>CM062805.1:1057321535-1057921535 GCA_031772625.1 Pinus tabuliformis
TATACATATATACATATATATATATATATGTGTGTGTGTGTGTGTGTGTGTGTGTGTGTGTGTGTGTATTATCCCCAAAATAAACATACCTATATACCATAAGTATGACATACTTAGTAAAACCTCAAGTCTAAAAGCATGAAAATTTTTAGGGGCTAATGTTCGCCCAGTGGGCTAATTTGCATGATTTTCCACAAAAAATATTCGCCAATTTCCAATTTTTATAAAAGATTATTCGCCCAAATTTTAGAATATAAAACCATTTAACCTTAAAAATCGCCAACATTATATAAAGACTATATATAAAATCACTATAAATTTGAATAATTTTACAAATATATCAATAAACATTTTATAGTTTGCATATTATGTATTAGTGAGATTCGCCAATGTTTTAAAATTCAAGAAAATTTTCCATCCTTAAAATTTTCCTTGTCTAAAAGGAACGATAATATTTATAAATGAAGATCTCATTCCAGAAGATCAAGCAGAATTGAGAAAGGAGGTTCAAAAGGTAAAGGAAGCTAGGAAGGAAGGAAAATGGGCAATAATTAGAAATAGAAAAGCCGTTATTTGAGATAGAAACCAAAAAGATAATAATAAATAGCAATTCAACATGCTCCAGATTCTTTCTTGGAACTGTCAGGGCTTTCCATGGAACAACGACCCCAAGCTAAGTTGAGCCTCAAATGATGTTGATATTATTTTGCTTGTTGGAACATGGGAGCACGAAGAATCTAAGGTCCCTAACATAGATGGATTTACATTATGCTCTACCTAGAATAAGCGATCCTCCCATAGAGGTATTGGGGGTATAGCTTGTTACATTAAGAAATTACCGACATACAACCAATATAGTTCGATAGAAATTACCGACATTTATGATAAAAAGACCTACATAGCAATCTGCTATCCTCCCCCATCAATTCTAACTTCTATAAGAAAAAGAACCTAGATAAAAATAGTCCTTACAATGGTTTAGAGAATGATATTTCTAGCCTAAGGAATGAAGACAATATCCTTTTAATGGGTAACTTTAATGCTCGAACTTCAAGCAACCAAGCTATTCTTATAGGCAATCATTCCAACCCTAGTCCTCTTCGGTTAGATGAATACCTTCCTCTGGCTAGCCAGTACAAAAGGAGCTCTGACGAACTCGAGGAGAATTTGTTTAGGTCGGAGCTAGTCAAGGTTTGTAGTCCTCATGATCTCATAATTTGAAATGGTCTAAAGAAGTGGCCCAATTCTAGCCAGATGACCTGCATCCATGGGCTTGGTTGTAGCGTGGTAGACTATGTTATCTCTGATCTCCCTCTATATAATGAAATAAGAAATTTTGACATCTTAAACAACCACGAGCTTAACTCTGATCATAGGCCTTTACTTATAACTCTCAATTTTGTCATGCATAGAGATCTCATAGAAGATAATCCTTATAGCCAAAAAAAAGTTAATCATTGATAGAAATAAAAAAGATCTCTTTCTAAATGAATTAAAAACTAATTTGCTTCCTTTATCTAGTATAGACAACATAGAAGATCTATATCATAATTTTACTACAACCCTCTCATATTCTATGAACAAGTTCTCAATTGAAGTTTCAAGTAATAAAAGAAATAAGAAAACCAACCCATGGTATGACAAAGATTGTAAAAGTGTGATAAGATAAATTAAGGAAGTTGTTGATGAATCTCTTAAATTTGGCAAGATAAAAATATACAAAGCCCTAACAAAACCCTAACTAAAAGGAAAAAAAAGCAGTATATTCATAAAAGACAAGAGAATCTCTTACATAGGTCTCTTTTTTATAAAATAAAAATGAGACTACTTTAATTTTTTTTCCAATTCCAATAATAAAAAGAATAAATTTAAAATTATTACAATTTAATGATTAATAATAAATTTTACGATATTTAATGGATAATAAGTTAAACTTTTCATCACATTTAAGAACCCTTGTCATGGAAAGCCAATTATCGACTCGAGTCCTTTAATATGGGAAGTGGAATATCTACATGAGAAGACTAGCAAACTTGAAAGGACGTGAAATTTCCAAAAAACTTGCACAATTATATATATATATATATATATATATATATATATATATATATATATATATATATATATATATATATATATATATATATATATATATATATATATATATATATATATATATATATATATATATATCATTTCTGAAAAAACTCTGCGATAATGTATGGGAACAAGTGTGTATATATATAATTTCTCAAAAACTTGTACAATAATGTATAGTATATCATTTCTTGTGTAATAATGTATAGGAACAAGTATATATATAAAATTAATAAATTATAGTTTCATAATATTAAATTGTATATTGGCCCACGGGGCTTTGGATTGACGGTGAATGGGTGTCTTGTTAAGGCACTCCTTGCGATAGGTCACTGGTTCAAATCCCCCGTGGGTACTTAGGTTAGTCTTAAAATAGAAAAAAAATATTAAATTGTATATTTTTCATCATAATTTATAGATAAGAATCATATAATAAAGTACAATTTTAATAATTCTAATAGCAATATAATAATTTGATTTATATAAAAATAAAAAATTATATTTAAACTAAGAGCTTTATGTTTTTGTCATTTATGGTGCATCAATTTTAATTATATAAAAAACAAATAAATTAAAACTAGATTTTAACATTTAAATAAAAATAAGTTCACTAGTGTTGTACAGAGAATGTAATTAATTTTTTGTGGGTGTTTTACTTCATTGATATGAATATTGATTATGGCGATAAATTGAAAAGCTTCATGAGCTTAACAAAATGTTTTTAAAACATTAAATTTAGACATTAATATTAATTAAAAATATATAATAAGTACCAATAAAAACTTGTTTAAACAATTAAAAGTAATACCAACAAATTAATTAAATTTCAATATAGTTCACAAAATCAATTCATTAAGCTAAAATATGTGTTTATAAGTGACTATCTATTTTTTTTAATCATATCTTTTCCTTTTCTATAAAAACATAAAAAGAATAAATATGATTTTAAGGCAATTAAAACATTAAGATTGTGAGTGGATAATAAATTAAACCAACTATTCACATGATATGGTGTTACAAAAAAAAAATTATTTTTTATTTTGACACTAATGACAAATAGATATAAAAGTTAATAGAAGCTTAGTTGAACAACTATAAGTTGAAAAGAAGTTGTCATTATAGAAATAATGACAAGTCTACTAAATCTAGCATTGGAATTTTTGCAAATTAAAATGTAGAAGAACCGTGGGAATTTGATGAAAGCATATCATTCCATGTTTCATTTGCATTGCTAAGAAAATTGAACATGCTTTGTCTCATCCTCGTAGAAGTGAATGCATTTCCACCCAAATCATTTTTGAGACTTTCCAATACCATTACCACATCTCTCATAGTTGGTCGTTCACTAGGTGAATCTTTTGAATAAATAAAACCAACTTGTAGCAAAGAAAGTAGGCATTTGTATGAGTTATTTTTCTCAAATTCATCTCCATCCACCTCGTTTAAAATTTGGTGGTAAATCACCTCCTTCACTCTGTTTGGAAAGGCTAGGTTCACCCACTTGTGAATGTTAAGGTTTCTAGAAAACATGTCACTAGTTGGTCATTTCCTTGTAAGTATTTCCAATAACAAAATGCCATAGCTGTAAATATCTCCTTTGCTAGATACTAACTCACCTAATCCACACTTTGCATTAAAGATAACCTTCATCAAATTTTACTCAACCAATCCATACAAAATTGTTGATGAGAAAAAACAAGTACAAATCTAGCATTCTAAAATGACATACCTAGTGCAACATAGGCTACATGCCTTTTAAAGAAAGTGTTGAAGTAAGTGGCTTGGTAGTGCCTTCATTGATCAATATTGCAATACCAAAATAAGCTACATGCCCTAACATGTTTTCATCTAGAAGCACATTGTTGGGGTTTAAGTCACAATGCACTACTTGCACAATAGAATCATGATGAAGATATTCAAATGCATGGGCCACATCTATTGCAATATTCAATTGTGTTCTTTGTCCCATCTGACACACATATTCACCATTTTTATCATCTTTATAAGGATACAAATGCTCCTTCAAGCTTCCACTAGACATAAATTTGAGCACCAATGCTTTGAAATGAGGGTTGGAACACGAGGTTATGATCCTCACCAGATTTCGATGTCTAACCTTTTGCAAGACACTACATTCTACTGTCAAACCATTTTCAACCATGTCATTTTGCAAATGGAGAACTTTCACAGGAAAAATGGTGCCATCTCTAAGAGTCCCTTTATAGACCGAACCTAAATTCCCCGCTCCCAACAAGTTTGCCTCAGCAAATCCATTAGTTTCTATTCGAAGCTCTTGATACGAGATCCTTTTGTGCTCTAGCTTTTGCAAAATGGAATGTAAGGAATCAAATCCTTGCATAGAGATATTCCCTTTCCAAAGGAATCTCAAAAGTAGACAACATAGCATAAAAGCAATTCCTCCGCTCATTGGCCAAAATATTATTTTGACAAGTGTAGAATGACCTCTTGGAGTTTTGCATGCGGGTAATTGGAATGCTTGTGGTCCACAAAGGCTAGGATTTCCAATTAAAGACACAACAATGTTTATGTTTCTTAAAATCCCTCCTTTTGGAACTTCCCCTATGAGACTGTTGAAAGACAAATTCAAACTTTCAAGCATTTGAAACTTCTGGAGAGTGACAAATGGTATTCGACCTGAAGGAGTTGGAAGAGAGATCTAGGTTTGCAAGACTTTGTAAATTTCCGAGTGACTCTGGAATTGGCCCTTGGAACACATTTTGAGAGAAGTTCAATAATTGCAGTTCACTACAACCTCCAATTGCAGGGGGGATTGTCCCGCTTAGTTGATTGATAGAAATGTCTATAGCTTGAGCCACTATAATTTTACCGACCGATCTCCATGGGTAAGGAACCTTCTAATAAATTCTGTGACAAATTCAAATAGAATTGTAGATGATAAACTTTTACAATTTCATGCGATATACTTCCTGTGAGCCTATTATGAGACAAATCGAGCAATTCCAAATTTATACAATTTAGTAAGTTGGAGGGTATGCCCCTCGCTAAATTGTTATGATGAAGAGAGAGTCTTCTCAATTTTTTAGGGGGTGTAAGGGAATTCAGAATCTTTTCGCAGAAAATATTTCCACTAATGTCCAAGAGACTAATGTTTTGTAATCTTTCAAAGTCATCGTGGATGTTTCCTTCTAATATGTTGTTACTTAAATATAATATTTCTATTTTTTCAATCTTTCCAATATGTGGAATGGTACCATTTAAAAAATGTTCGCTTAAATTTAGAAAAGATTGGCTACCAAGATTGCCGATATAGGGAGAGATGTCCTTGTATTCTACTGTTTGATAATGACAAGTGAGACAAATTAGTAGAAAGTCTTCTTATGTCAGGGGAAAAACACCACTTAGCTTGTGCAATTTTAGTGATTGGAGTTGAAAGAAATTAGCAAGAAGTAAAAAAAGGAAAAAGGAAAAAAGAGAGTATGTTTGTAGTGTTTCCACTCTTGGGGGATAATGCCGGTGAGATTGTTGTTGGAGAGCATCAGGATACTCGAATTTCTGCAACCACTTGGAATATTTCCTTGCAAGTCATTATCTGCCAATTGGAGCTCCCTCAGATGAACGAAGCATCCCAATTGAAGCGGGATATGACCATGCAACGCATCGTGTGGCAGGAGGAGCGAGTGGAGAAATGAAAGATTGCCGAGCGAAGGAGAAATGGAACTGCGTAGATCCATGTCAGCGAGGTCTATGGATGCCACTCTGTTTGGATGATGGTGGTTGTAGGTAACACCAGTCTAGTTGCACAAGGGATTGGCGGGACTCCAATCTACAATGGAATGATGTGGATCGCTAGTAATCAGATTCTTGAATGCTACCAGGGATTGTTGATCATCCCGAAATGAGTCGGTGGGGGTGAAGCAAAAAATGAGGAGCAGCAACAGCTTCAAATTTGTGACTTGCCCTGAGCGTTAGTTTCCATGAAGATAGGATGAATCCAGCGAGTTTCCCCGAAGTGAGTTTTTTTAATAATAAAGGTTACGTCACCATATCAAAAGTTATTTCTACTTCTGAATCAGTTATGAACCATGAACCATTACTTATTCGATAATTTAATCATTTCCCATCATTTCGATCATTCCATCAATTGTTTGTCCTTTCTCACAAGCTACAATGTTAAGGAAAATTAAAAACCTCAATATTATTATAAAAAAAAAATCTCAAAACCTCAATATTTATTTCAAAAAATGTCAATATCTTATTTAAATATTTCTTACAAAATTCCTCAAAAGTTCTAAAATAAAAATATCAATCGAAAAATTATATATATTTTAATTAGTTATAAATGCTAGATCATTCGAAGCGAACTACTCAAAAGTAAAAATATATATCTTTTAATTAATTATAAATTTTAGACTATTCAAAACTAACTACTCAAAAGTCTGATTAAATTTGAGAAGAAAAATTGCTTAGATTTTACAATTTAATTAATTATTTTCCCTTAACAATTGATGAAGTGTCCACAAAAAAACCACCTATCCAATGTATTTATAGAAAGCCTTTTAACAATTGGAATCCATTTGCAATAGTCCCACCTGTGTTCTTTAATTCAATAATAATAAAATTTCATAGGAAAAATTAAAAATGAACTATTTTCCCTCAATTGGGGTGACGGATAAGGTAATGCGCCATAATGATGGTGTGAGAGGAATGATGTAACAAGGACAGGTCAGTGTAGCTCGCATGATAGCTCAGAGGTATGCAAAAAGGCACTATCGTTTTGTAATAAAAGATGGCAGAAGGAATGTTAGGTCGGAAAGTGGGGGGAAGTCTGTGATGATGGCACGACGAGACAATAGGGTGGAGGTATGTCAAAGTATAAAAGGAGTAGAGAAAAGAGGAAGGATAGAAGGCGAGGGAAGCATGGAAGGAGTGGAATGAGGGAGCCACATCCTACACCAGCAAACAAGGATTGTGCTACTGGATAGAAGGCAGCAGGGAGATGGCTCGAGCAAGTCGTAGAAGGTGTTGAGGATGTAGTCGCGGTCACCAAGGATAGACAAGCAACTGCTTGGAACCGTAGAATAGTAGCACCCAGGGTAAAAGGCGAGGTTGTCGATCGATGAATGAAACCATTCAAGAAGTAGCCACAGATTACATGAGAAATAAAGATGAAGGCATAAGAGAAATAATTGAAGACATGGAAGTGGAAGTGAAGGAGGAGGAGTCTGAGGAGGAAATGGAAGAGTAGAGGGGTATGGTCTCGGACTTGGGTAACACAAGGGGTCGAATGGCTCAGTATAAGCAAACACTACACCTGTATTGGCTTATGAAGAAGTTGCTATCCAAGGTAGTAGAGCGGATCTCAATGGGAATGGCCCTAATAACAAGAGACATGCCTAATTATAAGAAAGACATGGAGACCATACAATTTCAGCTCTGCAGGCAAGACATGAGATTGGACTGTATCGAGAAAAATACCCCAAGAGTAGCAAACAGGGGACCTGTGCGTGGGGGTTCAACAACAAACCCATCAACGGTGAAAATCAACCAGGAAGATCAGGGTGAGTTAACTTAGCCTCATTGTGTTTTTAGCTTAGCAGTCTGCTCCTTTTTAGTGGATAGTATCTTTTATATTTCTGAATGTCTATAGGAAGAGTAGATAAAAACTCTATTTCTAATTGTATTGTTTACATAGCATGGCTAGAAAGACTACAGACATACCATTTTTGGATGGCCTATGTTATTTTTAGGTGGTTCATAGCTTGGTTTCCCATTGGGCAAGTTGTGGCCACCTATGTCATGTATGTGTTCTCACTTTGCGACTTATAAATAGAGAAGGAACTACCTAAACTTACAAAAAAAAGAAAAATGAACTATTTTATTTTATTTTATTGCACAAAGTAGGTTATATTTAATTTGTCTATTCATTTTAAAATTTTGAATATTTATTATTTTTTCAAAAAAAAAACCAAAAAATTCAAATTCAAAATTAAGTATTTTCTTGAAACAATCAGATCTTCGTAAAACAATAATTAAAATGGATAACCTAATGTTTTGGTGAAAGTATATCTAATTTATTTAACCTTTTCTAAAAGTGAATAACCTATTTTTTTAGATAAAGATATATGTAATCTATTTAACCTTTCTGAAATTTTGATGATTATTTTTTCCAAATGAGTCAAAAATTTTAAAATCAAAATTTCCATCAATTATAAACTATGTTGTAAAATAATTGTTTACAAATCTCCTCTCAAAATTGAGAAGATAATTATCAACATTTCAATCAAAGTTGATAATTTTTTATGTGAATTTTATATTTTAATTAATTATTTTTCTTTTATGATAGAAAGAATGCCTACTGAAAATGTTAGACTTTTCACAAACATTTTATCAAAATTTATATGAATTCTACCTTTTGATTAATTATTTGTCCTTGATAAGAGGAAGTGTAATTACAAAATCATTACTCAACTATTAAATTTAATAAGGGTGAAGAATAAGAGATATATACTTATCATATCATTAAATTAAAATAATTCTAGAAATACCAGTTGTGGAAACTTTAAAGAAAATTCGAATATATATATATATATATATATATATATATATATATATATATATATATATATATATATATATATATATATATATATATGTATATATAATCATGAACTATATAATTATATATAGTTCTAGTTACATGTAGTTATGCTATGTCATATGTGTGTTAAATATTATGTGAAATTTATATATACTAGTTATATTATATATAATTTTATGTTTTGTTATTTAGTTAGTTATATATATATATATATATAATTTAATTAAATAACAAAAAAAACTTGTTTTGGATTTTTAATTTAATTAATAATTTTTTAAAGTACTGTAATTATTTTTTAAAAACAAATTACTATATTCATTATTAATAAAAATATTTAAAATATAAATTAATTTATATTTGAAATAAAAAATGAAATAAACTTTCTTATTTGATAATTAAAGGTTCACCATGAGCAACAATATTCATCATGTTATTTTTAAGTTCTTAATTTATTTGTATTGGTTATAGTTTGGTTGTTTTTTATTTGGAATTTGTTTGGGCATATTTTTGGTCAAATCTGTTTGAAGTCTAAATTGCATTTAAAAAAAAAAAAAATCAAATGTTTTTGAATTTTTTTCACTAAATTCCTAAGAAAAGAACTTTAAAACCTATAATAATTAAAAAATAAAGTTTTTACTATAGAAAAAAAAATCATAATAAACATGCTATCATTGCAATTATTAAAAAATAACACAATGAAATGAAAAAAGAATTAAAACCTAAATTATTGTTTTTTTGGTGGTTTTCAAATGTTTTCCTAGTGGTTTTCTAGGTTGTTTTTTTATGGTTTTCAGGGGTTTTCTTGGTGACCATTTGTGGTTTTCATGGCTTTTTTTGTGGTTTTTATATGGCGGGTTTTTATTTCGAATTAATCTATTTTATTTTGCAATAAAACTAAAATAAAGGAGACAAAAAGATAAGAAGCCTACCTTGGCTTGAGCCTCTAGGATGTTGGTGGGGTCATTGGGTAGCTAGATCGAGCTCCTCTATCTAGGTTGAGCTTATAAATCCTCAATTAAGCTCCTTCTTCCTCACAGTCGAGCTCCTCTATCTAGGTTGAGCTTATAAATCCTCAATTAAGCTCCTTCTTCCTCACAGTCTGTGCAAAATGGCTTGCACAGATCAGGACTCAGATTTTGATAAGAAATAGGGGGTCGATTGAGCCATAATGGTCATTCGAGCGATCAAGCCCTAAGGCTTGATCGAGATATTACCTTGGGTTACACAACAACTCAATAAGGGTTTGATTTAACACTGAGTGTAGTTGTTTCTTAGCCCTCAAGAAGCTCGATCGAGCGCTTAAAAATGGCTCAATCGAGCTCCCTTTTTTCACCTAAATGTGTCCTCCCTTTTCCGAAAAGTGCAACCCAACTCCTTGCACAAAGCTTATGAAACAACATTTTCTACAAAATTTCTATAGAATAATAATTTGTTTAAAATTTTTCTAGAATTTTTATATAAAAAATAATTTTTAACATTTTTTTTACTCGAAAAGAAAAATAATATTTTCTTTGAAATATTTATAAAATAATAATTTCTATAAAGTTTCCATAAATTATTAAACTTTTTGAAATAATGATGATTTGTTTTTCTTGAATAAGTTAAAATTTTTAAGAAGCAAATTTTCGATCAATTATATAGTACAATAATTTCTTTCAAAATTAGATAATAAATAAATAAATAAAATTTTAATTTCTTTCTAACACCCTAAAATTTTCTAGAATATCTATCAATAACTACCAATTTAAATATGATTTTATTTTATAGTTAATTTACTTTAATATATAAAATTAGTTCCTTTATCTTTAACACATATATAACTAACTATGTATATATTTAATAACTTTTTAACTAACTATTAGTTTATATTAATTTATCTTATGATATATTCTTTTATAGTCCCTTTAACCTCGATTTTAATAAGAAAATAACTAACTAACTATTTTGATATTTATTTGAATTAACTTGATTATTAAAATAAAGGTCCTGCCCTTAATCCGGTCCAACTAACTATATCCTCGTCAAATTTAGCCGTTAGTCAATATAGCCGTTGCTTGGTCAAGAAATATAGCCATTGGATGTTCTTCTCTGACTATTTAATATGCACAGCTAGATCTGATTCTTCAACTTGTCCTAACGATGAACCACATTGGTTGGTTCGAAATGCGTCGACAAATGAAATTTCATGTGATTTACGCCGAAAAATATCTCATAAATTTACTTATTCGATAATTCAAAAATTCTTATAAATATACATATTTGATAATTTATTTATTTGTCTTCTTTAATAGTAATAAAAATGTATTTGAAAATGGAATTAAAGGTAGGAAGACATAAGGTGTCCTTTAATTTACATATTTGAAAATTTCATCATTCAATAATTTTTTTAAATGAGTTAAAAAAAATAAAATCATAATTTCCTTAAAAACAACAATGATTTTCGTGAAATTTCCATGAAGCAATAATTTTCAACAAAAAATTTCATAAAACAATATTTTCTATAAAATTTCTATGAGACAGTGTTTTCTACAAAATTCTAGATAACAATAACTTAAAAAAAATGAATTTGAAAGAAAAAAATGATATTTCTATGATGTTATAACTAATTCACTATTTGGACTTGATGATGAGGTTCCCTTCATGAAGATTGTTAAAGAATAAGCTACATTCAAATTCTTTAGTTTTGGTTTTCTTTTAGAGTAGAGTTCTGAAGGGAGATTGGTTTGTAGAAATAATGAGTGGGAAAGATGACCTCTTGAGGGGGAGGGGTGAGAACCTCTCCCTAAAGGATGTTTTAGTTGGTAAAAATCATGAAGGAAAGGGAGGAAGGGGGGGTATCCTAAAACCCTTGGCATTGGAATCTCATCCAAAGAATATCCAATTATATGGGCGCAATGGCATTTGAATCTTATAGGAAAATACATTCCCAAAGAAGCTCAAAACCCAAATTTGTAATCCCACCAAAAATCTTGTAGAAGCATAGAAAGAGGATGAAGGACCATGTCTTCATCTACAAGTTTATCAGGAGCTAACCGACAAAAAACGATATCAAAAAATAGATAGAACACAAATGGAAATCGAAAGGGGAGGTGGATCTAAGGCTTGGGCCGAAAGGATTTTTTATGGTGATTTTCTCTAATATAGAGGACAATGCAAGACTATTCGAAGGGGGTATATACTTCATGAGTAATGTTGGATTACATATAAGGAATTATTTAACCCAAACAAAGAGGAGTTTATTGTGGGTCCAGTCTTGGTGAGGCTCTACTCTCTACTAGTTGATTTTTATATTCCAGAAATCGTGGAAGAAATTGGTAACTCCTTGGGAAATTTTCTCAAAATTTATGAGGTCACTAGAATAGGAAAGATTGTGACTTATGCTAGAATTTGTGTCTATATGAATATCTCTCAATCTCTACCTGAATTGATAGATCTGAAGTATAAGGGGGAAATTTGGTCTCAACCATTGGAACATGAACATGTTCTATTAAGATGTTACTATTATCAAAAAATGGCCACCTGTTCCTAGATTGTCCTATGAGAAAGGATGAAATTCAAGAAGAAGGCCAACAAAGGTTGGGTGATGGATTCATGAGGGTGCCCTTCCATCATAGAAATCTAAGGGGCCAAAGATCGGAGGTGAAAGAGAACCCTTGAAACATTGAGAATATGTTTTCTAGCCAGGAGAATATGGATGAATAATTTGTTCTGTCGAAGGATATAGCTATGGAGGAGTTTCCACTAGAATCCACTAGTGACAAAAAAAGTATAAAAGTGGAAGTCCCCATAAGACAAAGCCCCACCATATTGATTTTTCTCCTTACCCGGGACTGGTGAAGTCTTATCGATGCTTGAGGAATGCCCAGATTCTTTTACAGAGGAAGGATTTCTAATGGGACTTATCAATTGTTGGGTGCAGAAAGACCTCTCATATCTTCCCTAAGATCAAAAATAAATTTATGTGTGGGGGTATTTGTGTTGAAAAACCAAAGATTTTGCGACTGTGATCAGAGACAGAGGGCCAAGAGATATAAAGGGGGAGAAGGATAAAGGAAAATAATCAATGATCAAATAAGTGAAATGCAAAGGTAGAAAGACAATGAAGGATCCAGTCTCTGTAACCTAGAATAGAGAAGAAATCAAGAGGAGTTGTTGTGGAGAAAAAAATGAAGAGTCTAATGGCTAAAGGAAGGGGAGAAAAATTCTAGCTTCTTCCACAAATCAATGATTAAACATAGGAATAATAACTTGATAGTATCCCTAAAAGGTAAGCATGGGAAAAGGAATCTTATTCATGAAGAGATTGAAGATGAATTGATGTTCCATTTTAAAGATATTTTGCACGAGCCTCCTCAGAATATGTTGCAAGCTATAAATAAGATCACAACCTACATTCCTAAAATAGATATTAATGATCAGAATGAAGTTTTTATGTGGAGGGTTAATTTTGAAGAAGTAGTGTTTGTGGTGAAGGAAATGGAGCAAAACAAAGCCCCATGTCCAGATGGTTTCACTTTGGAATTTTTCAAGGCGTGTTGGAACTTCTTGGGTGAGGAGGTTTATGAAGTGGTGGAGGAATCCAGGAAATCTCAAAAAATATATAAAGGGTTGAATGCTACATTTTTAGAATTTATTCCTAAGGCTGGTAAGACTAAAGAACCTAATGGATTCAGATCAATATCATTGTATAATTTCATTTATAAAATTATTTCACTTGGTATAGTGAATAGACTGAAGCCCTTGTTGAATCAACTAATTAGCCCTGAACAAATTGGTTTTGTGGAAGGGCATAATATCTTTGATGGAATTTAGTTCCACTGCAAGAGGTGGTTCACTTTCTAAGATCCAAGTTGTATCCAAGTATGATGATAAAACTCAATTTCTCAGAGGCATATGATAGGTTGAATTGGGATTTCCTCTTGTAGGCTTAAATGCTTACGATTTCTCATGGCAATGGATTTCCTGTATTAGATCTCTTGATTCATCTCCATTTTTATCTATATTGATTAATGATTCTCCATCAGTCACTTGTAATCCAACTATGGGTCTCTAGAAGGGAGATCCTTTATCCCCCTTTTTTGTTTATCTTGACAACCGAAGGTTTAGGGAGACTTTTTAAAGATGTGGTTTCTAGGGGAAAGCTTAAGGGTCTGAGGATATTCGGGGAAGACCTTCGCATCACCCCTCAACAGTTTGTTGATGATGTGTGTCTATTCATGTTGGATAATTTCATGGAAGCAAGATCAATTCACTCTCTATTGGAAGTCTTTATGTAAGAATTAGACGCTCTAATAAATAAAGAGAAGTATAACATTTTATTTTTTAATTGCAATGTCTCAGTTCAATGGTACTTGGCTAGGACTCTACATTCTAGGATGCATCCTTTATTTCTAAGTATCTTTGAGTGCCTCTTGCACTTAATTCAAAGAAGCCAGTATGATGCCATGAGATGTAAGAAAAATTGGAAAATAAAGTTAAGAATTAGGCCTTCAGAGCTTTAAATTTAGTCGGGAGAGTGGTGTTAACAAAATCAGTGTTACAATATATTCCTCTATACCAAATGGAAGTGATGCATATTCCAGGAGGTACCATCAAGGAAATAATCATTGTTTGGAGAAAATTCCTTTGGAGAGGTGATAACAAGACTAAGAAGTGGGCATTGATGGTGTGGGAGAAGCTTTGTTTGCACAAATATGTTGGTAGTTTGGGCTTAAGAGACCTAGAAACCTTATGTGAAGCATTGGGGGCTAAATTATGGTGGCCATGGGGGATGGGTGGTAAAAAAATTCAGAGACATGTATGGAAGAGAAAGTATAAGCCCCAATCTACTCAGGAAGCTTGTATTGAAGATCTCAATTACTACCCTGGATCCTAGTTTTGGATATGGGCATAAGTGAGTATGAAACTAATAAGAGACCATGCATTTTGGGAAGTGAGAAAAGGGGATATAACCAGGATTTGGGAGGACTCATGGTAGCATCTCCCATGACTTTCGGAAGATTCAAAGTGAGTGGAGATAGAAAAATTTACTAAATGAAGGGGAGGCCAAAATATGGTGTGTTTTTGCAAGGAGAATTGTGATTCTTGATTTTGTTGAACCTATAAACTTAAGAAGGATTGGGAAGGTCAATAGGGAGAAATGCCTTGGGATAGTTTTAATAAATAATTTGTGAAGAGGCAAGTTCAGATAGCTCATGGCCATGAAAAATTTAGGTGGGGTTATAATCTAATTGGTATGTTTAATTTTAATGAGGCATATGTCACCTTGGTAGGGTATAAGGAAGTAGTGAAAGATTTGCTTTGGAAGGTGGTATTGTCTTGCAATATTTGGCCAAAGGTAAGCCACTTCCTTTGGTTGTTGGTGAACAACAAAATATTAACATGGGACCAAATCATAAGGAGAGGTTTTCTAGGGCCCTCTATATGTTTGTTGTGCCAATATCAAGAGGAATCAATAGAACATAGGTTTAATTCCTACCTATTTGTGGAGGAAGTTTGAAAATTGATTTTGGAAAATTTTGGTCAAATGAATCGAAACAAGGAAGATGTGGGCCTGGGACTTAGTCAATGGAGAAGAGTAAAATTTTAAAATCCCATCATTAGTAGAGAATGGGAATTGGCAGGAGGATATTATGAACATTCTAGAAGGAGAGGAATGTGAGGATATTCAAGGGTAAGTGTAGAAAGCCGAGAGACATAAGTGCTATTGTGAAGAAATATATTCGAGAAACAATTATGGTGGTTCCATGGTCTAGTGACAATTGGAAAATGTGAAAAGGGGATGCAAACATTATGAGAAATATGGATCTGAGTGTGGATATGATATTGTTCAAATCAAGGTTACCCATAAAGATGAGAAATAGTGAAGCAACAAGATTCTTCCCCCTGGAAGGTTTCATCAAACTAAATTTTTATGGTGAATCAAAGGGAAACTTGGGTGTGGTAGGTTTGGGAGGTGTGATTAGAGACAACAACTCCAATGTAATGAGAGCGTTCACTCAGAGTTATGACTCCATTAGTAATAACATGATGGAATTACAGGCCCTCGAACATGGTCTCCTGATTGCAATAAGAGAGGGTTTCAAATTATTGCATGTGGATGGGGATTCACTTTATGTAATTAATTTCCAATAGCACTTGATCATATGTCAACCACCAGAGAAGGTAGTTAATAGCTGAAGATTGGAAGCGTTGGTTTAGAACATTAAAAGTTTGATTAGTTTTTTTTAATATATAACAACACATCATTCAAGAAGATCTGGTAATAAGGTGGCATATTTTCTTACCAATTTGGTTTGTCAGGGAAGAGAGGTGGACATAAATAATTTTTGACCCCCCATGTAGACTATTTCCTCCTTCTTTTGCTAGCAGGTGATAGGTGGATCCTTGATGGGGGTGTTATGAAGGGCGACAAGGGGTTTGGGTCTTTGTGCCCACCACCATCGGTGTATTAACAAATATTTGTGGATGGCGTACGCACTTGGTACTTGGCATGAAGCTCTCCTGTTGGTGCGGGGTTTAGGAGGCAATGGAGTCGATAATCGAAAGCATTAGTGAAGTTGAGGATGGTAAAGGTGAGGGTTATTCATTACTTCTGGTTTATGAAGGAAGTGGCAGTAATTGATGGAAATTCCTTAGCGAGGGTGTTGAATCCCTAGCTTATGTGGTTCTGTGATTCCTCAGTCCTTGCAGAGAGTAATTCCACATCCCAGAGTGAAGATCTTGAGTGTTAGGTTTTCAATTCTTGGTCACCAGATAGTTTTTGTCAGTTCGATTATATACAGGAGGGGAGTCGACGACCCCCGACGACTCTTTTCTACTTGTATATGGAATTGGTAAGCCTTTTAGCCTTATTTTGGTCCCCTTTTCTCTTGAGAAGTCGATTTTATTTAATTCTTATGTGGCTTTAAGTTATTGGGTTCCTAGATCTTATTTAAGGGATGGCTCATTTTTTTTAAGGTTTGGGTCTCTATGAAAATTCTACCCTTGTGGGGGTTGTGTTCTTTGAATTTGAGTCTGCTTGGTATAGTTAAATTGAATATTTTAAGTTCAGGTATTGTCAGGGACTCTTGGCAAATAAGTTCTATTGTTTGTTGGAGTCGATGTTGGGTTATCTCTCCCTGGGCTGTTGGGTATTATAGTGTCTAGATTCTAGTGTTTTATTTGGGGCGCTCAATGTTTAAGGGGCTTGAGTCTTTGGCTGAAAAGGAGCTTCCCATTTCCTTGTGGTGTCATTCTATGTCAGAGGTTAATACTTGTGGCTAGTGATTCTCTGATGTTGTCCTTTGGTGGTTCCTGGTTTCTGATAGTGTTGAGTTGTGTTAGTAGATTTGTCCACTTGCATTCAGAATTAATCCATACAAAGATGTAAAGGAACCCTCATGTAGTCTGAACATGCCAGTGAGGCAGAGAGGAAGAAGCAAGGAGGGGTGGATGAGAAAGAGGCTAACAAGGGAAACATGGGGCCAAGTTGTTCACCCATGACTCAATGGTGAGATATTATAATGTCGTTCCCCCAAAGATGCACCGGGATATTCATGAGTTGGAAATCAAAGATGGGGAGGAGAGGAATTCTTTCTGAGACCCAATGTTATTGGAGAACATGTCCAAGTGGGTGCATGGCCCTACTAATATAATGGGAAGGACCAAGAAGTACCTGAATTAAATATCATTGCAAAAGTATATGAAGACACTTCTGGGGTTGGTGTTACGGACAATAAAGTTGAAAATATGACATTTTTTCCTCCATCGAAGATGTGAAAAGGATATTGCAGAACCCAAGGTTTTATGTGGACAACATAGATACTTACTTTATCCATGTGGAAAGTTGCATTCCCTGTGGCTTATGGGGGGGATACATTTATCCCCCAGGCTTTAGTGCTCGGGCCCCAACCACCATCTCCTCCTCTAGGGAATGAGTAGCTGGGACAAACGTTGGAGTGATTCCTATTGATGTCAAGTTTTATGGTAGTTCCTTGATCCCAAAATAATATTGATGTAGCAAGGTTAGGGCCATGGGGTTTAGGGTTTTGCTCTTAGTTGGAATGCAATGGTTGGCTAAAATATTGGGGCAAGGGAGTTCGACTCCTAGTGCATGCTTTCAATGCTTAATTTATGTGGACTATAGATACTCTTGGCTTGACATTCGATTAGTCTTCACTGGGTTTGTCGGTGACGGTGATGTATATCCTCAGGTTAGGGCTCTCAGCCTCACTATAGGCTTCTTTTGTGTTATGTCATGTAAATTATGTCTTGTTTGTCTATGCAAAGAGTATGAAATCTCAATTTATATGTAGTGGTATAGTTTTATGGTCTTTTTATGGAAAATATTGAGTTGTTTTCCTCCCTCTATCTATTTTACTATCAATAATACAATCTAAATCTTTAAAGTAATAATTTTTTGTAATTTAAAACAATAAAAAAAAATGTTTTTATGAATTTTTTATAATAAAAAAATTAACTTTTTACAAGATTCCTATTAAATTTTTGAAGAAAAAATATCCATATTATCAATATTCCTATCAAATTTAAACTTGAGTAGAAACAAATATCATTATTTCTATCAGATATAAGCAAAAAAAAACTATAAAAAATTACGTTTTAATCCATGGTTTGTTCTTTTTAAGAGGTGGAGTAAAGCATTCAAAACCACCTATCCAAAAGTCTTATCAAATTTGAGAAGAAAACATCATATGAATTCTTTAATTTAATTAATTATTTTTCATTGATAATCATTAGAGTGCCATTAAAAAAGACTACTTACCTAATGTATTTCTAGAAGTCCTTTCAAAGACTAACTATCTAATTTAATAAAAAAAAAAATCTTTTAAAAGTGAGAAAAGTAAAAAAAATAAATAAAATTTGGATAATTTTATTTTATTTTTTCCACGGGGTCAAGTTATATAATTCACTTATCAAAGATATTTAGAACATTCGGTGAAGGATTGTGTTGTTAAGGTGCTCCGTAAGCAAATGGTCACCGGTTCTAGTCTCGTTGATACCAAAAGCTCCAGCATGATTACTTGTGGTGCGGCTCATGCCAGGAGCGAACCCCGGGTGACTTTGATGTCTTAGATGCCCCTGAGTCGTGAGTCATGGCCTCCCAGCCACATATTAAGAGTGATTTTTAACATTCACCCACTTGTTAACCAAAAAAAGAGTTATATAATTCACTTGCTCTTTTTAAAATTTTCATAATTATTTTTAAATTTAAAACCAAAAATAACTATTTTCTTAAAATTCCCATGAAATAATAATTTAAAAAAAAAAATTCATAAAACAATAATTTATAGAAAATATCTACAAAAGAAATATTTTCTACAGAAAACATAATTTGATTGCAATTTGTATAAAACAATTTTTTTTACAATTTTAATAAACCAATAACGGTTAACAAAATTTTATTTAAATTTGAAAAAGTAAAATCATATTTTCCATAAAATATATATAAAAGAATAATTTATATATAAATAATTTCTGTATTAAACTTGAAAAAGTAAAATATTATGAATTCTAAACTATCATATTTTTTTTTTTGGAGTGAATTATATTTACTTTGCAAAGAAGGGATTACATAAAAAATTATCATAACTCATACTAATATATCATAAGGGAGGTCATACCATAACAAAAAATGTATCCATAAAAGGTATAGAAGAGACATCATGAAACTAACAAAACTAACATCACACACGCTTAAGACAAGGCACTAGTATATCTAGAGACATATAGAGTCAACTACAAAGGAGAAACCAAGAACTCAAATCATAGCATAGTTAAGGAAAAGGCTCAGAATTAGAGCCTGCCATAGCGATAATGACTAATAGATGTATTGGAGATTTAGTAACTACTGGAGGGATGCCAAGATGTTGCTTAATCCTTTCCAACCTACGATCTACCTTCTTCAACCTGCGATCAGAATCATTCAGGTGCCCATGCATGTGATATGGGGATTGTAATAGGTCCATTAGGGAATCATGGCAACCTAATAGGGTATGTCCCAAGAGAAACTTTATTTTCTAGTACAAATATAATTTTTGCACATACTAATTAAATCTTCCTCTCGTATGTCTCATGTCAAGGATACATCCTATCCACTCTGCCAACACTTTGGAATCTGAGAGGGAATTTCTTAGGGTAGGAGATTTTCGTTTAGATTGGGCTAATTATTCATGCATGTGCACCAAAATATACTCACTATATCTAGTTGCAAAACCTACTACTCTTTGATGTATAATGAAGTTTCCTTGACAAGCATGCTCCTCATAATAGGTAGCCCTTATTTATGCTCTTTCTCCCTTTTGATGCACGGTGAAGACAATACCTTGGGTCTATGCTACAAGGATTGAAATGCACTGGAAAATCGACCCTTATCTGACCTAGATCCACCTCAAATTTGAATGGTCAAAACCTAATTTATGCATGGCCTAAACAGACACCATCAGGGGATATTTATAGCAAGGTGGACAACTATTGATGGAGCTTCCAAACTTTGTCCTCTTCTTTTCTAGACTCCAAGAAGCGAAAAGCTTACACTTCCACTAGCTAAAATGTTTGGACTAAGACGAGGGACCTCAGATAGTATACAAATCCACCACCCAACCCACATAGAGATAAGAGAAAAAATATATAGCCTCCACCCAACTCACATAGAGGCTAGAGAAAAAATACAAAACCTTCAACCAATCCTTACAAGGGATTGATAGTCGATAGACTAGCCAAGAATAATGGATTCCCACATTAAAAAAACACCTTCCACTCAAAATGTTCTCATACATAACTAGTGACCCCATACCATACCATAACTTGATTCCATTTTCATCATTCGTGGAAGTTCTCGCCTCTATTAGTGGTTTTCATTAGCGGTTATTGCTTATAAGGTCTCAACTCTATTTCATGTAGATGCAAGAGGCATACTTATTGAAATGTTCTTTTATATTTTGTCCAATACATTCAAAACCATCTCCTTGTTTCCACTCATGTGGGATTATGGGAGATGCATTAGTTATTTCCTTCTAGTGGGTCTCTTCTCATTAAATTTGGAAAATTTTCTCAATGAAGATATTTAGAGATTTTATAGTACCTTAGGACTTGTAGCTATCATTGGAATGATTCCCCACTATCAACAATAGGAATACATCAATGTCCTCTCATCTATAGATTCTATAAGTGTTCGATTCTAGCTCATCTATTCACACTTTTTTGAATTTAGTTGGTACCTTTATGCCTATTACCATTATTGGTGGGTTTTCACATATATTGATTGTATACATTAATGACCAATAACCAAACAATGTCTCCTATATTTGATTATCTTATTTGTTCAAATATCATATGGTTTTTTATTTAGTAGGTTTGGATTGAAGACCTTGGACCAATAATAGCATTCCATCTTTATGCTACTGCCTAAGCTACAAAAATAAATGCCAGTTACCTATATCATGTTGGTACTTTTTGAGGATTAGTTTTTCTATTTCATTGTTCCAAGGTTTCATTCTAATATGTATTTAGACATACATCCATTATTTATTTGTTCATTCTTAAGATCATGGTTTTTCCATTGTTATACTTGTCATAACTTAACAAAATACTTTATATGAATCTCAATATTTTATTTTGGTTTTGTGTCACCTGATTTTGGATTGGCATGTTCAAAATTGGATGTTTTTGAAGTTGTGATTCCTCTACCTAGTAATTAGGTGGCAATGACTATCCTGTAGAATTATCGTGGCTCATCAATAGTAATGATGTAGGTTCATTGTAGATTTCCTATAACTATGTAATATTTTAGTTGTGAGATTCATGTAGCTTGCTTATGAAACAAGATTATGAAACACTTCAAGGAAAGGTAAGTCTGGAATGTAATAAAATTTCCACCCAATAGCTGAAAAAATATGAAAAAACATATTCTAATAATTATGTTTTCCAAAATTTCATTTTACATATCAAAAAGGGTGGAAAACGCTAGAAAAGGTAAGTAACTTGTATGTGCAAAATTGTTAAAACTATGTAAAAGGGGTGGACATGCTAGATATCATCATCTCCCACCAACTAATATTAGTGCATGTCCCCATGAAATTCTATTTTCCCCTCTTGATTTGATGACTCTGATTATGGAGTGATCAAGAAAATAGTGCTCTAATGATAGGAGTGGCCTTCTTCTTCCACTTTATAGTAAACCAAATTTTGGTAAGTAATGGTCCAAAATATTCCCCATATTTTCCTTCCTATCTAGGGTTCCATAAAATGGGTAAATTAAGTTTTAGTTTAATCCAATGATTTCCATGTTATTTTAGACAATTAATGTATTTGTAAAATTAATCTAAAGTTATTTTTCATAGGTACAGTCCATGCACTTGGACTAGTTTTCTTTCCCTGCGACATTGGTGATCCAAATTTATGAAGGAATGAAATGAAATACAAATTTAAAATAGAAAAATAGAGACACAGTGAAACTGAACTTTAATTAATAAACAACAAATGTTGAAAATTGTTTACATGCAAAATGAAAGTAAACTAGCACGGGTTATGGTAGCTTATCTTTGAGAAGAGATGTGATGGCTACATGCCTTTGAATTGTGTTATAATGAGGTTTAGAGGCATTTTTATAATGAAGAAATAATGATAAACCATAAACATTCAAAAACCTAACCCTAAGAGATGAAGCACCAAAAGGTATCAGCCCCGATGGGGTTAGTTGGAATGTCAACTTCATAGGGTCGTAACTTTGGCATACAATATTTGTTTGATAGCATAATATCCCATTAGAAAGTTCTATCCAGGTAAAAAAAAATTGACTACAAATTTAAGATAAAGCCTCACAGTTACCCATTTCCCTATAAACATCGTTTAGGGCCTCAAAATAGCTCCAGAAGTTCAAGCCCTAAAAACTGCAAAAAATAGAAAATGAACAAGATAAGAAATCATGTTGAAAAATAGGAAACTGATAGAAGAAAATGATAAGGGAGAAAGTGGAATAGGAATGTGGGCACAAATATCCCACTAGATCAATCCTCCCCCCTTAGGAAGTAATGGTCCCCATTACATTGAATTCCTCCATGAAGTGAGGAAACTTCTACTGAACTTGTTCCCTTGTGAGCCTCTTGCCTTGGTGCAGGAGTTGGTCATTTTCATAACCTGATATGGTTGAATCCTTTGTTTGAAGTGTTCTTAATTTTTGTTTCCATGATCTGATTAGTTGTGGCCTATTTAATGCAATTTGGGTTGAGCTCTATTGGTGTCATTTTCTCAAGAATATCTGGTGTGTTGAACAATGGTGGAAAGTATGGTTGAAGGTGGTCCAGATTGCTTACTGGGTGCATGCTAAGGAATGGGGGGATAGTTAGCTCAAAAGTGTTGTCACCCACAACCTTGGTGATTGTGCAAGGCCCACATTGGAGTGGTTGAATCTTGTGATGGGCTCCAGAAAGGCATTCCTTCTATAAATGCAACCAAACCTTGTCACCCACTTGAAACTTATGTGGCATACGATGTTGATCATGATGTTTTTTGTACTTAGTATTGGATTTATCCAGTATATCATGAACCTACTGGTCGATGTTTTGAATGTGTTCAATAAACTTGATGGCTTTATTAGATTCAAATTGCACATGTGTAGATTTTTTCTGTGTACTTGCAAGAGGCATTGCAATATCAATGGGACACAAGGGTTCAAATCCCAGACCCACGTGGAAGGGGTTGTGGCTAGTTGAGATATGGAGAGATCTTTTGTAATTGTGGTTCACATAAGGGCAACTCCCATCCCATGTTCATGGATGCTAAGAATTGTACATGCATAATATGTGCATTATCGCCTTGTTGATGACCACTATCTAGCCATCATTTTACGTGGGTAATCCAATCGACTTGGTGAGGTTGGTGTCCAAGAATGACCAGAGGCTCAACAAGAATGTGCTTAGGAAATTAATATTTCTCTCGGATATAATGGTCTATGGGATCCCAAAATTTACCCATACTGATTCAAAGAAGATCTTTGCAGTGGCTTTTACTGTGATACTCTTCTTGCAGGCAACCAATATGGCCATCTTAGAAAATATATCAACCACCAAAAACACACTGTTAATACCATGTTTGGTAGAAGTAAGGCTAGACATATACCCCTAGATATGGATTCCCAAGACTAACTAGGAGTAGATAGAGGAGTGTATAGGCCTTGCTTCTTAATTGTTGGCTTAACAATGTCACAGGATGTGCAAGACCTGATATATTTTCAAATATCTTGTTAGAGCGTTGGCCAATAAAAATACTTTTGTAGTATTGCCACTATCTTCTCCACACCAAAGTGCATTGTGAATTGACTATAATATGACTCCCAAATCAGCTTAGCACACTTGCTTGAATTAACAAAAAGATGACCCAGATATCACAACACTCTACTTGAAGGCCTAAGTCTAGAACTGGACTTCCCTCCATCAACATCTTGTAGTTGACAACAAATTTTGAGTCATTTTAATATAGTTGTGGCCATCCAGAAGTATCATGGCGACAAGAGTTGAGAATTATCGCTAGTTCCATAATCAAGGGCCAGCTGAGGTCATATGCAATGTGATTGGTGCTCCATTTCTTGTATTTAATGTTCAAATGGAATTATTGCAGGTATGTGGACCATTTCTAATGGCGACCATTTTATAACTTCCCTTATGTTCATATAGATTGAAGATCTATGTGTATGATCATCTCCTTCCCATGAATATATTATTTCTATTGTTAGTAGACCTTCATGATAGAATACATTTCCTTATCATAGGTGAGGTAGCTTCGAACATTATCAACAAGGGTCTCATTATAATAAGGCATTAGATTCCCTTACTGAGTGAGGACTGCAATAAAACATACTTAGAGGAATATGTCTCAATCTCATATGGTTGTTACAGGTATGGAAAAGTGAGGTTTGTTGCAGACAAAATGTGTTGTTTCATTTCATTTAATTCCTTTTGTTGTGACTCAAACAAAAAAAAGAACTTTGTTTTTTCTCCACCCTTGGTAACTTGACTCAAGGGCCAAGTGATATAAAAGAAACCAAACACAAATCTCCAATAGAAATTAGCAAGGCCTAGGAAATTGCAAAGCTCTGTTAGATTCGTAGGGGTTGGCCAATCCTGAATGAATTGGATCTTAGCTACATCCAAATGCACACATTTCTCATCAATTATGTAGCCCATATATTGGGCTTGGTCCATTCAAAAGGATTATTTCTCTAAAATGGCATGTAGCTTGCATTATCATCGTGTTTGAAGGACATGTCGAATATGTTGCAAGTTCTCTACCCAACTCTTGTTGAAAATGAGGATAACATCGAAATGTATAACCATGAATGAGTTTTTGAAACGTTGCAAGATTTCATCCATCAACATCATAAAAGTTTCAAGGGCATTTGTCAACTCGAAGGGCATGAAAAAGCACTCAAAGAGACCCTCCTTGAACCTGAAGGAAGTCTTACATACATTCGTGGGTTCTATTGGAAATTGGTGATAGTCGGACATCAAATTCATATTGATGAAGTACTTAGCCCCATTAAGCTATTCAAGAAGGTTATCAATCCATGGAATCAGGTATATGTTCTTGATTATCATTTTTTTCAATGCTCAATAGTCAATGTAGAGTCTCCAGGTCCCATCATTCTTCCACACAAGTACAATTGGGATCCCACAAGATTATGAACTTCGTTGAATGTGCCATTTTTGTAGCATCTCCTAGATCTGCCACTTGATTTCTTCATTTTCCAGGAGAAAGAAACAACAGATTATCCCATTAGGTAGCAGTGCACTGGAGATCATATCGATGAAATGCTTAGTATGAAAGTGCAAATTTACCCCTGTGGTGAGGAGAATATGTCCCTATACTCTTCGAAAACCTTGTCCACTTACTTCTACTACATGGTAGAACCATTTTTAGAGGCCATGGATGTGGCCATGATCTTCCCCTTACTTTGACAGTGAATAGGAAGAAAACAAATCCCAATCTGGGAGATGATCTTACTACATTTCTTAGTAGAGATCAAAGAAATGGAGGTCAATGGGGCTACCTCTAGTATCCTATATAGTTTTATACCCAAAGTGATAATAATAGTACGAGATATGGAATCATACACAACATGACACATCTACAAGTATGGTTGGCCAATTAAAACATCACAAACTTCAAGGGGGATCAACATCCCAAAATACCTCTTCCCTATAAGGCTTGAGGTTGTAGGGTGGGAAACATTTTTGGTTGACATGGAGATCTTGCCCTTCGTGGAGCCACCCAATGGTGTATGGATATAGGTGTGTTTTTGTCGACAAGCCAAACCTCTTAACAACCTTTACCAAGATGAGGTTCTTCTAACTCCCACTATTGATAATTAACTATAGAAGAGCACCCTTCACCTACATCTATGAGTGGATGAGATGCTTACCCTCCTATGAATATTCGCACTCACTTTTCTTAACCTTTTTGGTGGCAACGGCAAGTTGGTTTTTGCATCAATTATCTGTTTCCTTTTGTTATGTTTTGGCTCAGATTCAAAGCATGCGTATAACTATGAAGATTTCATTTCAACCATCAATGAATTCTTTGTGTAGCATTCCCTTTTGTTGTGAGTTGGGCTCTTATGGAATTCACAACACTTTCATGTGTCTTTCTTCATCTTCCCATTGTTATTCTTTCCTTGCAGCTTAAATGAGTTGTATTGAGTCATTCCACCTTGGCTCTATCCTTTGATCTATTGTTTGGGGGTTCCCCTTCCCTACTTTGGGTTCACATATCCAAAGTCCCACTTATTCTATTTAAATATCTACTCGATATTGATAACATATCAGTATGTTGCACGAAGCAAGGAGATGTCTAGGAACTCCATTTTTGCTTGGATGTATTTATGCAGACAACCAAATGTACTTGAGCACCATATGTTGCTCAAAGTCCTTGATACCTAGCTTCATGCATAGGGTATGAAATAAATTCGTGAACTATGGCACTTCTTTATCCCTTTCCTGTGGTAGTGTGGTCCATTTTATGTACTTGTCTTCATATCTCCTAATAGGTTAATATTTTTCCTTAATAACATCTCGGAAAAGCTCTCAAGAAGGTGCGACCGAAAATAATGAAGATTCCTACTCTGCCCTTTTCTCTCAGTATGTTTCCCACTAGTCCTTGACATGGGGGGTGGCCTTAAGGAGTGAAAAAGTAACTTTTTTCTCTATCAGAAAAATTATGGACCGAAAAAATCCTTCTAGTAGATTTAACCATTTATCTAGATCATCTACGTCTATTTCACCTTCAAACATGGGAATGTCAAAATTAACTTCTACCTTAAAGGGGGTAGTGCCTCCAAAGTGACTAGTAGATGAAGATGCTTCATGCATTAGTATTTACCAAAGTATCTAGGAAAAATTATCTATCATTGCATTCCTCTATCACTCAATGGATTCGATGAGCAAAAATTTGAAAGGATATTCTAATCCCTCGTGTTTCTTTTATTCTTCCATGGGATGCCATTAGGGTCAGCGGAGACAGTCTTGAAAGCGTTCAAGTAGTTTGAGTCCCAACTCCTTATACCCTGACCTCATTGGGGACATATACAAAAAAGAAAGAAAGAGTAGACTTCTTTGATAACATTGATCTAGACTTATGAAACAATGGAATGAAATACAAAATTAAAACAAAAACAAAGAGATACAATGAAACTAAAATTCAATTAACAAATAAATAAATGTTAAAATTTGTTTACATGTAGAGTAGAGTAGAATGTTCCAAACTTATCTGGTCGAGACTCATATGGAAGGATGTTGAATGGGACAGGGGAATGGTGGAGCTAGGGTTTCTGAGATAGTGAGGGCTCGATCAGCCTCCATTGATCCCAAACTTGAAGCCAAGGCCTTACACAGTGAGCACAGACCCTCCCGCGTTAGACCAAGCTGAATAATCGCAGCCATAAGCAAAGGAGAGTGTGCAAAAAGTAGGGGGTATTGGAAGCTTAATGGAAGCAAGCACAGGGGGGGGGAGAGATCCCCTCCTATAAGAATATGACAGTAGGGGAATCGAGTAGGGATAGAATGTAGAAGGGTAAACTCCAGAGAAAACATAGCAAAGGGAACGAGCTGGCAGACGGGTTTGAGCGGAAAATGCCTTCCGAGGGCTTTGAAAAAACCCAAGTTCGTAATCCCGAACAATAGACTTGAAGAGTATAGAAGCTACATGAGGGATTATGCCTTAATATGTAAGTTTGTTGGGTTTTGGCCGTCAGAGAAATATTTGTCCAAATGGATACAGCAAAGATGGAAACCTAAGTGACATGTAGAATTAAAACTGGGGGCCAAGGGTTTTTTCACGATTATCTTCTCTAATACAGAGGATAAGGAAAGGATTTTCGAGGGAGGTCCTTATTTTATGAATAATGCTAGTTTATTTATGCGACACTGGGAGGATAGCTACAATCCAGACAAGGAGAAAATGCTAGCAACCCCTGTTTGGATCCGACTTTTTGGACTGCCAATAGAGTTTTGGGATCCGGAGATCCTAGAAGGGATAGGTAATGCAATAGGTTCATTTGTGAAAGTAGCTGAATCCACCAAAAGTGGGAGGTATACGTCGTACGCCAGGATATGTGTGTATATGAATATTGCTGAACCTCTTCCTGGTTTTATCGAATTAGAATATCATGATGAGGTTTGGCAACAACCAGTGGATTACGAACATATTCCATTCCGTTGCAGAAGATGTCATGAATATTGACATCTCTATAGACAATTCCCTTTAAATAGAATGGAGGAATCAACAGACAAGAAAGAAGGGAAAAGTACACCAGCAGAGAATCTAGGAAGAGAGGATCAGGGATTTAAAGAAGTGCAAAATAAAAGTAAATCACGCAAAATTATACCTCAACGATAACCACCCAAGGAAAATATACCTATGGAAACACATAATAAATTCAAAGTCCTCCAGGAGGAGGAATTAGGAACGAAAAAGGAGGTTAGTGATGAGGAACCAATGGAAATATTAAAAGAAACTGAAAAACAGGAAGCAGGAAAAGGGGATACAAAACAAGGAGAAGTAGAAGAGAAGGAGGAACAGGAAAATGAACAAACTCAAATGGAAGTAGATCTACAGAAAGACAAAGGAGGAGAAGAGGAGCATACAATGAGGAAATTGCTACAGGAATGGAGGTATTTAGATGAAAGATTCATTTCTGAGGAACAGAAACAAAGATACAAAAAGGCATTCCAAAAATACAAGGAAAAGATAGGGGTATTTGCAGCAAATAACATGGAACAGATAGAAACACAAGGGGTGCAGAACTCAGGAATGGGTAGCTCTGGCAAAGGAGGAAGGAAAATAGGTAGGCGTATGATGAATGAAACAATCCAAGAGGTCAGAGAGATGCTAGTAAATTCAGGAAGAGTCATACCTTTATCTGAGGTATTTCAACAAACCCCAAAATTATTAATATGATAATTACAAGCTGGAACATTAGAGGTCTTAACAGCAGGGGTAAACAAAGATACCTAAGGGATAGATTGAAAAAAGACAATCCAAGTATAATGATAGTTCAAGAAACAAAGATCAGCATGTAAAAAATGGTAGAAATAATGAGCAGGGGTAATACTAAGTATGAGGAGATGGGGCAAGATGCGATAGGCAGCACAGGAGGATTGGCAATCCTATGGAATCCTGAGGAAATCCAATTTGGAAATTGGATAAGCTTTCCCCGAATCCTCTCAGGTATGTTTAGACTGATAGGGTCCTCTGAGTGGGTTGCTCTCTCAGGTGTTTATGGTCCACACTCACCAAACGAACGCAAAGGATTCCTCCAGAATATGAATTCAGCAAGAAGACTCTTCCAAGAAATGCCATGGATTATAGGGGGTGATTTCAATATGATCACGTCCGTAGCAGAAAAGAGAGGAGGATTAAGGAAAATAGACTCAGATATGGAAGCATTTAACGATATGATATCGGAACAAAGAATGGCGGATATTCAAACAATAAATGGTACCCATACATGGAATAATCGTAGAGGCAGATCAAACCAAATAGCTTCGAGACTAGATTGATTCCTAGTTTCGAAACAAATCATGAATAGAGATGTATACATTGAGGCCATGATCCTCCCTGCAATAGGCTCGGACCACTGGCCAGTCAAGTTAGAAATCGATCTTAAACAGAGCCCTAAGAAATGACCTTTTAGGTTTGAATCATTCTGGCTCAGGAACCAACAGTTTATGCCAAAGGTAGAAGAATGGTGGACCACAAGCCAACAAAGCAGGCGAAGTAAGATGCAAACTTTTCAACTCAAATTGAAAGAACTCAGGGGGAAAATATTTAAACACACATGGGAAACATAAAATAGGAAAGATAAATCATGTGAGTACATATTTTATTAACAGGAAATATACATTTATAGTACATTGTTGTGACCGTTGGGATTCACATCCCAAGGTCTCTTGGACTCCTTTTGTCCATTCGGCTTCCACACTAACCCATTGAGGATTAGGTGTCCAACATTCCCCCCCTTAATCCGAAGGGTTATGTATGAGTCCAAGAAGAGAGTTGTAATACAAAATGTGCAAAAAATGCATGGCAGCACTAGGCTGAATGTGCTCTATGAAATGCTGGTATAAAGGGCGGTGGTTTAAGGATGACCACCAACACTGGAAGGCTTAGTGCAGTTCCCAGAACTCTTCCAAAACTAGCAAGAAACTGAAGTTTTCTGCTAGAGGAAGTGATCCTATTGTTTTAAAGAGGGAAACCTTCAACCATAAAAGGGAGGTCTCACCCCACATAAAAGGTAAAACTTCAACCTCAAAAGGGAAGTCTCAACCTATGATGGTTTAAGGATGACCAACAACTCTGGAATGCTTAATGCAATTCCTAGAACTCTTCGAAAGCTCGCTAGAAGCTGGTGCCTTTTGCTAGAGGAAGTGTTCTCAATTTTGTTCCCGTAACTCTTCCAAAACTGGCAAGAAGCTGAAGTCTTCTGCTAGAGGAAGTGTCCCAGATTACCAACTGAAGGCATGTTCAGGCATCTTTGTCTCCGGCTACAACTCTGAAACTGGTGTGGCAGGTTGTCACTCAGGCTCGCTTGATGTTACTTTGAAGCTTGTAGATGACCATCATTTCCCCCCCTGTCAGATACAAGGTGAGATGATGGAGAAAACTCAACTGCAAGATTGTTCAATACTCTGGAACAAGTTCTGACACGTGTTTGGAATATCTTCTTGGCTGTTGATGCCCATTGCCAAGAAGCGATCCATCCAAGATGAATCTTTGTTCTTGCAGGACGTTTGCTTTTGAAGCATCTGTTTGAAGAATGACTGGTTTTATGACAGTGCTTACATGGATGAAGATCAAAACAGTGATCTTTCAGATGGCCAACTCGGTCACAGTGTTGGAATTTTACGATCTGTTGTTGTTTTTGTGGTGGAAGAGGAGTAGAATCTGGAACAGCTAGAGGTGAACTGTCATGAATAAATCCAACACTCTGAAATTGAATGGGGTTTGAGTAGTCTGGAATATGAAAGGACAAGTCCTTGTCATATCCAAGACCAGTTCTGTGCTTGTTGTGGACAAGCTGTTCCCAAGGTCTGATGATGGGCTTGGGAAGTGCAGACTGAGTTTTTGCATCTGCATTTACAACTGCTGCTTTATTTGAGTGAACTGTAACATTATTAACTTGCTGTTGATGGGTGGTAGTCTCAACATTCTGAATAGAAACAGGTTCAGAATGATGTCTATTTTGATGTAGCTCTTCTTGTTGTAGCTGTGATTCAAGCTGCAAAAAATCGATCTTTTCCTGTGCATTATATAAGCATGTCTGAATTTCTGAGAGAGATCCTTTGTTGATTTGTAATGTGTCATCAACAGTAGATTGTATAAGAGTTTTCATGAACTCTAATACTTCACTGATTCTGGCCATTTATGCGTTAAAAACTGATCAAAACTACTACTTAATGCAGAAAAGTAATACCCACTCACAGTACACAGCAATATCCTTATAAGTGTGCAGCAAATGATCAGTGTGCAACAAGAAGCAACAGGTAGAATTCGAAGATGCTGAAACCGGATCAACTTGAATTGCTTTACAGTAGGCCAAGAAAGTCTTGAAGTATACCAGAAAGCAACTTAAGTATTCATTCAACACTATAATTCTTTCTTTCTCAAAATTTGCAAGGAGTCAACAAACTAGATAATGCAGATTCGTTCTTATTGAAAACTTTTATATCTCAACACTTGATATAGACATATAATCTCAGTAATAGCATCTACAATAGACCAAGTTCTGACACCCAATTTCGTTAGCTCATCAACACTGTCTCTTGAATATAAGTTTTATAGAGTATCAAAAAACTGCAGCAATGTCTCTCAAGCAGTTCCTTCTAAAGCTGAAGTAGGTCTTCCACCTCCAGCTATTGCAAGTACAGTTAAAAAACCATTGGTAGCAAAGAGAATTGTTGGAAATAAAACTAGTGAGATTGATGTCAAAAAAAAGCTTACAACTAAGTATAAAGGAGGATCTTTATGATCAACAAACCAGAAGAACTTTCATCTACTACAGCAGTACAGGATGCCTCTTGCCCTTCTCGGTTCACATACATGGAGAATAATTCCAATTCAAACTCAGATTGTGGAGCACATATCTCTGGTCATGTTCCTCCTATAGCTAGAAAAGCGTTCTTAGCATGGACATTTTCCACACGAGATATTCAGGAACACATTTGCCACCCTTACAAACACTTCAATGCCTTGCTCTTTCAGGGGCGCAAATTTGATCAGTTTGGAAAGTACCTGGAGAGAGTCTGGATCACAGCTTTTCGAGCTATGGATGACAAAAAGGAAAGTGTTCGGAATGCTGGTGACAGTCTCTGCCGTGCAGCGACTTCACTTAGTTTAAGGTGCTGACAGAGGATTCTGAAGTGTTTGAAGAGGGAAGCATTGGAGGAAGACCTGGTGGGGAGAAACTAAGCATATATAAGGAACTCTGCAGTCTAGCAACTGACATGGGCCAACCTGATCTGATTTATAAGTTCATGGATCTGGCCAATTATCAGGCCTCTCTGAACTCTAAACGTGGTGTTGCTTTTGGATTTTCTAAAATTGTAAAGCAGGTTGTTGATCCACTTAAGCCTCATTTACATTCATGTTGGCATTATGATTCAGGTGTTGTCCTTGATGGCAACCCATTCAGGTGATAGATCACTATTCTTGATGATCAGCTCTCTATTTTTAAGAAGGACGCAGGCAATCTGTTCAGAAAGTGCGTCCCCGCAGGTATACCATGCAGAACCCGCGTCCAGGGACGCAGGCCAGCCGTTCAGGGGGTGCGTCCACCCAGTGCACACATTTCAAGACAGAGAAAAGCACGTGGGGGTTTCTTGTGTGGTTTCTAGCCGACGGTTTTGTGTTTCTATGGTGTCGGCTCGTGGTATTGTTCCATGTTTTGGGGAGGAGCTTGCCTATATAAAGCAAAGGAGTTCATTTGGATTAATCATGTTTTTGATTGAACATCTTATGAGGGTAAGATCTGGTCTAGATCTAAACAAGGCGAATCTGATGGACCGAGATCTCTTCGGCTCTTGCTCGGATCTGTAGATCTGATTGTTTGGGTTACTTCTAAAGTCTTGAAATCATCTTTGCCCAGAGGGACGCAGGTGCAGTAAGGGTTCAGGTGCGTCCGGGACGCAGGAGCGAAGCGTTTCAGGTGCGCCGGACGCAGGTGCAGGAAGGGTTCTGGTGCGCCGGGACGCGGGCAGTTCAATAGACTCAGTGCGAGGGACGCAGGCTAGCAGTTGAGCAGGGTGCGTCCGGGACGCAGGCTAGCAGTTGAGCAGGGTGCGTCCAGGGACTCAGGTCAACAGTTGAGCAGGGTGAGTCCAGGGACTCAGGCTAGCAGTTGAACAGGGTGAGTCCGGACTCAGGCTGGCAGTTGAGCAGGGTGCTTCCTTCTCTTAAAATCCTTGTTTATCATTGTTGTGTTCTGGGTTTTGGTCCTATTATTGTTGATCTGGTTACTACAGTTGATTGGGTGATTCTCTTACACTTGATGATCAATTAATGCTTATGGATCCAGTTTGAAAATTTATGAAAAGTGGTCCTTGTATGAAAAGAAGTAGGGGGTTGTAGCTCCCTTCCAGAAGAGACTGGAAAACGAGAGAGAGTTGTAGCTCTCTGCAGGTTGCAGCCTGCGTACTGGTAAAGGACTGCACCAGTACAAAATCATTGTAAAAGAATTTCTAAATTGAAAGAAGATAGAGACATATTGCAGCAGGTGGTTTTCTCCCACATTGGGTTTCCACCTTACATCTTGTGTTCTTTGATGTGACTGTCTATTTTCTTTGTTCATGCTCATTATTTTATGGTACTGATATGCAAGAATAATTCAAAAGATCAAATAAGGAAGATTTGTTAAATTGCTAGATAATACTGATTCACCCCCCCTCTCAGTATTATTTCCAACAATTCACTTGTGCCAAAGCTTGTCCGCTATCAGTACGATCCAAATAAAATATCAGGGAGGCAATGGAAAAAATTTGAAATGCGTTCACTGATGGCAAATCCCAAGAAGACCATCGACGAATTCTTTGATGATATAATTGTGGATTTATTGACACAAAGTGGATCTCGACTTTGGCGTTCTCGTGAGCAGCAACAGAATGACTGCTATGGTGATGATAGGCCAGCGTAAAACCTCACACAATAGCGTGCCCACTTCCCTTGTTTGATCAGCTGAGCCGTCATATATTGAAAGTGAAGTATTATAACCAACCAGAACATTGGTATCATGCTATGAATATAGTTATACGATCACTGCCCAATGTTCTCAAAGTAGATCCATATGAACTATGCTAATAAACAGTTGTTTGATCCACAAGGAAGTATAACAGTACTCAAAGCACATATACCATGTATTTAGAGTAGATTATCACTATCCACAAATCAGAGATGAGCGCAGCAACGAATGAAAGTGAGACAGCAAACTGTTGCAGAAGTGTGACTGGAGGCAGAATAAATCGTAGCTGGCGAGTGGACGCAGCCTGGATTCTTTTGGAGAGCGGGGCAATCTGTGCCGAGCACAACTTCGATGCTCAGGCCAGTTTTGGAATCCACTTAGAGTAGAATAGGTTTTAACTGCAAGCTCAGAACCCAGTACTTCAGGGATTCATGACAGTTTGAATTCGGAGCAAGGGCAAAGCGCAAGTTCTGGTGAAGAATTTAATCCTACAGAAACCAACGACTATATTATCTTCGGGTATGCAGGAGCAGATGACTGTAGAAATGGATGAGGCAACCCCTGAAGCAATAGCATTAATGCCGCTTAGAATTGAACAAATTCCTCAATCGCTGTTCGACGTTCAAGATGCAGCGACGACAGCCAAAATTGATGACAATGCCAATGGAGTCGAACAATGCAGTAGGCCCAATGTCTTTTCATCTCCCCTTGAAGCCCTTCAGCCTTGCTCAACTAATAGTTCGCAGTCATCTTCAAGATCTCCCGTTGTTCGCAATAGTTCGCCTACGAGGATATAGAGAACAGACAGAGGGAATATTCAAGTCTTCCCATCCGATCATCCAAACACCGCAACACCTCAACACAATGTCTCAACAAATGTCTCAACACAGCAATACCACCCCTTCAACACAACATGTAGTGACGCACTTCAATGGATGTATTCAGGAATGAACGAGATTTGTAGAGTTTCGACAGAGATTTTAGCATAGAAGCGAAATGAGCTCGGACAGGCCATCATCAGGACAGAAAGGAATATTGCAATGGAAAATCATTTCAGGACAGAGTTCAAGCATTTCAATGTCAGGATGACAGCGCAACAGAAGAGCAGGGCGTAGGTTTATTTTATAAAGGGTATATGGCAAACAGAGAAACATTCATGGACAGATGCATTATATGGCAGAGGCAGCATGTCAGGCTATTGACACAGACAACGCAAATACCATGTCAAGCTATTCACAAAAATTTTTAACGTACAGCGCTGGAAAAGAATATGGAAGAGGGCCAGGACTGCTCACAACAGAGGAATGGAAGCGCTGATAGAGGTAACATCTTCTATTTTAAGAAACTCTCATAAAAGTATAATCAAGAGGAGAGCATTGGTTTACAAAGGCCACAGAAACAGGTGGCTCACACTAGAGCAGGGCAGGAGATTTCCCGCTCCGATACCATGTCAAACACACATGGACAGTAAGATAGATATGAAAGATAATCAGGAGAGTACAATTTTTATTAACAATTGATTTACATTTATAGTACAATATCTGACCATTGGGTTCCACATCCCAAGGTCTCTTGGACTCCTTTTGTCCATTTGGCTTCCACACTAACCCATTGAGGATTAGGTGTCCAGCAGAACTCAGGGGGAAAATAGTGCTAGGGGTCCAAGTGGAATAGGTCGGTGGCCACTATATCTACTTGGATCAATTGATTTCCTCCAATGTACTCTAACATTATTTTATTCATTTTCAATATTTAGAAACCTAAAAAAGGAAAAATATTCAAATATGATAAAAATGAGAGAGGGAAACAATAATAAACATCTTTATTTAGTCAACAGTTGTTTCGATTTGTCTCGCCCTTGAACAAGGAACCAAATTTTGAGTAGTGTACTCAAAATTTTAAGTTTTAGAATATAATCTTACGAAGATGAAGCGTGATTTTTGAGTTGCTAACTCCTTCAACTAGTTAATCTTCTAGTCACTATGGAGAGTTTCTTAGTGCCTTATGTGTCACAAATTCATATTTTTGTTCCACTTTGCATCAAATTCCACCCATGTTACCATTTTTTTGTGTTTATGATCAAGGTAAATTTTATCATGTGTCATCCATTCCTCATATTTTCTTTACTTTCCATGCCATACTTCCTAGTTTTCAAGTACCATCATTTTATATTTTCTTTACTCATGTCAGTGTGGAAGGTCTCTACTGACCTCTTATTAGTGGGTAATATCTCATTGACTCTAACATATTACTCTAAGAGTTTAACCTAGATCCAATGGAACCCTAGGACTATTTTTTACATTGATATGTTACATTATGCATAGATGATAATGCATCAACGATAACTAATTGAGTCATTTCCCATGTGTTTAAAACCAAGAGGCTTTTTCAAACACTCAAATTCATGTTATAACTCATATTCCATTTTCATGATTGGTGGAAGTCCTCACCTCTATTAGTGATTTTCATTAGTGGCCATTTCTCATAGGGTCTCAACTCTCTTTCATGCACTATTCCATATAGTGCTTCCAAGAGGCATACTTGACATGTTCTTCTATATTTTTCCAATACCTTCAAAATAATCTCCATATGTCCACTCATGATAAATGATGGGAGATGCATCAAATTTGTCACATTTTCTCTAGGAATGAGATTTAGATAGTTTATATCACCCTTAGGACTTGTAGTCATTAGTGGAAAGATCCCTCACTATCCTCATGGGAATAAATCAATGTCCCTTGATCTATAGGTCTACAATTGTTTAATGATTGATAATTTATTCATGCTTAGTTGAATTAAATTGCTACCTTGATGCCCATTACGATTATTGGTGGGTTTTTAAATTTGTTGATGGTATACATTAAGGACCAATAACCAAAAAATGTTAGATCTAAGACTTTTGTGATCCATAATGTAGATATCAGTCTTTGAATTAATCACATTGTTAGGATTTCATTAATCTTAACGATGTGATAAATTCGAAAGACTGATATATAAACCAAAAAATGCTTCCCATGTTTGATTAACTTATATATTCAAATGGCATATAATTTTACATTTAGTGGGTTTGTATTAAAGAATTCTATCCTAGAGTATCATCCCACCTTTATGCTGCTACCTTAGCTGCAAAAAACAATACCAGTCACTCATATGACATGGTACTTTTTGAGGATCAATTTTTCCATTTCATTGTTCTAGTTGCCCTCCTAAAACATATTGAGACATATATCCATTGCACATTTGTTCATGCTTATGATATATTTTGACATGGATCCACTATATTTCTTTTCATGGACATGATCATTGTTTTTATATATATTGCATGGATATGCAATGAACTTTATTTGGTAGGCATTCCTTTCCACACTTGAGCATGGGTTTACATTCCTTATGAAAGAGATTCATCTAATACCTTGTTGTTTATTGTAGGTGGTTTCCTACTGAAATCTAGTGAACTCCATCTATTCCCACTTGGTAGCTTCTTCCACCATACAGTAATGCATTTTGACCATAAACTCCCCTTCCAATCTTGCACATTAATTAAAATCTATTAGAACATATATTATAGTTGAGATGCATTTGTTTGGCCTTCATCCCCTTCATATCTATATTTGTTAGCATTAATACACTCAAAATTCTATTGAGAAATCCTTCTTAGCAATCTACTTTCACTTTATTATCATCCTATCAGCAAGAACTCACCCTTTTCATTGATCAAAACTATGAGTACAAAAAAAATTACTAAAAATATATAAAAAGGTGTGAAAACCATGTGCTCTTAAGAGATGATTATAGGGAAACTACTTTTGTAACTCATTGAATCCCATGGAAAACAATATTAACCATATTGAACTGGTATAAAAGAGACCTACTTTAAAAGAATGTTAAAATATATATTGTTACAACAAAATTATATTCTAGCTAAAATTAATCATAACCATTATATCCTATGATTTTTTATCCTAATCTCTTAGAAATCCTTGTTTCTAGCATTTTTCATCTCCGTTTTCTTGCGATTTAGGCCTAATACATCTTGGTATTCCTCTTCCTTACATCAAGCAAAAGAGAGTAGATGAAGTAGTTCTAAGTGTCATGAAGATGGAGGGATCTAGACAATGGTCATAGATAGTATGGATAGTAAATTTATGTATACTTTTGTTATTGATTTTAATAAAAATGGAAATATATCTTCCACAACCCCCACACCTCCAATTTCTAGTTATCTGTATCTATCTAATAACTATTTTATCATTTAGTAGTAGCCCTAACTGTCCTAATAGAAGTTAGTTAGAGTAGTTATTTTATTGTTGCTTATTATTTGAGGAAAGTTCTTTTGTTTATTATGTTCAAGTCTACAAATTTGAGTAGGAGCAAACATAATTTGTGAAGCTTGTCTCCTACCTACTATCCAACTAGGTGAGTGCCTCATAACCAACTAATAGTTATTTTGAAATTCTCATAGTCTACTCTAGAGAAATATTAACATTGTTCTTTGAATTTTTATTATGTTATGGTAAATAATAACCACATGATACATAAGTTTTATTTGCAATAATTTCTTTACTTTATAAAATGTTTAGGATATTTATTTTATTCCCTAAAATTTTGTATATATATACTTTCTCATTAATGCAGATTTGTGCCTACTTCAACTTTTTTTTCCAATTCTAATAATAAAAGGAATAAATTTTAAATAAATTAAAATATAATTTAAAATTATTAAAGTTTAGCGATTTGTAATAAATTTTACAATATTTAATGGATAATAAGTTAATTTTTTAATCGCATTTAAGAACCCTTACCATGGGAAGCCAATTATCGATGAGAATCCTTTACTATGGGAAGTCAAATATCTACATGAGAAGACCATCAGACTTGAAAGGACATGGCATTTCTCAAAAACTTGTGCAATAATGTATGGGAACAAGGATATATATATATATATATCTATATATATATATATATATATATATAGCGTTTCTCAAAAGCATGTGCAATAATGTATGTGAACAAGTATTTAAATTTTACAATAATTAATGGATAATAACTTAAGCTTCCTGCCCCTGAAGATGAGTGAAGCGTTCACACAAAATATTGGTCTCTTCAAACAAAACACACAAGATTCCAGAAGTTCTAAACAACATTAAGTTAAAGTTTTCATCACATTTAAGAACCATTACCATGGGAAGCCAATTATCAACAATAGTCTTTCACTATGGGAAGTTCAATATCTACATGGGAAGACGAGCAGACTTGAAAATGTCGGCATTATGAGACAAGTGTTGTCCTTGATGGCAAACCTCACTGATGACAAATCATAGTGCAGAAGGTCAGCAGCAAGGAATTGATGATCAGACTATAAGAAGAAGAGAAAATTCATATACGCAGGTTCATCAAGCCCAAGTCGCGTGTACACACAGGTTGGCTTCAGTAAAAGCGCGTGTATGTGGAAAACTCTTTTTTGGTCCGTGGCAGTTATTCCTTGGAAGTTGTGCCTATGGTTTCAGACCATGGTGTCTCGACGGACGTGTCGATCCCTAGTTTTTGAGTTGATAGTTTTGGATTTCTATGGTTTTGGCTCGTGGTATTGAGCAAGGCCTAAGGCTATATAAGGAGAAGAAGATCATTAGGCAAATGCATCTGAAATGTCTTGAATATCTGATGAAGTATTAGATCCAGTATGCAGGTTATTGGTTGATGGTGTATTGCTTGATCTGAGCTAAAGAGAGATCTCATCGGTTGATGGAGAAGAAGATCTAAGGAGAGATCAGGATCAAATGGTTTGAAATGAACTATCTTTATATGGTTGATTATGCGAATTTCTAGATCTGCATACTGACGCAATGTTATGTTCTGGGTATAACTGAAATCTGGTACACCTGCAAGTTATGGAAAATTATTTTTAGATCTGTACGCAGGTTGTCTTCGGTAAAACCGCGTGTATACTCGGGTTGCCTTCATAGTAGTAGCGTATATCTTTTGGAGCTTGATTTTTGGGTTGCAACTGGATCTGACTGTTATTGCAGAGTTCGGCAGTCTGCTCTGTGTTCTGGTGACTGGGTTTGACAGGGTTTCAGTGGTTTAGTGATTCAAAGATTGATGATGCTAGTATTGGTTCTTTTATATGATTTGTGAATGTATCATGGTCTTCAGATTGTAATGTTGTGCTTCAGGAGTATCCAGTCTGAAAATTGATGAAAAGTGGTACCTGAAGGAAAGAAGATTGTAGGCCAGCACCTGCGTACTAGTATCTTAGCTAGTACAAGAGCAAAGGGGGTTGGAGCTCCCTTCCAAGGAAGTTTGGAGAATGAGAGAAGGTTGAAGCCTTCTGCAGGTTGTAGCTTGCGTACTAGTATAAGGCTGCACCAGTACAAAAGATTGTAAACTGAAATTCTTATTAAAGAAAGATAGAGACGACTTGCAGCAGGTGGTTTTCACCCACATTGGGTTTCCACCTTATATCATGGTGTTCATGTGTGTGGCTTTTGTGTGATGATTTGTTCTGTTATACTGCATCTGTTTACTCTTAATATGGTGAATGATGACCTGATGCACTTAACTAAAGATAAACTAATTGAATTATAAGTTTTCTAGTTATACGATGTTTTCTTTAGACACAGTAGCGTGTACACGCTGGTTCACTTAACTGAAGTAGCGTATATGTTTCTGAGCATTGAAAAAGTTTTATTGATCTGATAATACTGATTCACCCCCCCTCTCAGTATTATTTCCAACAATTGGTATCAGAGCAGGTCCTTCAGAAAAGCTTGATCGCTTGAAGGTATATCGTTCATCATGAGCAACTACGAGAGAGAAGCATCAATCAGGCCACCGGTTTTTGATGGGACAAACTTCAATTATTGGAAGGTAAAAGTTACTGCCTATCTTCAATCTCTTGGTACAGAAGTTTGGGACATCGTAGAAACAGGCTACACTTTTCCTTCAGCTACTCCTACAGATGTATCTGAGAAAAAGAAGTATGAAACAAATGCGAAAGCAGTCAGTACCCTATTAGGATGTATATCCCAAACGGAATTCATGAAGGTAATGCACTACAAATCCGCAAAAGAGATATGGGACAAAATCGTCACAAGCTATGAAGGAGATGAACAGGTAAAGCGTGCTAAACTTCAAACTCTCAGGATTCAATATGAGACTCTCAAGATGTATAATGATGAAAGTGTGGCTAACTATTTTCTTCAGGTAGATGAGATTGTTAATTGTATGAAAAATTTGGGTGAAGAAATAAAAGAGGCTATAGTTGTTGAAAAGGTTCTAAGATCATTGTCCCCCAAGTTTGAATCTAAAGTATCTGCAATAGAAGAAAAGGAAAATCTACGAATTCTTACTATGTCTCAGCTACATGGAATTCTAACTGCTTATGAAATGAGAAAGGGAGGTCCATCAGACAGAAGAGAAGTTGCTTTCAAGGCATCAGGCAAAGAAGATTATTATGAAGCAAGCCACGTCCCAAAAGAAGAGGAAGAAGAATCAAATTTTGTCAGAAATCTTCAAAGGGGTTTTGGAAGGCTTAGAGGTAAGTTACCTTTTAAATGCTTTGCTTGTGGAAGAGTAGGTCATTATGCTGCAAAATGTCCCTATAAGGATAAAGGAAAGGAACCTGCTAGATGGAACAAGAAACATAGTGCAAATAAGAAAAGCTACTACACTCATGAAGATAGTGATGGTCTATCAAATAGTGATGAAGATGAACGAGGTAATGAATATAAGTTGTTAATAGCATTTGAAGATGATGATTATATGGATGCTATAGATGTGGATAATCTTTATGATGAAATTACTAGACTCAAGAGATGTATAGAAGAAAAGAATATGATCATTGATACTCTACAATTTCAAATTGATGAAAAGGAAAACATCTTGAAAAACTAGAAGGTGAAATTGTTGGTCTTAGAAAAGAGATTGAGAAAACAAAAGCTATTAATCTTAAATTTGTTAAAGGATCTGAAACCTTGGATGAGATTATCAATGTGCAGCGATCTCCTCTGATCAAGACAGGTCTTGGATATCATGGAGAAACATCTCAAGCCTCTACCTCTAAAAGTTATCTTGATGCAGCAAGGAAAAGCGAGCAAAGGCCAATTAAAAGTAATCAGGTGAATCATGGACAGTTTACCTCAAGAAAAAATAAAGACCATCAAGAAATTTGGGGACAAACTGCCTTAAGGACAAACAGGAGCTACAATCAGCCACAGGTAAAATCTTCCCAATTTGCTCCAAGAATAAATAGAAGCTACAATCGATTGGATGATAGATCTGGTTATCGCAGAATTTTCTTTAATGGCCAATGCTTTTCATGCCATAACTGCGGTCACAAAGCAGCTCAATGTGTTGCATACAAGACAATCATGACTAGAGAAGCTCAAAAGCAAGGGAGAATGACTGAAACCATGAAAAGGACTTATAACAACTTTTCGGTCCTTGAAAATGAAGTTGAATGCTCTATTTGTAATAACTTTGGTCATGAAGACTCTGAATGCAGGAGCAGGTTCCGGAAGACAATTCAGAAGGAGCAAAACTCAAATGTCAGAACATGGAGAATAAAGGAACCACAACCAGAAAGATGTGGGATAGCCTTTTATGCAGAAGGTCAAGAAAGTCTATGGTACATTGATAGCGGGTGTTCGAAGCATATGACAGGGGACAAAGAAAAGCTTGAGTCATATACTACATTAGAAAAAGGGAAGAAAGTTTCTTTTGGAAACGATATCTCTGCAGCCATAAAAGGAAAAGGTGTGGCTCCATTAAAAGAGAAGGTCAAAGCTGGAAATGTTTTGTATGTTGATGGATTGAAGCATAATCTTCTGAGTGTCAGTCAGATGTGCGATCAAGGAACAGAGGTAATATTTAGATCAAATGGATGTTGTGTTCATGATCTTGATACAGGTAAAACAGTGATCAAAGGAAGAAGGACTTGAAATAATCTATACATATTTGAAGAAGGACCACAACAATGATATTTGAGCAAGGATGATGAACACTGGCTATGGCATCGAAGGTTGGGGCATCTAAGCTTTTCACAAATAAGGAAAGCATGCAAATATCAGGCAGTTCGTGGTCTTCCAGATATCAAAATTCCAGACAACACTATATGCAAATCTTGTCAGTTTGGAAAGCAAACCAGAACTAACTTTCCAGAGAAGGAAGGATCAGCTAGCATGCCTCTTGAGCTAGTACATACAGATACATGTGGTCCATTCAGAAAAAGAACACCTCGAGGAGAAGAATACTTGATATTATTCATTGACGATTTCTCCAGGTTTGTCTGGTTAGGACTTATGAAGCACAAAGATGAAGCATTCGAAAAATTCAAATCCTTTAAAGCCTTGGTTGAAAATGAATCAGGACACAAAATTAAGTGCCTCAGATCTGACAGAGGTGGGGAGTTTACCTCAAACGAATTTTTTGATTTCTGTGAAGAACATGGGATAAGAAGAGAATTCTCTACAGCTATAACTTCTCAGCAAAATGGGGTGGTGGAAAGAATGAACAGAACAATCCAACAAATGGCTCGTGCTATGCTTGATGAATCAGGTACTCCCGCAACTTTCTAGGGTGAAGCTGCACATGTTGCGGTCATTATTCTTAACAAAACAAATGTCCGAGTAAACAGCACTCAAACACCTCATGAGCTCTGGAGTGGTGAGACTCCTTCGGTGAAGCACTTCAAAATATTTGGGAGCAAATGTTATATTAAGAATACTGATGAGCAACTTGGCAAACTTGAACCAAGAGCAGATGAAGGCATTCTTCTTGGTTATTCTCCATATAGCAAAGCATACAAGTGCTACAATAAAAGACTTGGCAGAATTGTTGACAGCATTGATGTAGTGGTTGATGAGAAGGGATATATTCCTAGGCAAGTTCATCATGAAGACATTGAAGAAGATGAAGGCTACACTCAAAGGCAGAATGATGAAGAAGAAGAACCTCAAGAAGAACCAGAGGAGCAGGAAAGAATAGAAGAGAAGACTCCATCCAGATATGTTCAAAAGAATCATCCAGAATCTCAGATTGTGGGGCATAAAGAAGCAGGAATACAAACAAGAAGAAGAATTGCAGAAGCCTCAAGCTATTTGGCATTACTCTCTTCCACTGAACAACAAAATGTGAAAGAGGCATGCAAAGATGAATGTTGGGTCAAAGCAATGGATGAAGAACTTGAGCAGATCGAAAAGAACAACACTTGGGAACTGGTTCCTAGACCAAAAGATAAGAATGTCATAGGGACAAAATGGGTCTTCAAGAATAAATTGAATGAAAATGGAGAAGTAATTAGAAACAAGGCCTGACTTGTTTGTAAAGGGTATGCGCAGCAAGAAGGGAGAGATTTTGAGGAGACCTTTGCTCCTGTAGCAAGACTTGAGGCCATCTGAATGTTCCTTGCTCTCTCAAGCTTTCAAAACTTCAAGGTATTTCAAATGGACGTGAAATTAGCCTTTCTGAATGGAGACTTAGAAGAAGAAGTATATGTTGAGTAGCCAGATGGTTTCATTCTTGGGAACGATCCAAACCTTGTATGCAGATTAAAAAAGGCTCTTTATGGTCTCAAACAAGCTCCAAGGGCTTGGTATTATCGGTTGGACAAATATCTTCACCAACAAGGTTTTTCAAAAGGATCAGCAGATAGCAATCTCTATATGAAAGTTGAAAATAACAAATTGCTAATACTTGTTGTGTATGTAGATGATATTATCTTTGGCAGTAATGAAGAGGCTATGAGTCAGAACTTTGCCTTGGTTATGCAGAAAGAATTTGAAATGTCATTACTTGGAGAATTGACATACTTTCTTGGATTGCAAATCCAACAAAGTGAAGGAGGCATTTTCTTATCTCAAACCAAGTACCTCAAGCAGATCTTGAGGAAGTATGGCATGGAAGATTCAAAGCCAGTTTGTACCCCCATGGTTACAGGATGCAGCCTCAGTGCAAATGATGAATCAGCAGCCGTTCACCAACCAACTTATAGATCCATGATTGGGAGTTTGCTTTATTTAACAAGTACACGACCAGATATTATGCATGTAGTAGGAATTGTTGGAAGATTCCAAGCCAACCCAAAGGAAACTCATCTTCAGGCAGTTAAAAGAATCTTCAAGTATCTTCAAGGGACCCAAAACTATGGCTTATGGTATCCTAGAGATACAGATCTCACTCTTCATGCTTACACAGATGCAGATTGGGCCGGAAGTGTGGATGATAGGAAAAGCACAAGTGGTGGTGCTTTCTTCATGGGTTCCAGATTAGTATCTTGGTTCAGCAAGAAACAGAGTTCGATTGCTTTATCTACAGCTGAAGCAGAATATGTGGCTGTGGCATCTTGTTGCACACAACTTCTTTGGATGATGCAGACCTTGCAGGATTTTCAAATCACTTGCACGCCACCAGTCTCTATCTTATGTGATAATACAAGTGCAATCAGCATTTCAAAGAATCCAGTCATGCACTCAAAGACCAAGCACATACCAATCAAGTACCATTTTCTTCGGGAACAAGTGCTTGAGCAGAAGGTCAAGTTGGAGTATGTTCCTTCTAAGGAACAAGTTGCTGATATTCTCACAAAACCACTGCCCAGGGAAACTTTTGAATATCTCAGACAAAAGCTGGGAGTAATGGATGCTTCATCCTGCTGTTAAAGCTTGTCTGTTCTACAGAAAATTTGGTATACGCGAGTTTCGTAAGGGATATCCGCGTATATACGCCGATTTATGCAGGGAAAGTCGCGTGTATGGTGTACGCATGCTGCAGAAATTCTATTCGCGTACATACGTTGTTTTATGCAGGAGAAGTCGCGTATATGGAGTTCTGATCAATAAGGGTAGACTCTGGTTGGAGAAGGTCTGAAATGGGTAAGTCAAAATTCTTCAGGCACATTTTCAGGGGGTACAACAGGCACAGATTCAGGGGGAGCAGCTTAAAGTATCATAAAGCATTGTTGGCATTTAGATGCTTTCGGTCCTAGTTCACAACTGTTGCTAATTTCAGGAGAAGGAGCTCAGAAGGAAATCTTGGCTACTGATATAAAAGATGTTTATCAGATACTGCTGGTGTCGTTCAGAAGTCTTGGTCTAGATTTCTTGTCTCTATGTCATATTTCTTTTATATTGTCAAGGTCATGTAACGGCCTATGATTTCCCCACTATGCCTGGGATGGATGAATGATGTAATATTATTGGTTATTATATTTCTGATGTATCTCCTCTTGGTTGGGAGTATGGATGCATGCATTAATTCTTTTGGTGATAGGAAGGTCCTTTACGATGTATAAGTCTTGGTTCATTTGAAGAACATCTTTTGCAGATCTTGCCTACTGTCAGGGGGAGCATGTTCAGCACAGCAGAGCAGAGAAATCAGTAGGGGGAGCACAGCCCTTTGCCCTTGATGACAAAGGGGGAGAATGATTCTAAGGATCTTGGGGTTGCCATCAAGTCCAAAGGGGGAGATTTTTGGCATTATGAGACAAGTGTTGTCCTTGATGGCAAACCTCACTGATGACAAATCATAGTGCAGAAGGTCAGCAGCAAGGAATTGATGATCAGACTATAAGAAGAAGAGAAAATTCATATACGCAGGTTCATCAAGCCCAAGTCGCGTGTACACACAGGTTGGCTTCAGTAAAATCGCGTGTATGTGGAAAACTCTTTTTTGGTCCGTGGCAGTTATTCCTTGGAAGTTGTGCCTATGGTTTCGGACCATGGTGTCTCGACGGACGTGTCGATCCCTAGTTTTTGAGTTGATAGTTTTGGATTTCTATGGTTTTGGCTCGTGGTATTGAGCAAGGCCTAAGGCTATATAAGGAGAAGAAGATCATTAGGCAAATGCATCTGAAATGTCTTGAATATCTGATGAAGTATTAGATCCAGTATGCAGGTTATTGGTTGATGGTGTATTGCTTGATCTGAGCTAAAGAGAGATCTCATCGGTTGATGGAGAAGAAGATCTAAGGAGAGATCAGGATCAAATGGTTTGAAATGAACTATCTTTATATGGTTGATTATGCGAATTTCTAGATCTGCATACTGACGCAATGTTATGTTCTGGGTATAACTGAAATCTGGTACAGCTGCAAGTTATGGAAAATTACTTTTAGATCTGTACGCAGGTTGTCTTCGATAAAACCGCGTGTATACTCGGGTTGCCTTCATAGTAGTAGCGTATATCTTTTGGAGCTTGATTTTTGGGTTGCAACTGGATCTGACTGTTATTGCAGAGTTCGGCAGTCTGCTCTGTGTTCTGGTGACTGGGTTTGACAGGGTTTCAGTGGTTCAGTGATTCAAAGATTGATGATGCTAGTATTGGTTCTTTTATATGATTTGTGAATGTATCATGGTCTTCAGATTGTAATGTTGTGCTTCAGGAGTATCCAGTCTGAAAATTGATGAAAAGTGGTACCTGAAGGAAAGAAGATTGTAGGCCAGCACCTGCGAACTAGTATCTTAGCTAGTACAAGAGCAAAGGGGGTTGGAGCTCCCTTCCAAGGAAGTTTGGAGAATGAGAGAAGGTTGAAGCCTTCTGTAGGTTGTAGCCTGCGTACTGGTATAAGGCTGCACCAGTACAAAAGATTGTAAACTGAAATTCTTATTAAAGAAAGATAGAGACGACTTGCAGCAGGTGGTTTTCACCCACATTGGGTTTCCACCTTATATCATGGTGTTCATGTGTGTGGCTTTTGTGTGATGATCTGTTCTGTTATACTGCATCTGTTTACTCTTAATATGGTGAATGATGACCTGATGCACTTAACTAAAGATAAACTAACTGAATTATAAGTTTTCTGGTTATACGTTGTTTTCTTTAGACACAGTAGCGTGTACACGCTGGTTCACTTAACTGAGGTAGCGTATATGTTTCTGAGCATTGAAAAAGTTTTATTGATCTGATAATATTGATTCACCCCCCCCTCTCAGTATTATTTCCAACAGAAAAGATATGGCATTTCTCAAAATCTTATCCAATAATGTATGGGAACAAGTATATATATATATATATATATATATATATATATAATGAAAATGTCAAATTTATCAAAAATTATAATATATCATAGTTTCATAATATTAATTTTGATATTTTTCATCATAATTTATAAATAAGAAATAAGAAATGTATAATAGGGTAGAATTTTAATTCCAATAGTGATGCAATAATTTGGTTTATATAAAAACAAAAAACATATTTAAAATAAGAGTTTTATGTTTAATTTTTTTTATTTATTATAGTTAAATAAATTAAATAGATTAGATTATATGTTTAAAAAGAATATTGTCATTAGGCCTAAATCGCAAGAAAAGGGAGATGAAAACTGCTAGAAACAAGGATTTCGAGGAGATTAAGATAAAAAACAACAGGATATAATGGTTATCATTACTTTTAACTAGAGTATAATTTTGTTGTAACAATATATATTTTAGCATTCTCCTAAAGTAGGTCTCTTTTATAGCGGTTCAATATGGTTAATATTGTTTTCCATGGGATTCAGTGAGTTATCCATGGATAATATTTTGAGAAATGCCATATCTTTTCAAGTCTCATCTTCTTATGTAGATATTTGACTTCCCATAGTAAAGGACTATTGTCAATAATTGGCTTCCCATGGTAATATATGTAAGCCTTCGTTTTCAATTTCAATTACATAATAAACAAACAGATAAATAAGAAATGTATTTAAACGAGATTTCAACATTTATTTTTTTGGTGACTATATCATCAAATCATTTAATTGAATTTTAAATAAAAATTTATTCATTAATGTTGTAAAGAGAATGTATTTATTTTTTTGTGAATTTCTTACTTCCTTGAAATGAATATTGATTATGACGATAAATTGCATCATAATGCAAATATTCATGAGGTTAATAAAATGTTTCTAAAAAAATAATTTAGACATTAATATTTATTAAAAATATATAATAAGTACTAATAAAAAATTGTTTGAACAATTAAAAGTAATATCAATAAGTTAATTAAACTTCAATATAGTTCACAAAATCAATTCATTAAGCTAGAATGTGTGTTTATAAGTGACAAGTTCTTTTTTTTTATAATCATATCCTTTCCTTTTCTATAAAAACATAAAAATAATGAATATGATTTTAAGGCAATTAAAAACATTAAGATTATGATGGATAATAAATTAAACCAACCATTCACATAATATGGTGTTACAAAAAATAACTATTTTTTATTTTGACACTAATTACAGATAGATATAAATACTAATAGAAGCTTAGTTTAACAACTATAGGTTGAAAAGAAGTCATGATACAAATAATGGCAAGACTGAAAGCTTCTGGTATTGCATTTTTCACAAAATAAAATGTAGAAAAACTATGGGCATTTAATGCAAGCATATCATTCCTTGTTTCATTTGCATTGCTAAAAAAATTGAACATGCTTTGTCTCATCTTCCTAGAAGTGAATGCATTTCCCCCCAAATCATTTCTAAGGCTTTCCAATACCATTAACACATCTCTCATAGTTGGTCATTCATTAGGTGAATCTTTTGAACAAATCAAACCAACTTGTAGAAAATAAATTAGGCATTTGTATGCTCTATTTTTCTCAAATTCATCTCCATCCACCTCGTTTAAAAGTTGGTGGTCAATTACTTCCTTCAATCTGTTTGGAAAAGCTAGATTCGCCCACTTTTGAATGTTAAGGTCTCTAGAAAACATGTCACTAGTTGGTCGTTTTCTTGTAGGTATTTCCAATAACAAAATGCCATAGTTGTAAATATCTCCTTTGGTAGACATTGACTCACCTAATCCATACTCTGCATTAAAGATAATCTTCATCAAATTTTACTCAACCAATCCATACAAAATTATTGATGATAAAAAACAGGTACAAATCTAGCATTCTAAAATGACATACCTGACGCAACATAGCCCACAATGCCTTTTAAAGCAAGTGTTGAAGTAAGTGGCTCGGTAGCGGCTTTAATGATCAATCTTGAAATACGAAAATCAGTTACATTCCCTGACATGTTTACATCTAAAAGCACATTGTTGGGGTTTAAATCATAATGAACTACTTGCACAATAGAATCATGATGTAGATATTCGAATGCATGCGCCACATCTATTGCAATATTTAGTTGAGTTGTTAGTCCCATCTAACACACATATTCACCATTTTTATCATCTTTATTAGGATATAAATTCTCCTCCAAGCTTCCATTAGACATAAATTCGAAAACCAATGCTTTGAAATCAAGGTTGGAAGACACCACATACTTTTGCAAAACCATTTTCCACCATGTCTTTTTGAAATGGAAAACTTTCACATCAACAAGGGTGCCATATCTCAGAATCCCTTTATAGACTGAACCAAAATTCCCTACTACCAACATGTTTTCTTCAGCAAATCCATTAGTTTCTATTTGAAGGTCTTGATATGATATTCCTTTGTGCTCTAGCTTTTGTAAAATGGAATGTGAGGAATCAAAGTCTTTCATAGAAATATTCCATTTCCAAAGGAATATCAAAAGTAGACAACATAGCATAAAAGAAATTTTTCCACTCACTAGCAATAATATCATTTTCACAAGTGCGGAATGACCTCTTAGAGTTATAAATGCAGGTAATTGGAATGTTTGTGGTCCACAAAGGCTAGGATTTCCAATTAAAGACAAAACAATGTTTTTGTTTGCAAAAATCCATCCTTTTGGAACTTCCCCTGTGAGATTGTTGAAAGACAGATTCAAACTTTGAAGCATTTGCAACTTCTAGAGAGTGAAAATTGGTATTGGACCTGATAAGGAGTGGGAAGACAGATCTAAGTTTGCAAGACTCTGTAAATTTTAGAGTGAGTTTGTAATAAGACCTTGGAACGCATTTTGAGACAAGTTCAATAACTGCAGTTCACTACAACCTCCAATTACATGGGGAATTGTCTCGCTTAGTTCATTGACATAAATGTCTATAGCTTGAGCCATTATAACATTACCAATCTCCATGGGTAAGGAACCTTCTAATAAATTTCATGACAAATTCAAATAGAATTGTATATAAGAATTTTTTGCAATTTCATGCGCTATACTTCCTGTGAGCCTATTGTGAGACAAATCGAGCAATTCCAAATTTATACAATTTAGTAAGTTGGAAGGTATGATGCCCGATAAATTATTATGATGAAGATGGAGTCTTCTTAGTTGTTTAAGGGATGCAAGGGAATTTAGAATCTTTCCAAAGACAATATTTCCACTAATGTCCAAGAGACCAAGGTTTTGTAATCTTTCAAAGTCACCAAGTATGTTTCCTTCTAATATGTTGTTACTTAAATACAATATTTCTATTTTTTAAAGCTCTCCAATCTGTGGAATGGTACCATTGAAAACATTTTCACTTAAATTTAAAGGTAGGCTACTAATATTGTCGATATGGGAAGGGATGTTTCCTTGTTTTCTATTGTTTGACAATGACATGTGAGAAAATTGGTAGAAAGTCATCCTATGTCAAGGGGAAAAACCCCACTTAGCTTATTGTTGTGCAATTTTAGTGATTGCAGGTGAGAAAAATTGGTAAGTGATACGAGAAATATTATGTTTGTAGCATTTCCACTATCAAGCCGATTAGCTTGCAAGAATAATTTTTCAAGGAGAGATAACTTACTCAGCTCTATAGGGACACTCCAACCCAAATTGTTAATCCGACAAAAAAAGTTTAAAATTTGAGCTTAAATTGTTTAATCTATATAATTCAAGTGCCCTAGGGATTTTTCAGGGTGCTAAATCCATTTATACATTCAAAAATGTATTTTAAACAACAAAAAATCATAAAATTGTATTCAGAGAAAATTTTAGGGGCTAATATTCGCAAGTCGGTTAATTTTCCATGCTTTTTCCAAAAAAAGATTCGTTAATTTTCATTTTTTCTTAAAATTATTCACCCAATTTTTATAGTATAAATTTGTTTCACCTTAAAACTTGACAAAATTTTATATAGATACTATATAAAATTATTATAAATTTTAGTACTTTTAAAAAAACATTGCCTAACATTTTACAAATACCATATTATGTACTAGTGAGATTCATCAAGGTTTCTAAAATTTAAAATCAATTTTCATCCTTAAAATTTTCCCTCATTGTATTGCCGACATTTATTGAATTCTGATGAAAATGTTATTTCTTCTATAAGTTAGACTACACCAATTTATAATATTATTAGTATTATTATTAATATTAATATTATATAGTATTATTAATATTACATATTAATAATATTATATAATAATAAATTAATATAAATTAATGAATAACAATTTAAAATAATTTTAGAAATAAATAATAGCACACATAAGCAAATATTATAAAAATTAATTAAACACAATTTAATAAACCCAAGGGAGTAATATTAAACCCAATGGATTAATATTATAAACCCAAGGTATATAAATCTTAAGATAAATATTATAAATGAGACAATCTTTGTCACAATGCGACATTGAACCATGCTTGACCATGGTTGATTTTCATATTGAGACAAGCTTTGTCACAATGTGACATTTGACCATGGTTGGCTATGATTGACCATGGTTGATCATGGTTGGCGATGACTGACCATGATTGATATTATAAACCCAAGGGATTGATAATATAAACTCAAGGGATTAATACTAAAACCCCAAGGGATTATGAACTGAAGGGAATAATATTAAACCCAAGGGATTAATACTAAAACCCCAAGGGATTATGAACCGAAGGGAATAATATTAAAGCCAAGGAACTAATATTGTAAACCCAAGGTATATAAACCCCAAGATAAATATCTTAAACACTAAAATAAACATGGTTGCCCATGGTTGATTTTCATATAGAGACAATCATTATCACAATGTGACATTAGACCACGGTTGACCATGATTGATATTAAAAACCCAAGGGATTGATATGATAAACAAAAGGGAATAATAAAACCAATCGATTAATACTAAAACCCCAAGGGATTATGAACCCAAGGGAATAATATTAAACCCAGAGGACTAATATTATAAACTTAAGGTATATAACCCTAAGATAAATATTATAAACACTAAAATAAACATGGTTGACCATGGTTGATTTCCATAATGAGGAAATCCTTATCACAATGTGATTTTGGACCATGTTTGACCATGGATGTTTTTCATATCAAGAAAAACTTTGTCTCAATGCAACGTTTGACCATGATTGACCATGGATGTTTTTCATATCGAGACAATCTTTGTCACAATGCAATGTTCGACCATGATTGACCATGATTGATCATAGTTGACCATGTTTGATTCTATAAAACATGGTTAATCATGGTTGACCACGTTTGATTCTATAAAACATGGTTGACCATGATCAACCATGGATGACCATGATTGTCCATGATTTTTCATGATTTTCACATGGAGACAATTGTTTTTCACAATGTGACATTTGGCCATGGTTGACCATGGTTAAGCATGGTTGAATATGATTGACCATGATTTACCATTATTGATATTATAAACCCGAGGGATTGATATTATAAACCCGAGGGATTGATATTATAAACCCAAGGGAATGATAAACCCAAGTGATTACTACTAAAACCCCAAGGGATTATGTAACCAAGGGAATAATATTAAACCCAAGAGACTAATATTATAAACCCAAGGTATATAAACCCTTAGATAAACATTATAAACACTAAAATAAACATGGTTTACCATGGTTGATTTTCTTATTAAGACAATCCTTGTCACAATGCGACATTCAACCATCGTTGACCATGGTTGGCTATGATTGATGATAGTACATCATGATTGACATTAAACCTAAGACAATAATAAACCCAAGTGATTGATATTATAAACCAAAGAGAATAACAAACCTAACGAATTAATACAAAAACCCCAAGGGATTATGATCCCAAGGGAATAATATTAAATCCAAGGGACTAATATTATAAACCCAAGGTATATAAACCTTAACAAAAATATTATAAACACTAAAATAAACATGGTTGACCATGGTTGATTTTTATATTGAGACAATCATTTTCACGGTGTGACAATCAACCATGGTTGGCTATGATTAATGATGGTTGACCATGATTGATATTATAAACCTAAGAGAATAATAAACCTAAGGGAATAATAAACCTAAGGAATTAATACTAAAACTCCAAGATACAATGAACCGAAGGGAATAATATTAAACCTAAGAGACTAATATTATAAACCCCAAGAATATAAACCCTAAGATAAATATTATAAACACTAAAACGAACATGGTTGATCATGGTTGATTTTCATATTGAGACAATCTATGTCACAATGCGACACTCAACAATAATTGAATATGGTTGGCTATGATTGTCAAACCATGGTTAGCCATGGATGTTTTTCATGATAATATTTGTCACTATAGAATTGTTGAGGATTTAGTCGAGGCTCCTTGTGTCATGTCCTCCTTAAATCTTTTGTATAACTACACTCAACAATGAAAAGCCTTATTGAGTACGATGGGGGGTGGACCCCTCAGATTCTAGTCTTATTATGTTTAATTTTGACACTCCTTACTATATATTTTCCCACCAAATTTCATTTCATATAAATATGTGTATCTTCCATATGAATATTCATCACACTCTAGTGGACGAAGGATATTCTACCCATGTTATGTCATCATCATGATAGAAATCTCTTGGCTCTCTAGTGCTCACCAAGTCTACTACCAATCTACAAGCATTTGATGGACACCATGTTGTACCTCAGGGGGTTCCTCCTAAGTTTTTCATCGAACTAAGGGGAAAAATTTCCCACGTTGATGCGGAGGTCATTGACACTGGTTTATATTATAACCTGCTCCTTGGTCGTAGTTATTTTTATGCTATGTGTGATATTTTATTTTTGGGATTTCACATCCTTTTCTTTCCTAATGAAGGAAATATAGTCACAATCAATTAATTGGACTATTGTGTGTCATTTACCCAACTTACTGCTACGGGGAATTTTTTCCCACTTGTTGGAGATAACCTTGGGAGTTATGAAAGTGTTGGTGTAGGCTTATTCAAAATATCATACCTTATTGGCTTTTTTCCTTTACCCCCACTTGACATTCCATCTTTTTCTACCACTACTCTTATGCACGTGATCTATTCTATCACTTATGGACCCCATAGATCTTCTGACCATTGGGAGATGCCTTCTTCTATAGATGTAGATCAACATGGTGAGCACATGTCACCTTTTGTGGATGATATTGCCTCTCCAAAAATCCTATTAGTGCATCCTGACGTTGGTCAAAATCTCCATCCTAATATGGAATATGACCAATATCCTTTTCCCACATGGGTTGTGCCTCCACCTCTTACACGTGACTCCCTTGATGATGAGTCTTTGTTAGGTCCCTATACTACTAGTGAAACCCCTTATTGTTATTAGTGCAACCCCCTTATTATATTGGTGTGCCCATATAGTCCCCATATTGTTACTATTGTGCCCCATAGAAGCCCACTATTGTTATTGTTGTGCCCTTCCATTATTATTGTTATGTCAATTCTGATTATATTATGACCCCTTCAACTCCTATATACTAAGAAAGGAGGTATTGTCATTTGTATCATCTAGGAATTATTCATTTGTGTAATGTAAAGGAGGTTTCCCCCTCTAAGAGGCTTATTTTGAAGGTATTGATCTCTCTTTTCTATCTTTTTGTGAGATTGTTTCATAATATTTGTACTAGAGATTTGGATTTTAGGTTTTCGCTGCTCCAAATAGGTCATCATGAAATTGTTGCTATAACTTTTTCACTATGAAGTTGTACAATCTAAAACAAAAACCCATTTGAGACGAAATCGTTCTGAACATCAGGTCCGAATTTTAGATCTTGTCTCACTACATTTTTGGATATATGATTTGAGGAAGTTAGGGTTCTTGCAAGCTGTAAAATTCCATCTCAAATAGGTCATCGTGATATTTTCGTTTTAATTTGTCTTCTACAAAGTTTTAGATTCTAAAATAAAAAATTATTTGAGCCAAACTTGTGGTGAACCTCAAGCATAAATTTTAGATTTGTCCTCGCTATATTTTTGGAGATATGGTGCAAGACATTTACGGTTTTTGTATGCCCTTGAATTACATCCTAAACAAGTGACCTTAGGAAAAGTGTCATAACTCTCCCTCCGAAAATATGATTTGAATTTCATAAAAAGTGACAGAAAGAAGACAGATGGTAGTTTGTTGGCTATCAGTTTCAGAAGCTAAGGTCGAAATAGTGACACGTGGAACATCATACAAGTTCACTCTACTGAACTAGTCTATAATTAGGTCATTGCGGGAGATTGGACATAACTCTTTCTTCGGGAATCCAATTGTGATCAGACTTGTGGGGTTAGAAAGAGGACTCAGAGGGATATCACAACCAAATATTTCAAAACTTAAAGATCTAAAATTACAGAGTTATAATCGTTTCAATATCGATCTCCTAAAATCAAGAAAAAGCGATACGAGGAAGTTTGATGGCAAAGATATAATAAATTGGATAGTAAAGATGGAGCAATATTTTGATCTACATGAGGTGAAACTGTTACAAAAGGTAGGTATTGCATCTTTATATTTAGAACCGAATCAATTTTTATGGTATAAAGGGCTTTCTTCTTGTAAACCACTTGTCATGTGGTCAATTTTCATGGAGGAAATGATAGCACATTATGGGGATACAAAGGGAAACACCTTCTTTAGCCAATTGATAAATCTCAAACAAAAGGGTTTAATGGAAGAGCACATTGACGACTTTCAAAATTGAATATAAGTGTAAATGATATTCTAGAGAAGTAGAGGATTGATGTATTCATAGGTACTTTAAAGGATAACATACAACATGAGGTTCGCCTTTGGGAACCCGATTCATTGGAGAAGGCATACAGGTTGGAAAGAAAAGTGGAAAGCAAAATTATGACAACAAGGAAGTCTACCACTCACAACTATAAAGATGAAGTGTTATTTCTCCTAGCCTTCCACAACCTCCAAGGTTGACACCACAAAAATTGGAAGAAAAAAGAATGAAAGGGCTTTGTTACAATTGTGATAACAAATACATTAAAGGTCATAAGTGTGCTGAGAAGAAATTATTTTACATAGATTGTGAAGAGGAGGAAGATTAGGATCAAGAAACGTCAAAAAAAGAGGATATGCACCAGGAACCAACCCTAGAAAAAGAACAAATGAATCTGACCATATCTTGTACTACATTGGCAGGAATTACCACTCCTCAAACTCTCAAGATAGAAGGACATATCAAGAAGAACAAGGTTCAAGCAGTGAAATATCAGGAAGAAAAGGATCAAGAAACATAAAAAAAAGGATACTCACTAGGAACCAACACCAAAGAAAGAAGAAATGGATCCGACCATATGTTGTAATGCATTGGTTAGAATTACCACTCCTCAAACTATACAGATAGAAGGACATATCAAGAATAAAAAGGTAATAGTGTTGATTGAGTCGGGTAGTACCTATAATTTTATTCATTGTAAGATAGCCAAGGAATTTAATTGCTTCCTATATCCAGCACCAGAGTGTCAAGTGACGGTTGCAAGTGAAGAAACCATAAATTTCTCTAGAAAGTGCCATAATATCGAACTATCTATGGGACAATATGTATTGAATAGCCCCATGCTTTCCATTCCAATGGGTGGTGCTGATGTTGTACTAGGAGTATAATGGCTACAATCCTTGGGTACAATATATTTTGAATTTCATTGCAAGGAAACCGAGAAAGATAATCAGCTCTAACGGAATGACAAAGATTCTAAATAAAGGACAACAAGGCGTAATCGCACAATTATGTTTGGTAAAGGTTCCCACATCGAAATCATCTATTTCTCCAGATCTTCAAAAAGTCTTGGACAATCATTCCAAGGTATTTGAGACTCCCAAAGGCCTTCCACCTATTCCTGATCATGATTATACTCTTCATTTGATTCCAGGAAGTGTTCCTCCAAACATCATACCTTACCTAATGGGAAGGAAATTAAAGGTAAAAACGAATCATGATAGTCTTAAATACTTTTTAGAACAAAGATTATCTTCAGAAGAAAAACAAAAATGGGTCATAAAGATGTTGGGCTATGACTTTGAAATAATCTACAATAAAGGGGAGAAAAATTTTGTTGCAAATACACTCTCAAGAAAGGATGAGGACGTGGAAGCATTTTTTTGTGCCATTTCTATTATCCAAATAGATTGGATAAATGAAGCAAAGGATGAATGGAACAATGACGAATAAGTGTGGGCACTCATTCAAAAGTTGTAGAAGATCCCGGTTCAAACAATATAGCCAAAACTTGACGAAGAAAAAATAATATTGGAACCCAAAGCAATCATAGAAAGAAGAAATCAATAGCTACGAAATCAATTAATTTCAGAGTATCTCATCAAGTGGAATAACTTACCCATTGAATATTCCACATGGGAGGAAGATAATGTTATACAAAAGCATCCAGAACTACTCAAGTGTTGAGGACAACACGTTTTGAAGGAGAGGGGCATGTTGGGTCCCTATACTAGTGGTGTTACCCCTTATTATTATTAGTGCAACCCCCGTATTATATTGTTGTGCCCATGTAGTCCCCATATTGTTACTATTGTGCCCCATAGAAGCCCACTATTGTTATTTTTGTGCCCTTACATTATTATTGTTATGTCGACTCTGATTATATTATGACCCCTTAGACTGCTATATATAGAAAGGAGGTATTTTCATTTTTTCATCCAACAATTGTTCATTTCTGTAATGTAAAGGAGGTTCCCCCTCAAAGAGGCTTATTTTGAAGGTGTTGATCTCTATTTTCTATCATTTTGTGAGCTGGTTTCATAACAATCTTCTTCTCAACAAGTCATCTCGGAGGTCGTGGATTCACCTATTGATCATCCTAGGGACATTATGCCTCTTCATTCCTCTAGTATTCTTGACTTGGAAAAGGTATAGACTGGCAAGCAAAATCTTGAATTGACCCAAGGGGCATCTCCCTGGCCCTCCTTGGAAGTGCCACCCATGGACTAAGTCAAGTCTTGGGTTTTTAAAGTTGAACTTTCTAATGAATTTTCCAACTCACATCCCCCTTTTGATGAGTGTCATGTACCCCCTTTATGTCTTGATCTGTCATGTCAAGGAGCTCCACTAGCTCACAAGACCACTCACCTTATATTTCCTGGGTCATTCTAGATAATGGTATGGTTCTAGGTGTTCCTTGACATCATCAACCTTTAGGAATCAAGCAATTCAACTTTCTATGTCATGGCCCCTTCATGGTGTGCCATATGGTACCTCCACTCCTCCATGAGTTCATGTATGGGAATACTTGGCATGTGCCTGACAGTGGACACACTTTGACATGATCTTTTAGGCTAATTTATGCTTGTACATATTGTACATAAGAGAATGTGTAATCCTTTTATCTCTTTTTTGGTGTGTGCGATCTCTTTTCTAGTCCATCATATATGCCAAAAATCCAAAAATTTATAATATTCAAACAATAAAAAAATATATGGTCCTATTTTTACCAAATCCATGTTCATTTCTATTATTTATGTGATTTAACCATGGATCTAGCCTTCCTACATGGTTTTTACAAGATCTGGTGGCATTTTTTATTGCAACACCCATTGGACCTTAGGTGTGTTTCTATAAACTTGGAATATAGGAGTAGCTCATATATGATCGTCACTAATGCATTATTGACCGTCAGTGCCATCATTATGCCTTAGGTCTGACCCCATAAAGTTGCAACATTAGCCGTTCTTCTTTATGTGCATCGTAGCTTGATGGTAGAGCTCACTTATACATCGCTACCCTATACTAACACCCATTTTCCGTTAGGGTGTGCATGTAATCTCTTATCCCTTCTATTTTTTAGAATCCCTCCTCTTGACCACCCATGACTTGGAATCTGAATCTAATGTAATCTTCTTTTTCATATTTATGGCCTTACCCTAGGAGGTTTCCACACTTTATCCCCTGTGATTGCCACTTTTTATCAGCCTATTTACACACTATGAGCCTTGGTTTCCTCATTCCATCATCATCATTGACTACTCAACCTATCAATCGCTTTCACTTGGTTTTTTACCCTTTCTTGGAGGGACCGTTGTGATGAGTGGTCTTATAAGCTTGCCTATTTACCTTTACATGTTTTGATTGGTTCCACCATGACCAGAACTAGTTGCTACCATTTATACCAGTCGTTCCTATAGGTGTTTCCTTTAAGCTCTTTTCATACTCCTTAACTTAGAATAAAATTCCTAGTGAATTGTCCCCTTCATGCTTGTTAAATTACTTGAAGGGAAATTTATTCAATATAAGTTTAACCCTTTGTAGATTAAGTAGACTAGTTATGAATGATGAAAACTCTAGTACTTTGTGGCTAGAAGGTTCTCCCTTGTATTGTTTTATCTCCTTTTCAGGATCGGGGAACTAAATTTATGAAAAAGGAACCTATTGAGCATACTTTTCTTCTCTCACGCATTCATTAAACCATGAAGGAGACCAAAAATAGAAATGGGAAGGGAACACTTATTTTTGTTGGTCATCAAAATGGCTACGTAGGTCACATTTCCCTTGAACATAGAACCTGTCTGCATTGTTATCTTATAATTGGGTTTTAGCTTGCCTAGGATCTGTACCATACATATGAGTCTATCTACTCCTCTGGCCTATTAATCTTCCAATCATATGGAGCATGCTTCAATTCCTCCTTCCTTGTTGAACGATATCATGTGGTGCTCATTAGTCAATCTTCCTAGTCACTCTTGTGTCATGTTATTACATGTTCAAGGGAAGTCTTAGCTTGTGTTGGCCATTTGCAGTTGCTTTTTTACCTTTTTGAGTTAGCCATCCTTGTATCCGTTGTACTTCATTATCTCATGCCTTCATTTATTTACGACATCATCTCGGTCTATTCCCTATCAATTGATGGGGGATATATCATGGCCCTCCTTTGATAGATCTTCTTTTGTCAACTTTAGCTCATTATCTAGGAGCTTGATCTAGGAACGAATAGTAACTTAGAGCTGCATACCTTAGTGGAAAACTTCCTTATGATCGAAAGTGAATTTACATCATTATCCTCAGATCATTCAATTTCACGAGTGATCAACACCAACTCATATATTCACACTTAGTGGAATGTACTATGTACCTTCGGGTCCATTTTTATTATTGGTGGGTCCCCTCACATCTATTAATGGTATATCTCATTGACTGGTAATCAGATGGTTTCTACCATGCTCAACATCAACTCATCTATTTTAATGTTGTAGATTTGTACCATCAGGGTTATTTCGAAGAGTTTGAGTTAGGGAGTTTGAGTTTGTATTGGAGTTATGTATTCATTATGTACATTCAGGACTACTCTAAGACACCTCCCATAGGTTATGTGTCCATAGTCCTACTGACATATACTATGACATAGATCCACACTCTATTTTCTAGTGGCTATGATATTTTTGATTTGTCACATGGATCCACTATGTATTTTTTATGGACATGTCCTAGCATTTCATGTCATGGATCCGTAGTGTATGTTTGGCGGCCATGTTTAGTTTTCTCTTTATGACTGAGCATGTGTATGCCCACCTTAGATATGTTATCAGAAGAGTCGAGACTTCAATACTTGATTTCCTATGATCCAACTTCACAGTCTTGGCTCCTTCCTCCCATTTTGAGCTTTGGCTTTTGTTGTAATTCATTCCAGCCATCGGTTTCTCTTTTGACCTCATGCATTAGGGGGCATCAGTTATATCCCTATTTTCCACTCCATTATAATGAGAGAAACCCAAATTCAACTTACCTCAATTTATAGCTAAAATGTATCCCCTTTAACCTTTTCTTTTACTTATGTGAGATTTATTCCAAGATTACATGATTGAATAATTTCTCGTAATTATTTTGTCACAATTTTCTAATTTTGAGATAATAATTATTTCATAATTGAGAAAAAAACCCATAATTGTGAAAAACGTTTCTAGAGTTTGTCATTCCTAACGAGATCAACTTGACCCACTTGTTTATGAGTTGGTTAGGGGTCCATTATTGTAGAAGTTTCCTAACTTCTCAAGCCCCTAGGTGTCTAGATACATTCTCCCAAAGGATAGAATGAACCTATAATATCTCACTAAGAGGAAAGGGGTTTAGAGAGAATATCCATATTATAGTGCGAGAGCTTTGTTGTATTGGGAGGAAGAGACCATGCTACAAGTTTGAGAAGATGATCTCATTTGTGTTAAGGTATACTTATTGTATTATTTAATTTTATGATCAATGAAAGTGAATGTTCCCTTCCTGTAAATTTGAATTGATGATAAGTTATTCATGCCTATGTTTATTTTTTTATGCTTACAGTGATTTACAAAAGGCCATTTGTGCTCCTCGTTGGGAGGTGGTTGTGTGCAGGTTCTAGATATATTATGGAGGATGGGATATCATAGTTGGAACGAGGATTCTATGCATCAATCACAACATTTGTCACTAATCTGTGAGGATTACAGGTTTCATCTCAAACCTGATTTAAGAAAATGTATGCATGAATGCTTGGCTTGGATCATATGGTTTGGGATATATTTTCTTAATTTATTTTGGTAACATACTCCTTCATATGGTATTTTTTTCAGGTCCATAAGATTATGGATCAATAGATCCTAGTGGTTATGTGTAAGTTTCCATAAAAACATGCAAGAGGCATACTTATTGATATGTTCTTCTATATTTTTTTCAATACCTTCAAAACCATCTTGTTGTTTCCACTCATGTTGGATGATGGGAGATGCATTAGTTATTTCCTTCCATTGGATCTCTTCTCATTGAATTTGGCATATTTTCTCTATGAATGAGATTTAGAGACTTTATAGTACCTTAATGCTTGTAGTCATCAGTGGTAGGATCCTTCACTATCAACAATAGGAATACATCGATGTCCCCTAATCTATAGATTCTATAATTCTTTGATGATAGCTCATATATTGACACATTTTTTAATTTAGTTGGTATCTTGGTGCCCATTACCATTACTGGTGGGTTTTCACATCTTTTTATTGTATACATTAATGACCAACAACCAAATGATGTCTCCCATATTCAATAATCTTATTTATTCAAATAACATATAGTTTTTTCCTTAGTAGCTTTGGATTCAAGACCTTGGGCCAATAGTAACATTCCCTCTTTATGCTATTACCTGAGCTACAGAAAGGAATAATAGTCACCCATATGACATTGGTACTTTTTGAGGATCAATTTGTCTAATTCATTATTCGAGAGATTCATTCTAATATTTACTGAGACATACATACATTGTGTATTTTTTATGCTTATGATCATGGCTTTTGTGTTTTTTTAATTGTACTATCTCAATGACATCCTTAATATGATTCTCGATAATATATTTTAGTTTCGTGTCACTTGATTTTGGTTCCACATGTTCAAAATTGGGTGTAGTTAAAGTCATGATTCCTCTACCTTGCAATTAGGTGGCAATCACTATCCTATACAATTCTTGTGGTTCATCAATATCAAGGTTACAGGTTCATTATAGATTCCCTATAACTATGTAATAGTTTGGTTGTGGGATTCATGTAGCTTGCTTCTGACAAAAGATGATGACACACTTCTAGGAAAGATAAGTATGTCATAAAATCAAATTAACACCAAATATATCAAAAATATGAAAAAACATATTCTAATAAATACATTTTCTAAAATTTCATTTGACATACCAAAAAAGGTGGAAAACACTAGAAAAGGTAGGTATTGTGTATGTGGTAAATTGTTAAAACTGTGCAAAAAGGTTGGAAATGCTAGGTGTCATCATCTCCCCCCAAATGATATTAGTGCATGTCCCCATGCAATTCTATTTTTTCCTCCTAGTTTGAGGACATTGATTATGGAGTATTCAAGAAAACAACACTCTAGTCATAGGATCGACCCTCTTCTTCCACTTTACAGTAAACCAAATTTTGGTGAATAATGGTCCAAAATATTCTCCATATTTTCCTTCCTCTCTAGTGTTCCAAAAAATGGGTAAATTAAGTTTCAATTCAGTGCAATGATTTCCATGTTCTTTTAGACAATTAATCTATTTGTAAAATCAATTTAAAGTTATTTTCATAGGTATGTTCCATGCACTCGGAATAGTTTTTTTTCCCTATGACATTGGTGATTTGTATTTATAAAGGAATTAATGAAATACAAACTAAAAATAGAAGCACAAAGATACAATGAAAATGGAATTCAATTAATAAATAGCAAATGTTCGAAAATTGTTTACATGCATAATGAAAGAAAATTAGTCCAAGCTATGATAGCTTATCTTTAAGAAGAGATATGATGAATACATGCCTTCTAAATTGTGTTACAATGAGGTTTCAAGGCCTTTTATCCATTAGAAAGGTTTATCTGAGGAAAAAAAAAATTCTACAAAAATAATTATTTATTTGGTTTGCTAAAAAAAATGTCGTTAAGGGCCTCAAAATGGCTCCAGAAGTTTAGGACCCAAAAACTGCCAAGAATAGAAAGCTATTGAAATAGAATTGTGCTGAAAATTAGGAAATTGATAGAAAAAAATGTTGGAGGGCCAATTGGAATAGGTTGGTGTCAACCAATATCGACCTAGATCAATCCTCCACCCTTAGGAGGTAATGGTCCCTATTGTGTTGAGTGTCTCCCTAAGGTGAGGAAACTTATGATGAACTTGGTCCCTAGTGAGCCACTTACCTTGGTGCAGGAGTTGGATGATCTTGAAAACATCATATAGTTGAATCCTTTATTAGAAATTTTTCTTAATTTGTGTTTCCATGATCCGATCATTTTTGTCCTGTTAAATGCAATCTAGGTTGAGCTTTGTAGGTGTCAGCTGCTCAACAATATTTGATTTGTCCAAAAATGGTGGAAAGTATGGTTGAAGGTAGTCCACATTGAATATTGGGTGTATGCCAAGGAATGGGTGAATACTTAGCTCGAAAGCATTGTCACCCATAGCCTTGGTGATCGTGTAAGGTTTGTATCAGAGAAATCAAGGATTCCAATGGACTTAGGAAAGGATTTCCTTCTACAAATGTAACCAAAATTTATCACCCACTTGAAATTATATGGGACCCAATGCTAATCATGACATTGTTTGTATTTAGTATTAGACTTATCTATGGTATCATGAACTACCTAGAAGATGTGTTGAATGCATTCAAAAAACTTGATGGCCTTATCATCTTTAGATTGAGCATGTGCAAATTCTGTCTGCGTAGTTGCAAGAGGCATTGGGACACAATGGTTGAAATTTCATGCCCACCTAAAAATGGTTGTGGCATGTTAAGCTATGGAGAGCTCTATTGCAGTTGTTTTGTGCATGGGGGATACTCTCATCCCATGTTCATTGATGATTAGAGTTTTACATGCATAGTATGTGCACTATCATCTTATTGACAACCTCTATCTGGCCATTATTTTAAGTGTGGAATGTAGTTGACTCAGTGAGATTAGTGTCCAACAATGACAAGAGGCTTGACCAAAATACACATAGTAAATTTCTATCTTAATATGATATAATGGTCTGCGGGATCCCAAAATGTACCTATACTCATTTGAAGAAGAGCTTGACAATGGCTTCTGTTATGATACTCTTCTTGTAGGCAGCCAATATGGACATCTTAAAAAATCTATCAATGACCACAAACACATATTCATTACCATGCTTAGTAGAGGGAAGGTCAGACATATAGTCCATGGAGATGGGTTCCCAAGGCTAGCTAGGAGTAGGCGGAGGAGTGTGTATGCCTTGCTTCTCAATGGTTGGGTTGCCAATGGCACGGGTAGTGTGGGATATGATATATTTTCTAACATCTTGTTAGCGTTTTGGCCAATAAAAATATTTTTGCAGTACTTCCATTGTCTTCTCCACACCAAAGTCTCCTATGAACCAGCTGTAATCTGCTTCCCACATCAGCTTGGCATGCTCTCTTGAAGGAACACAAATATTACCTCAATAGCACAATAATCCATCCTAAAGGTGGAAGGATTGAATTAGCTTTCTTGCCATCAAAATCATGTAGGTGGTAGTGAATCAAAAGTCATTTTCATATAGTTGTGGCCATCTAGAAGTATTGTGCCCACAAGTGTTGAGAATTATGCTTAGTTCCACAATTAGTGGTTGAATGGGTAGTCTACGATGCAATTGGTTCTACCTTTCTTTTATTTAATGTTAAATGGAATTATTGTAGGTATGTGGATCATTTCTGAAGGAAATCATTCTACAACTTTCATTGTGTCTGAAATAAATTTAACAGGTTGGTGGTCCATGTGGATAATCGTCACCTTCCCCAAAATATAATGTTTACATTATCGGCAAGACTACATGATAGAACACATTTACTTATTATAGGTGAGGTATCTTCAAATAGTATCATAGAGAATATCATTGTGATAGTCCAATGGATGCCCTTGTTAAGTGAGGACTGCACCAATAACATACTCAGAGGCATTTGTCTCAATCTCAATTGGTTGTTGTGTGTTTGGAAAGGTGAGGACTGGTGTAGAGAAAGGGCAATGTTTTAGTTCAATGAATTCCTTTTGTTGTGACTTGGACAAAAAAAAAAAATTTTGCTCCACCCTTGGTAACTTGACTCAAGGGACAACTAATATGAGAGAACCCCACCATGAAACTATGATAGAAATTAGCAAGCCCCAAGAATTTGTGAAGCTCTACTAAAGTCGTGGGGGTTAGCCAATCCTAAATGAATTGGATCTTATCTGGATCCACATGCATGCCTTTCTCATCAATTATTTAGCCCATATTTTGGATATGGTCCATTTCAAATGAACATTTCTCTAGGTCAACACATAACTTGTGTTGTCGCAAGGTTTGAAGGGCCCCTACCAAATATGTTCCAAGTGCTCTACCCAAATCTTGATGAAGATGAGGATATCATCTAGATATACAACCATGACCAAGTTGTTGAAAGGTCGTAAGATTTGATCCATTAGCATCATAAACATTGCAAGGGAATTTGTCAACCCGAAGGGCATCGCCAACAACTGAAAGAGACCCTCGAAGGCAGTCTTCCATACATATTTGGGTTCTATTGGAACTTGGTGATAACTAGACTTCAAATTGATCTTGCTGAAGTAATTAGCACACTAGAGCTAGTCAAGAAGTTCATCAATCTATGGGATCATTTATTTGTTCATGACTGTGATTTTGTTTTAGTGCCCAATAACCAATCCAGAGTCTCTATGTCCCATCTTTCTTCTACACGAGTACAATTTGGATCCCACAAGGTGATGAACTTGGTCATATGTTCCCTTTTGTATCAACTGCTAGATATGTTGCTTGATTTCTTCATTTTCTAGAAGAGATTAGTGGTAGATTGGCCCATTAGATAGAGGTGCACCTAGGGTTACATCAATAAAATGCTTGACTTGACATTGCAAAGGTAATCCCATGGGTAAGGAAAATATTTCTATGTACTCTTCCACAAAATTATCAACTTGCTTATGTTATGTGGAAGAGTTGTTTATGGAGGCCATGGATGTGGCCACAATCTTCCCCTTACTTTGAGAGTGAACAATGAAGAAAATAAATTTCCTAGTTTAGGAGATGATATTGCATCATTTCTCAGTAGAGATCAAAGAAATGTAGGTAGGTGGGGGTACCTCTAAAATCTTGTATGGTTGGCCTAATAAAACATCAAAAACTTCAAGGAGGAAAACATCACACAATACCTTATCCACTAAAATCTTGATGTTGTAAGGTAGGCGACACTACTGGGTGATGTAGCGGTCTCACTCTTAGTGGAGCCATTCGATGGTGTATGGATACAGGTGTGGTGTTGTCGGCAAGCCCAATCGATTAATGACATTTCTTAAGATGCTTTTCTTTTGACTCCCACTATTGACAATGAACTACAATGGAGCACCCTTCACCCACATTTGTGAGTGGAAGAGATGCTCACCCTCCTTCGGATCTTCGGGCTCACTTTTCTTAAACTTCTTGGTGGAAATGGTGGAATTGGGTTCTAGATCAATGATTTTTTCCCATTGTAGGGTTACGGCTTAGAATCAAAACATGCATCTAGCTATGAAGCTTTCATCTCAGCCACTAGTGACTTCTTTGCATGACATTCACTTATGTTGTGAGTGGGGTTCTTGTGGAATTCATACCACTTTCCCATGTCTTTCTTTGTTTACCCATTTCTATTATTTGCTTGTAGATTTGACAGGTTGCACTAGGTCATTCCACCTAGGATTTTTTCTTTGTTCTATGGTTTCGAGGTTCCCTTGCCCTGCTTTTGGTTTGTAGATGAAAAGTCCCACTTTTTCTATTTAAGCTTCAACACGATATTAACAGTATATTAGTAGGATACACCAAGCAAGAAGATGTCTAGGAACTCCATTTATATCTTGATGCATTTGTGAAAATAGATGTTGTACTTGAGCACCAATAGTCACTTAGATTCATTGATACCCAACTTTGTGTGTAGGGTATGAAATATATTTATGAAATCTCACACTTCTTGGTCCCCTTCCTGTCATAGTGTTTTCCATTTTATGTACTTGCCTTTATAGTTTCCAACAAGGTAATACTATTCCTTAATAACATCTTAGAAATAGTCCCAGGACAGTGCAACTAAAAATAGTGAGGATTCCTCCTCAACCCTTTTCTCACAGTAAGTTTCCCACTAGTTCTTGACATGGGTGGCAACCTCAAGGAGTGAAAAAGTAATATTTTCTCCATTGGAAAAATTATGAACTAAAAGATAACCTTTCAGCAAATTTATCCGTTTATCTAGAGCATCTGCATCTATCTTGCCTTCAAATATGGGAATGTAAAAATTAAATAGTAGCTTAAAGGGGTGATGCCTATGAAGTGACTACTGGATGAAGGTGCTTTGTCCATTGGTATTCTTCGAAGGATCTGGGAAAAACTATCCATCATATTGTCCCTCTGTTGGTTGAGGAATTCTTTGAGGGACAATTTGAAAGGATCTCCTACTCCCTAATTTTTTTTCTTCCACCATGGCAGGCCGTCAAGGTCGAAGAGGATGGTCTTGCATGGGTTAAAGCAGTTTGAGTCCAAATTCCTTATACCCCAACCTTACTAGGGACATGCACGAAAATATAAAGAAAGATAAAATCGCTCTGATACCACTGATCCTAATTTATGAAGGAACAAAATGAAATACAAATTTAAAATAGAAACATAGAGATACAGTAAAAATAAACTTCAGCTAATAAATAGCAAATGCTAAATATTTTTTACATGAAGAATGAAAACAAACTAGCTACGACAATGGTAACTTATCACTATTAAGATATGTGATTGCTACATGCCTTCTGAACTATGTTATAATGAGGCTCTAAGTTCCTTTTATCACTAATAAACAATGAGAAACCCTAAACATCCAAAAACCTAACCCTAGGAGATGAATTGCCAAAAGGTATGGGCCCTGATGGGGTTAGTTGGACTGTCAACATCCCATGGTCATAACTTTGACATACGATCTCTACTTGGTGTGAACGATAGACCATTAAAAAGGAATATCCTAGGAAAACAACTTTTGATTGCAAACCAAATGTTTTTCTGTTTCCCCAAAAAATGTCATTTAGGCCCTCAAAATGGCTCTAGAATTTCGCAACCTGAAAATTGCCAAAAATAAAAAACAGTTGAAATAGGATATTGTGCTGAAAAATAAGAAACTGATAGTGTTGGGCATCCAAGTGTAATAGGCAAGTGGCCACCAATATACATAGATCAATTAGTTTCCTCCATTATATAATATCATTATTTTATTCATTTTCAAGATTTAGTAACATGAAAAAGACAAAATATTCGAATATGATAAAAATGAGAGAGCGAAGAAAGAATAAACGTCTTTATTTTGTTAGTAACTATTTCGATTTTCCTCACCCTTGAACAAACAACCAAATTTTGAGTTGTCTACTCAACATTTTAGATTTTAGTATAACCTAATAAGATGAACTTGATTTTCGAGTTGATTACTCCAACTAGTTAGTCTTCCAGTCACTATGGAGAGTCTGTTAGTGCCTCCTGTGTCACAAATTTATATTGTTGTTCCACTTTGATTCAAATTCCACCCAAGCCACCATTTTTTTGTGCTTATGATCAAGGGAAGTTTCACAATGTGCCATCCATTCCTCATAATTTCTTGACTATCCATGTCATCCTTCCTAGTTGTCAAGTACCATCATTATCTATGTTCATTACTCATGTGAGTGTGGAAAGTCTCCATTGACCTTTTATTAGTGAGTAGTCTCTTATTGACTGACACATTACTTTAAGAGTTTAACCTAGATTCAATGGAACCCTAGGCCTATTTCCAACATTGATAGGTTACTTTGCGCATAGACGATAATGCATCAATGGTTACTAATTGAGTGGTTTCCCACATGTTTAACAACAACAAAAAAATTTAAACACTCAAATTCATGCTATGCCTTGGATTTTATTTTCAACATTGGTGGAAGTGCTCACCTATATTAGTGGTTGTTCCTCATAGGGTATAAACTCTCTTTAATGCGTTATTCCATTTAATACATTTGAGAGGCATATTTGTTAGTATCTTCTTTTATCTTTTGTCAAAGACCTCCAAAACAATATCGTTATGTTCTCTCATGTTAAATGATAGGAGATGCATTAGTTCCATCCTTTAAATGGATCTCTTTCCATCGAATTTGCCAAATTTTCTCGAGGAATGAGATTTAGAGACTTTATAGTACCCTGAGGGTTTGTAGTCATTAGTGGAAATATTCGTGACTATCAACCATGAGAATACATCAATGTACCATGATCCATAGTTTCTACAAGTGTTTGGTTATATCTCATCTATTCATGCTTGCTTGAATTTAGTTACTACCTTGATGCCGATTACCATTATTGGTGGGATCTCATATTTGTTAATGGTATACATTAATGATTCATAACCAAATAATATCTCCCATGTTCGATAAGGTTAACTTTTCAAATGGCGTATAATTTTACCCTTAGTGGGTTTGGATTGAACACCTTAGGCCAATAATAGCATCCCCTCTTTATGTTATAGTCTAAATGACAAAAAACAAATACCAATCGCTCATATGACATCGATACTTTTTTAGGATCAAATTTTCCAATTCATTGTTCTAGCTATCATTTTAATGCATATTGTGACATACATCCATAGTGTATATGTTTGTTCTTAGGAACTATTTTGGCATGGATCCACTATATTTATTTCATGGACATGATCACTATTTATATATATATATATATATTTCATGGACATGCAATTTACTTGATTTGGTGGCCATGCTTTTCCACACTTGAGCACAGGTATACTTGCTTTGAGAAGAGATTCATCTAATACCTTATTTTCTATTGTAGATGCTTTCCTAATCCAAAGATTGGTCAATTCCATCTATTCCCACTCAATATCTTCTTCCATCATAGCATATAATGCATTTAGACCATCACCTGCCCTTATGACCTCACACATAAAGGGAAATATAATATCATATTTTACAATCGATATTCCTTTTTTTGGCCTTCATCAGTTTCATATTTATAATTGCTAGCATCGATGCAGTGGAAACTCTATTCAAAAATCCTTATTAGAAATCTAATTGCACTTTATGCTCATTCTATGAGCAAGTACTTCCCTTTTCATTCATCAAAGATTTGAGTACACTAAAAAATTACTAAAAGTATATAAAAATAGTGTGAAAACCATGTCCTCTTGAGAGAGGTTTATAGGAAACCACTTTTGTAACTCACATAATCCCATGGAAAACAATATTAAAAATATTGAAATGGTATAAAAGTGGCCTACTTGAAGGAGAATGTTATATACTTAGGGGGGATAATATGAGGTACAAAGGGAGGTACCCAAGGGAATAATGTAATAATGGGATGGGCCATAGTAATAAATAAGGTGGTTAACCCATATCATGTAAGGGACCACAAGTAGTTAGTAATAATGTAATGGGCCCATGGTATTAGATAGATGGTATTGAGGGAACCATGGTAATGACCCATGGTATTGTATGTATGAGGTCTATATAGAGGCTAGAGACTCCACATTGAGGGATGTCAAGGAATATTGTATGAACAGGCATATGGCTTATGGAGTGTTCTCCTTCCTTAAGGAGTGAATGTATGGTGCTGCTCAACCCTAAGGGTTTGATATTAATAAAGAGAAGCATTTTCTATATTCAGATATTGGTATTTATTGGGTTTATTTGTATTGTCTTATATTTTCATATCAGATCTATAAAAAGTGGTATCAGAGCGCTTTCTTGGGCAAAAGTGGACAATTATTATTATTATTATTATTATTATTATTATTATTATTTTGGGTAGGAACTTTCTGGGGTGGCGAGTTTCAGATCAGATCTATAACAAGTGGCATCAGAGCACTTTCTTGGGCAAAAGTGGAGAATTTTTTTTATTTTTTGCAGGAACTTTCTGGGGCGGCGAGTTTGCAGATTAGATTTGTACATTTTGGGACAAAATCTGCAAAATCTAATTGTAGATCTGGATTCTTTGTGAAAAAATAACCGATTTCAAAAAAAATCGGCTAAATCGGAGTACAGATGAAGGAGATATCGCTGATATAAAAATCAGTGGTGTTGGAGATATTTTTTCGGGGCTGTGAGTTTGCGCACAGATCTGTATGTTTTGGGGAAAAATATGCAAAATATAATTTTAGATTTGGATTGTTTGTGAAAATATACCCGATTTAAAAAAAAAACAGTCGAATCAGAGTCCGGATGAGGGAGATATCGTTGATTTAAAATCAACTCTTTTTTTTCATAATTTTTGGTGACAGCGGGAGAGTTGCACCGTAGATCTGAAATTCCAGTGCCTAGATCTATATGCTTACCACATGGGAAGATGCAAAATGATTGTTCCATTTCCGAAAATAGGTCATAATATGGATTCTGAGAAATATTGACGGAATTGTGGCCATTTCAAATTTTTGCCAAAATTTTGTTGTGATGGCGGGCCTAGATAAGAGTTTGAGGGACGTGTATAAATTTTATGGCTCTCTGTCACACGGAATCTGTCAAGGGTGCGGACACGACTGACCTTCCTAGAAGTCTAAGACATTCTAATGACAAACAAGACAAAATGGAGTGATCTTTCTCTAAATACACCTTTTACAACATGAAAACTACAAGTGTTTAGGCTTACCTTATTCCAAAACGCTGTTGTTGAAGTCCGTTCTTGACGATCCGGATGAGCTCCTCCTTCAAGTCAATTCCTGCAACCACAAACAATCAAACAATTACCAAGCACTTGCATTTCATATAATAAAACATATATTCAACATGCAGACCAAGGAACACATGAAATAACTCATTAACACAAGCTATTGAGAAAAATAAACCAGTTTGTATTAATAACGAAACAAAGAAACTCTTACAACCTGGCCTTGGTGTTGTGCAAGTTCCTCCCAGGGTCCATCAAGGGTTTTCCTCTACTTTGACAAAGCTCACCCTCTCCCAAGTAGAATCAAGTGAAGACAATCTCTCCTCACAAAGGCTCTAATGGAAGACCTAAATCCTGCAGCATTTACCCAAAGAAAATGTATAGCTCCAACCTCCTCTCCTTCTGGCTCAATGCCTTTATTTATAGTGCTGTAAAGAGGTTATTCAGGTCCACTATCAATGGGATCATCCCCCTCTTTGGGTGGGATAGCTCCCTTATTGATGGGATAAGTTCCCCCTTAATAGAGATACATGAACCAACTGGAGGCGCATCCATTTCATCAAACCGACCTCTAGAATGTTCTAGAAGTAACCACAAGTAACTTTTTCAAGATAAAACTCGCGCATTTTGCCTTTTACAGAGGGACGCACCTGTCCCTTAACATACAGAGCGTCCATGGACGCAGATTTTGTGAACATGGTCAGCGTCCCCGCAGGTAAGGCTAGAGAGAACCTGCGACCCCAGAGATAAACATAGTTTTTACAAGACTTTCTCTCTTCTTTGAGTTTGAGATGGATAACAGAGGCATGAGACTTGCCTAAGAGGGTAGCATGACTGTTGATTTGAGCCATACTAACTGTAAGTAGTCAAGGTGACATTTTTTAGTGTAACAGATTGCCCCCTAAAGTGCGAAGCCTGGAATAGAATAGGGTTTTGTAATTCTAGGAAGGGTGAAGCGCTTTATCATTTCAAGGATTGCCTTGTGGATGGCCTGGTTGGAACCTGCAATTTTCAACACAAAATACATGGATAAGATTATATCATCACTGAGGTAGGCATTCCCATACTCAGATTCAAAACTTTAACTAATGGACTAACTATTCTGATACAGGAATGATCTTGCAGTACATCATTTTTATAGACTTTTGTAGACACAGTATGGACGCAGCCATCTGTTTATGATTAGTCTACATAGATAATGAATACAAAACTCCTCGCAGCCTGGATGGTAGAAACTAGATCCAGGGTCTTCACTTCTACTTCCCGAATTGGTACGATTCTAGCCATGTGATTAAATGATTCGATGTCGAACATGGTAGAAACCACTTGATTACCAGTCAATGATGTAAACTGTTAACAAGCGTGAGAGAAACCACCAGTAATGTCAATGGTTCTCAAAGTACCAAGCACAACCCGTGAAATGTGAATAGATGTTTTGATGTCGAACACTTCACGGAATCCTCTGATCGAAAGTCAATGATGTAAACTGACGTCAAAGGCGAGAAACCTGCCATTGATGCATGCAGACTTCAAGGTACTGTCGATTCCTAAGTCATCTTTCTAGATAATGTGTCGATGTCGATAGAAAGCGACCCGTTGCAGGCAAGCCCGCAACACGAAATCATTGTTCAAGTTGAAGAAATGTTGCTGTAAGGACTGACTCAGGGATGGTCAAATGGATGACAAGTATTTTGCAGATGAAAGTTTTTGCTTGCAGACCTCTTGAACACATAACGACACAACAGATGGCTTGGTGACGAATAACTCAAAGTTAACCCCTGGAACCCGGTTAAAGACTTTCAAAGTGATTTGGTCAACTGTGAGGTAAAAGATTTCCCAACCCAGGTGAATGAAAAGTGTCGTGTTCAAGAGTGGTAATAAAGTTTCTTCTGAGACAAAAGGTGACAAACAGGTTCATTCTTCTCTCTTTTCCCCCACCATTTCTGGCAAGTACCTCTTTATTTTTAACAAGCTTGAGGAGGATAACATATGCTTGATTATAAGCTCATCCTTCGGACGAGTCCAACCTAGTTTAAATTCGAACCCTAGGAAGGAGTGGTTCGTTCCTGTTTGTAATTGAACAGGTCCTCTACTGTAAAAGTTTAACGAGCCCAGTATAGGAGAAACTCGGCGTTTTTCAATTTTAGAGAGTCTGAAAAAACTAAAGGAGACTCCACGTTGAACTTTTTCGTATATTTGTGTCCCTCAAGCCCGAAAAAGTATAAAATAATACCTGGGGGAACCGCTTGATCTTGCGACCAAGGAGTACTTTCATAATAGTGTCGTTAACCTGAAAAGTAAAAAGCGATCAAGGACACGTCGTTTTATTTCCTTATCGAGTTCGAAACGACAAAAACCCGGCAATCTTTTCCTGATTTTGCGGTCAGAAAAGAGCTAAAAGGGGACCGTCTTTTAATTCCGTTTTAACGAGTGAAAAAGAAACACTCGGCGATCTTTTCATGTTTTAGGAGTCAGAAAAGGGCTTAAAAGATGACTCTGATATTTTTGTTTGTGAAAAATTACAATTTCCCTCGAAATCCCTTTGTCCTGCACAAAAGCAACACATTACTCATACCTGTTTAAAATAGGCAAAAATACATTCAAAAACATCTTTTCATGGTAAAAAATGAACTAATTCATCCAAAAAACCTATAAAAAGACCTTTTACCATGTCATTTTTACCGTTTCACTGTTGAGGTTGAAAAAGGAGCTTTTGACAAGAAACTTCCCGTGGTTGCTGCGGAAAATCTGACCGTCGGAATCGAACGCCGTCTCATCCAGGTATTTTACACATCCTACTCTGCATTTCTATCCGTTTAGAATCAATTTTTAGGTTTTAGTTTCATTTTTTGGGGGGGTTTTGGTTTTGGAATGCGCCTCTCGGCGGACGCAGGTGCCCTTCGGGTGACCTGCGTCCCCCGACTTTTTCTCATACGGGAAAACGGTCGGAAGACGCAGCCCGCCTTCAGGCCAGCTGCGTCCGGGCGCCCTGTGCTACAAAGCCGGGGTGCGTCCTCCGAGAAACGCGCATTTCAAAACCCCAACTCTCTCAAAAAACCACCAAAAATTCCCAAATTAATTTCTAATTGCTATTTTTGATATGCAGGGCATTAATCATGTTAGACTGGAGAGAAAGAGAGCATGTAGAGGAAGATGAAGCTGCAATAAATCATCAACCTTCCCTGGATGCCCTAAGAGCATGCGGATTATACAAATATTGGACCATACCGGGCATGAGGGGCCAGGTAAGATTCTTGGAATGGCTGGTTGAGCGATGGAACGTACAAGAACAATGCTTTTACATAGGAGGGCACCAGCTCGAGATAGAGCCCTCGGATGTATACTTTCTCACTGGCTTGCCAAACAGAGGTGAGCAACTCAGTCTTGCGGGGACTAGGCCGGGTGGCCAATCCCTTGATAGTCTCCGCGAGAATTGGTGCACACCTGGGGCTCACCATTCAAAAGGCATAGAGATAAAACACATCACTCTGCCGGAACTCAAAGTCATAGCGTTCACGGTTACCAGAATTTGCGGCGCGGCCGCTTTACACATTGCTTCCGGATCCCAAATGCGGATGGCAATTGACTGTTACCAAGGCACCATTTTCAACTGGTGTGAAGCTGTGTCGGCTCATATGAAGAGCCAACTGACCAAGGCAAAGAACGGACGACTAAAGACTTTTGGATATGGGCCTATAGTCGTGAGCTTTGCCTTGGAGAGAATTCCAATGCTGATCCCTCAGCAACTCACTGTTGATATCTTGGGTCCTCAGCAGCCAAAGCTGATACGATGGGTTGCGGTGATGGCCCGGCATCCTGACGAGGGCGCGACAGTAGTTCGATTCTCAGATAGTTATTTTGACTGGTTAGAGGGCCAGCTTTTTGTGATACAGGACTTTCCGTATGCCGGAATGGATTTCAGAGGTGATCCGGACATGGTTCTTCCACAGGGAGAACAATGGGACGACAGAGGTACTTTTTATTTTCACAAGTTTTCTAGTTATGTATTTTTTGTATTTTTTATATATATCGTCTCAAAACTAATAGTAAATCTTTCAAAATGCAGATGTTGGTCCACAGCGTCCAGCCAACCTCCGGCCTTATGATAGACTACATCCAGCTGCACCGGTACCGGCCCCACAGGACGCGACAGCAGAAGTACTAGCTGAGTTGGAGCATGATCTAGAGCGTCTCACGGCAGATATACCTGAGACTACTATGGACGACATTCCTATCAGGCTTCAGCGCTTCGTAGTCGCGGTCCCTGGACCGTTTAGGAGATTTTTGCGTAAGGTAGCCCGCGCAGTGGTGTCGTACAGAGAGCACCACCAGTGATTGACTAGTCACTTTTGTAGTCACATGTGACATTTTTGACTTTTTGTACTATCATTTTGCCGATCATAAGGTGTTTTAAACCTATGATCGAAGACGATGTATATATTTTTTGACACACTTCTATCTATATATATCACTATTACCGGCTTATCTTGTTTAACATATGTGATGAAATGTTTTTAAATTTACTTGCATGATTATCGTAAATGTCTGTCCAACATTCGAGAAGCAATTGCATCTGCTAATGTATTCAAAGACCTTGGAATATGTTGATATTCAATGTAATCAAATTCACGTTCCAAGAGACGCACTCTCAAAAACAACCTTAATAACACAGGATTTCTAATGGCATAAACTCTATTAAGCTGTAATACAACAAGTTCAGAATCTAACCTCACTATCAAACGTCGAATTCCAAATGAAATAGATTCGGATAATAATTCAACCACTGCACTGTATTCTGCAATGTTATTCGTTGTTTGACCGAGGCTTACCCCATGCATAGAAACTAACTCGTCAGAGGGCGAATAGATAACCCAAGCTGCGGAAGAGATATTCCGTGTATTACGACAAGCACCATCAGCAAATCCAATGTATGTTTGGAGAGGCGTCGACATCTACAATATCAAGAGTAAAACCAAGATAAGCCAGAATAATGACGAAAAACCACACTCGCTAAGCTAAGCACACTGACTAAACTAACACACTTGCTAGCTAGAAAGAAAATCTAACCTATCTAAAAATTTCTCCATACCCATCATTTTAAGCATAATACCTCTTTAGGTAAAGTCCATTTCTGGGTTTACCCAAAGAGTCCCCATCAAAATCAACTAACTCATAAGCCCCTTTTGCTAGCTTTCGCTTTACAATGTAGGGCCCATGCCACATGGGAACGAATTTTCCGGCACCTAGCTTATCGTTAGCTTGATCATATAATAGTACTAGGTCTCCTTCCGAAAAACTTCGAGGGGTTACATTTTTATCGTACTGAGCTTTCATTCGTTTCGCGTGAGTCTCGATAGCTAAAGTAGCGTCACGTCGAGTCTCATCTAATTTAGCCAAGTATAATAACCGTTTCTCCTCTTCGGAAGTAGCTGGAAGTAATTCGACAGCCATTTGAAGTGATGGGATTTCGCATTCAATAGGTAACACAGCTTCTAAGCCATAAACTAGCTGGAAAGGGGTGAAACCTGTTGAATTTTTCACTGAAGTTCGATATGCCCATAGCGCCGAAAATAACATGTTATGCCAATTCGTTCGATGGATACCAATGATCCGTCGAATCATGATGACTAGAACTTTGTTGATTGACTCAACCAAACCGTTGGCTTGCGGATAATAAGGAGTAGAGCTATCGTGGCGCAAACCAAGCTGGCTTGTAAGCTCAGTCATCATGACGTTTCGAAAATGGCTCCCATGGTCAGTAATGATTGCTTGTGGGACACCAAACCTAGTTATGATATGATTGAATACGAAAACTGCAGCTGTCTTGCCGCTTGCGTCGAATGTAGGCATCGCCTCGGCCCATTTTGTAAAATAATCAACCGCGAGGATGATATACGCATGCCCCCCGGCCGAGTGAGGGTTACAAGTAATAAAGTCAATGCCCCATTTGGCGAATGGACCAGCGGCAATTATAGGGTGGAGAGGAGCAGGTGGAGCGCGCATCTTTCGATCAAACACTTGACAGTTGTGGCATGTTCTGACAGCAAGGATACAATCTTTAAACATAGACGGCCAGAAATAGCCAGCGCGCAACACCTTCTGAGCTGTGGCATACCCAGACATATGACCGCCACATGCTCCAGAGTGACAATCATTCAAAACTCTCTCAGCCTCTTCGTGAGTTAAACAACGTCGAAAAACTAAGTCTGCCCCCCGGCGATAAAGTGTATCTCCAATAATTCTGTATTGCTGGGATCGAAACCGAATTTTTCGACGGTCTTCCTTGGAAGCTTCAGGCCGAAAGGTTTGGGTTTGGAGATAGATGATTATATCCCCATACCACGGATCTAAAGTGCTAATAAGAAACAAAGATTCGTCCGCAATGGACTCCTCTGCCACAGTCTCTGTGTCAGCACTCGGGAAATCACACATCAATTCCGCAAAAACTAAAGATTTCTTAGACTTGGACTTCTCGAACTCCAAGTCGAACTCTTGCAGGATAACAATCCATTTAGAGTACTTGCCCCCTAGCAGTTGTTTTGTCAAAATATAAATCATAGGGTTGCAATCCGAAATAACTGTAGTCTTGCGGAGAAGAATGTAGTGACGAAAACGCTGGACAGCTTGAACGGCTGCCAGGGCCAATTTCTCCACATGCGAATATTTTAACTCAGTGGGATTTAAGGTTCTACTAAGATAATATATCACATGCTCTGCTTTGAATTCATCTTCTTGAACTAACACCATTCCAATGGTGGAATGCGAAGCTGCGAGGTATAAGAAGTAGTCCTGGTTGTAGTTGGGAGGATGCAATAACGGTGCATGGGTCAACGCGTGTTTCAGTGCATCAAAAGATTGTTGGGCAATCTCGTCCCAAAAGAATTGTGCGTTCTGTTTCAACAACCGTGTAAAACCTTTAGTGACCTCGGCGTAGTTTGGGATGAATCGGCGTAAAAAGTTCGCTTTCCCTTGCAAACTTTGGAGTTGGCGCAAACTCGAAGGAGGAGGCAATTTGATGATAGCCTCGACTTTCGAGGGATCGACGCGAATGCCGGCTTTTGAAACAACAAATCCCAGCAATCGACCTGTTTCTATACAGAAAACACACTTGTGGGGATTCAACCGAATTCGATAATGCCTACACCTCATAAAGATTGCTCGTAGGTGGACAAGGTGATCAGCTCGTTGTAAAGAATGAGCAGGCAAATCATCGAGATAGGGTTGCACAATGTGCTTGATGTCATGAAATGCATAAGACATCGCCCGTTGAAAAGTAGCGCCGGCGTTCTTAAGCCCAAAAGGTAATTTGCAATAAGCAAATGTCCCCCATGGACAAATGAATGCCGTTTTTGGTTGATCGGCAGGTAGAATATTGATTTGATTATAGCCTGAGAAACCATCCATGAAGGAAAACATCTCACTTCCGGCACAATCATCAATAATTTGATCGATATAAGGCGTAGGATAGTTGTCTTTTGGACAAGCTCGATTGATATCCCTATAGTCGATACAGATTCTTATTGTTCCTTGTTTTTTATTGACGGGAACAATATTCGATACCCAATCCGTTAACGGGATCGGATAAATGAAACCTGCTTTCAACAGCTTTTCGACTTCTGCTTTAATCGCAGCCGCTTTTCGAGGGTGAATCTGACGCAACCGTTGCCGAATGGGTTTAGCATCCGGGTAGGTTTTGATTTCATGAACAACAATGGCAGGATCAATTCCCGGCATTTCCTCGTAAGACCAGGCAAACACGTCGCGGAATTCTTGGAATAGGGCCTTGTAAGTTTGGATTTCTTCTTCAGTACATGCGGCACCTATATGAATGTTCTCCTCGATTCCGGGCTTCACTGAAATATCAATGGGAATAGTACGAGAAATATTCCCTAAATTCAGCTCTGAATCAGAATGTTTCGTTGGATCCTGAGCGTCTTTGACATATTCAGCGGTAAAGATAGATGAAAAATCATTTTCAAATGCATCATCCTTAGGTAAAAACGAAGATCTGTGATGGAGATCTTCCCATGGTAGATCATCTACACTTAGGATTTCGCGAAGTTGTTCGTCAGATGACACTTCTTCGGGAAACGTTATCCGTTCTAAGGGTGAGGTGAAAAGTGACTCTTCACTGACCACATTCATTTGGTCGGTTGAATGAAAGTCGGTAAAAGACATAAGAGCTTCATAAGCAATCTCATACGGACTCAACGGCATAACATCACCGAGTGAGTCTAGCTCAGAGTCAGAGGGAACATACCAAGGATCATCATAAATAATGTTTTCTGACGTGATCATATGAATTGTTGCAAACGAAGGGTCTGCATTGAGTGGAGGGAGAGGAAAAGTTCCCAGTAAACCGGAATCCTTAACTAAACCTACACCAATGTCCCTATAAGGGATTGTCGTTTTACCAACATGCTGGATAGTTTCTAAAGAGGTTGGGTCGGATGAAAAGTATGTCAGCTGATCAATAGTCACGATCTTACCGTTATGTGGAAACTTAATGACTCTGAAGACCGATGAAACGACCGCTGTCATAGCATATGACCAACTTCGACCCAAAAGAAGGTTGTAGTCTAGAGGGGCATCAACCACTTCCACATCCAGACTAACGGTTTTACCTTCGACCCCTATAGGCAATTCTTGTAGAATACCAAACGGACGGAACCCACGGCCATCAAAGGCCTTAAGGATGGTGGGGGATTGGTTCAACGAAGGAGAACCAAGCGATCTCCAACATTGAATCGACATAATACACGTAGAAGCTCCCTCATCAATCACAGTCCGATGAATAGGCCTGTTTTTGACTATCACTGGAATTTGGAAAGCCATTTGATGGGGGAGACGCGGTGTACTATTTTCTAGATCAAAGATCATTAGGTTCGGGTCCTGAACATCGACAGCTCCAATAGCCGACAAAAGCAATTTTCGTTGCGCTGGACATGATTGCAGCACTTCGAGTGCCGACATTGCTGAAGGTGAAACAGCTAAGTCTTCAACAATGTTGTAATTCTGGGCTGCTCTCGCATGTGGATTGAAAGCAGACCTTCGAAGTACACCCTTGGCGGGCGGCTTAATCACTAAGTCTGGGTTAGGTTTTTCGATCTGTAGTGGATCGGAACCAGGAGCTGAGGTTGATGGGTTAGAGTGAGAAGATTCTGCTTCCTTACCATCAACAGGAGCCTTACTACCATAATCTTGCGATCGAGTCGCAATCCTGACATGAGACATCATCAAAATGGGTTCTTCACTGGCATTCGAAGAAGAACCTATCATCTTATTCTCCTGCTCTGGAAATGGATTTTTTAACACAGCAGGAGTGGGAGAACCTTTGACTATTTTCACTACCTCGGCCCGATGAGGGCAGTCTCTCGTAAAATGATCTTCTTCACAAATAAGACAAGGATATCGAGGTTTGCGTTTTTCGTCATTGGTTTCCGACTTTTCCGTTTTCTCCTTTGGAGCCTTGTCTGCTTTAGCCTTCTTCTTTCCTTTCTTCTTTCCACCGTTTTTTGATTTGGCCGTAGATGACTCTACAGCGTGAATGTCGGCGGTAAGTTCAGGAGGAGAAGACTCTCCTGTCGGAGAATCAGGCAAAGTGATAATTGGAGTATTGGAGGTCTTGGAAGACTTCTTCTTACTCTTCGTAGTCACGATACCAATCATACCATCAGCGGCATGAGATCCCGAAGGAGCAGCAGCGATTTGGTTTGACTTTGGAAGATCCGGAATTTTCTCGTGTAACGTACCCGACTGAGTGTAAACTAAGTCAAGGTATTGTGCCTGAGCAATGACTTGCTCCTCAGTAACTACTCCGGCCTTAGCTACATCTTCAGTAATTCTTGGTAATAATGATTTGACAAACCATTCAGCTAAGATTTGGTCCGGGATAAAAACTTTCACTAATCTTCTTCGACGTCTCCACTCATGGATGTGATCAGAAATGTACGTGGATGTCGATTGTTTTAGCGAAGTTAATAATTCTGTACCATTATCGTATCTGACTGGTAACTGAAAATGAGTTAAGAACGAGGTAGCTAACTGGCTAAAGTTGTAAAAAGAGGCCCGTGGTAACTCAATGTACCACTTGGCTGCGAGACCAATGAGTGTACGCTGGAAAAGACGTAAGCGGATGGAATCATCTGAGATGGAATTTGATGCACACCAGAGGTGGTAAGTCATCACGTGATTAGACGGATCCTCTCCAGACTTACCTTCGAACTTGGGTATATCGCTGGGCAACTTATTTGGCATTGGCGGCCAGAACTGAAGATATTGAATTGGATCGTTCGTTAGGCGCGTCAAGTCGGGTAAATCTAAAGTCGCAATAAACGGTAACTGCCGGTTAGGATCTCTAAAACTCTGAGTCACAATACCAGCCCCAGGAGGAGGATATCCAGGATAACTAGGAACAGGAGTCGCATTTGGGATATTATATCCTCCTGGAAAACCAGGATTAACCGGACCGTACTGGGGTTGCTGAGGTTGTTGATAAGTGTACCCAGGATACGGTTGATACTGGTAAACCGGTTGTTGGGCAGCTTGCCCAGGTTGATACTGTCCCTGGTACGGAGGTTGAACAAATTGAGGTTGAGTAGTAACAACCGTACTTGTACCAGGTTGGCCTGCAGGCATCTGGACTGTGGTTTGAACCGTGGGTCCAGACAACGGTACAGATGTCTGAGGAGTGGTTACAGGGACAGTAGAAACCGGAGCTGCCGATACTCCAGAAGTAAGCATGGTAGATGAAGCGGTAGTTGCTGCAGCCGTGTGAGGTGGAGTACCAGGTGCAATTGGCGGCTGAGTAACTACGGAAGTTACAGGGGTCTGAACACTTGACTGGACAGGTTGCGGTTGCTGGGGTGGACCAGGAACTGCAGGTTGTCCTGCTTGAGGTACCGACTGTATACTTGGTTGCGACATCTGTTGACCCTGTGACGGATCCCATGTTAACATTCCAGGGTATTGACTCGTAACAGGTTGAGGATACTGAGATCCATAGCCGTATTGAGGATAGGGTTGATAACTGTAAGGTGCAGTCCCATATGATTGCCCTTGAGGTGGTTGATAACCTTGACCAGGGTATTGACCCGTAGGTTGATAACCTTGAGGTAAATACGAATACTGGGGTTGACCTTGACCTTGAGGTTGGTATCCTTGAGGTTGATACCCTTGGGGTTGCCATCCTTGAGGTTGCCATCCTTGAGGTTGATATTGATACTGAGGTTGACTTTGGGGTACATATTGAGGCTGGGGTTGATACCCTTGGGGTTGATACCCTTGAGGTTGCCCCCCAGTCACGAATGAAGTACCTTGAGGTTGCCCCCCAGGCATTAACGAAGGTTGCCCCCCAGGCGGTAATTGGCCACCTTGAGGTTGGTTAATGGGAGTTGAACCTGACATCATATAAACGTCACCTATACTCAATGGTACATTACCACTGTTTCCAACTAATAACCCATGATCAACGGGTTGAGGAGATGCTCCCGCAAAGGTACCAGAAAGTGATTGATACCCAGTAGGAACAGAAGGACCGCCATGTAAAAATGATTCAGGACTTTGTGAAAACACAGATGACTGACCAGACATATTTACAGGAGAATGAATTCCTCTAGGTGGAACCGGAGTACGAGGTGTAGAAAAACCTACTGAGTTGTCTAAAAAATTGGTTAATGCAAGGTACCAAGATTCACTTCTAGGAGGACTGTAAAAGATGGATTCACGCTCCCTTAGATCAAGGGTAATTAGATCTTCAGAATCAGAAACGCCTATTTCTTCCTCTGGAACAAGTTCTTCTATAGCAATTAATCCAACAGGAAGATTTTCGGTGATAATTCTTTCTATTCTTGGTGAATCAGGAACACTAGGAGTTGGAGTAACAGGTTCTGAAATTTCAGGTTCTTCGCCTGTTTCACTGGCAGATGAAAAACTACCAGCAAGCTCGGAAACTGTAACAGCTTCGGGATTGTAACCTGTTTCTAAACTTTGGTAATCTGGATGGACTACCAAGGAAGATTCTCCTTCTTCAGGTGATCCTACTCTACTGCCACTAGGAGGAGTTACAAGGACCTTTAACCCTTCTAAATGACCCGGAATGTCTTCAGGAGATTCACCCCGCGATTTACGGAGTTTTCTTAACAAATCTATTCCGGTAACAATCTCAGGAGACTTGCCCCGAAGTCTACGGGACTGTCTCGGTAATTCCGCCACAATTAAAGATTTTAACTACAACACACGAAAACAAAGTAAAAAATTTCAAATCAAACCACCTAAAGTCTTCTAAAGAAGCAAACAAATTTGAAGCACACGCCTAAATAATCTAGAGCGTCAAACCACACACAAACAGTAGTCTTCCGGACCAAAAGCGCTAGTTGGTGATTAGGCCCAACCTCGCAGGATTCAGTACAGAAATGGTGGGTGGAACAGTTACCCCGGCAACCTGCTTAATGAATAGACTGGACCAAGTTCCTCCACTTTAACCGTCTCGAAGTGAAGCGAACCCCCCAGAAAATCCAAGTGAGTATAACCGACGTCTGCTCCAGGTACAGTGGGACCTTCCCTCCACCGTCACCTTGGGTAGAATCCTAGATATTATGGCCACTAAGGTTACCAATCACAACAATTACACCTGGGGGAACAGTCTAAACTCCGACAGCACGCAAGGGCAGAGTAGCAAGCTCCAATCCCCTTACCGGCTCCTTGACAACAATCCAAGGTTTACCGATAAGTGACCCCTGGCTCCTCGACAATGGTTAATCCGAGGTTTACCGTTTGTAATACGTACTGCCTGGCGTCGTTCCCAACGAGGGAGGAATGATCCCCTCACTGGTTCGGACACGAGCTCGTGCTTCTCCTTTAAGAGGAGCTTTCCCAGAATGTAACTGAAACAATTGGATTTGTTCTACTCAAGATAGACTATCTGTTTGGTTTTGTAGTCTTGGAGAGTTAAGTACTCACCTACTCCAAGACCCTAGCCTAAGCTATGTTGGTGCTTCAGAGCCCTAGAAAAATAAAGATTACTAGATTGATTTTAATTTAAGCGTTACTTTTAAGGTTGTTTCTTAAGTCAAAAGGTGATGGAAGTGAAACTAGTGGTGTGTTGACTCGACTCGAAACCACTACAAAATGCACCTAGAATGATTTATCCACTACTTTACTTTTTCGATGAATTGCTTAACTAAAAAGTTGAGAGAATGCAATCTTTATAAAAGCAACTTCTTAATTGAAGACAATCAAAGAAACAATTCGTTTGTCTTTTCCAAGCATAAAAACATAACCTCTCTTTACATGCACGAAAAAACTCTTTTCTTCTTTCAAAAACAAAAAGCTACTTGAAACAAGACTTTTTAAGAAGATGTTTTTGTATTTTTCTTTTAATAAAGCAAGTAAATCTAATATAACCAAAAATCAATCTTAACAACTCTTAAAATCTATGAAAATGCACTCATAAGCAAACTAAAGGCAAATTTACTCTAAGCAATCTTAACGAGGCCAAAACTAACAATGATTATTTCTAAGGTGTTTTACTTGATCACAATCAAATCAAGGACTAGCTTATTGCAGAATCAAAAACTAGCCAAAACAAAACTCTAATCTTTTTTTTCTTTTTGTAAAATGGAAATCAATACTTTATAAACAAGTAATTCGAAATTTGACCCAAAACAACTCAAATGGCAAGTTGCTCACAAAAGGAGACTTTACGACAGGCCCGACTTCTAAGAAGGTTGACTAACCAGAGAGATCTAAGGCTGGACAACTTTCTACTATCAAAGTCACTACAAAGCCTTTCCAAAAATCAAACCCTAGGTCTAAACTTCGTTGAAAACCACTAAAACACTCAAAGCTCACAAAACTAGTTCAGGTGAAAATTCTTGACAGGGTACTAAAGGATCTGGGCAGAAAACACTAAGGAAAAACAAAATCTAAAAGCAATTTAAAGCAAAAATGGAATTTTCTTAAGTTTTACAGGAAGACGCAGGCAACCCGTTGTCACAGGTGCGGCCCCGCTCTGTGCAGACGGCAACAGCGCGTCCAAAGACGCACTGTGCAGTACTAAGAGGGTGCGTCCTTCTGGAAAAATGAAGAAAAACCAAATCTAACTAAATCTAAAGCTAAGCCACCCAAATACTAATTCTCACAGTCAAAAACCAGAAAATAAAAATGATTTTCTCAAAGCAAAGTTCATATAAAGGAAAAGACTCTCTCATTAATGGATTCCCCAGTGGAGTCGCCAATTTGTCACACGGAATCTGTCAAGGGTGCGGACACGACTGACCTTCCTAGAAGTCTAAGACATTCTAATGACAAACAAGACAAAATGGAGTGATCTTTCTCTAAATACACCTTTTACAACATGAAAACTACAAGTGTTTAGGCTTACCTTATTCCAAAACGCTGTTGTTGAAGTCCGTTCTTGACGATCCGGATGAGCTCCTCCTTCAAGTCAATTCCTGCAACCACAAACAATCAAACAATTACCAAGCACTTGCATTTCATATAATAAAACATATATTCAACATGCAGACCAAGGAACACATGAAATAACTCATTAACACAAGCTATTGAGAAAAATAAACCAGTTTGTATTAATAACGAAACAAAGAAACTCTTACAACCTGGCCTTGGTGTTGTGCAAGTTCCTCCCAGGGTCCATCAAGGGTTTTCCTCTACTTTGACAAAGCTCACCCTCTCCCAAGTAGAATCAAGTGAAGACAATCTCTCCTCACAAAGGCTCTAATGGAAGACCTAAATCCTGCAGCATTTACCCAAAGAAAATGTATAGCTCCAACCTCCTCTCCTTCTGGCTCAATGCCTTTATTTATAGTGTTGTTCTAGAAGTAACCACAAGTAACTTTTTCAAGATAAAACTCGCGCATTTTGCCTTTTACAGAGGGACGCACCTGTCCCTTAACATACAGAGCGTCCATGGACGCATATTTTGTGAACAAGGTCAGCGTCCCCGCAGGTAAGGCTAGAGAGAACCTGCGACCCCAGAGATAAACATAGTTTTTACAAGACTTTCTCTCTTCTTTGAGTTTGAGATGGATAACAGAGGCATGAGACTTGCCTAAGAGGGTAGCATGACTGTTGATTTGAGCCATACTAACTGTAAGTAGTCACGGTGACATTTTTTAGTGTAACACTCTCATCCAACTAGATGGTTAGCACAAATGGAGAAATATTTCAGATCAAATTACATCATGGATGATGCAACTCAGCTGAGTGTGGGAATCATGTACTTGGACCATGAAAGATGGCAATGGTGGCAGTGTCATCAAAAATGCCATCCAAGGACAACTACTTGGCAGATGTTCGCAAAATCTATTTGTGACCACTTTGACCATAAATCTAATCTTGTGGGTCCTCTTACTAAGCTCACACAGACAGACACACAACCTAGCAAAGATTTTATTTTTACAGGAAAGAAGGAAACCAAGAAACCTAAAGGGTTATTTTCTACTGGTATCTCCTTATTGCAGGTTCATGGATTGATTCAAAAGGAGAAGATCATTGTTTCTATAAATCCTAGTTGCAAGCATAATTTTATCAATGTTAATTTGGCAAAAAAATTGCAAGTTCCAGCAAAACACATTGAAAACACACAGGTGGATGATGAGGATGTTCAAGTGTATAAGGATTTGAAGATTTCTATGGATAAGTATATGTTGCATGGTGATTTTTATACTTCAAAGATGGATAATATGGATGTTGTTTTTGGATATCGTTGGATGGAATCTGTGGGTACTATCAATATTAATGTGCAGAAGAAATTCCTAAAGCTCTGGTATAAAAAGAAGAAAATTACATTACAGGATATTTCCATCAATAAATAGGTAGAGTACATGGAGGCTGAAGCAAAAGATGTTCGAGGGACTAACATATAGGATGATGAGCCAGTGATGATCGACAATCAAACACAAACAGAGGGTGAAGCAGAAAGGTTACAGGTGTTGATACATCAGATGAGGGCTCAGTGGTTGAAGTAATATTGGAAGATAAGACACCACAACAAGCATGACAACATGCACCAGATAACAATCAAGCTCCAGTAAAGGTTGAATTAAAGAAAAAGACATTGTGGGTTAAAACTTCAACATATCATCACCTACATCACCCCTCAAGAAAACAACCAACAAGATGGCAACCAATTATCCACAAGGATAACAACCCCCACATGACGGATAGCGTGGAGTGAAGATCCACCTACTACACATCAACATAGAAGATTTGCCACGGTCAACTTCCATATCAAGCGAGCGAGGCACCAACGAGATCAAGGGTTCACCTTTCTCTTGGATGGCTAGATGCACGTGCATGGTACCAGTGGACTACTTTTTTGAGTAGATCTTATTATTTGTGTTCTTCCCATGTTTTGGGGACGAAACATGTTAAGGGGGGTGGAATGTTATATACCTAGGGGGGATAATATGGGGTACAAAGGGAGGTACCTAAGGAGATAACGTAATAATGGGATGGGCCATAGTAATAAATAAGGTGGTTCACCCGTATCATGTAAGGGACCATAAGTAGTTAGTAATAATGTAATGGGCCCATGGTATTAGATAGATGGTATTGAGGGAACCATGGCAATGACCCATGGTATTGTCTGTATGAAGCCTATACAGAGGCTAGAGACTCCACATGGGGAGATGTCAAGGATTATTGTATGAACAGACATATGGCTTCTGGAGTGTTCTCCTTCCTTAAGGAGTGAATGTATGGTGTTGCCCTACCTTAAGGGTTTGATCAATAAAGTGAATCATTTCTATCTATTTAGATCTTGTTATTTGTTGGGTTTATTTCTATTATCATATATTTCTGGGTTAGATCTATAACAGAGAATGCTACAAGATATATTGTTACATCAAAGTTATTTTCCAGCTAAAAGTAATCATGACCATTATATTTTTTTTATCTTAATCTCCTAAGTCCTTGTTTTTAGTAGTTTTCTTCTCCCTTTTCTTGTGATTGAGGCCTAACACATCTTGGTATTCCTCTTCCTTGTCTGGAGAAGAATAGAGGAGATGAAGTAGTGCTAAGTGTCGAGAGGATGGAGGAATCTAAACAATGGTCGTAGATAGTGTGGATAGTAAATTTGTGTATACTTTTGTTATTTTGTCATTGATTTTAATAAGAATAGATATACATCTTATTTTATTCCAATAGATTTGGATTTATTTGTATCTATCTAATATCTATTTTAGCATTTAATAGTAGTCCTAGCTATCCTAATAGATGTTAGTTAGAGTAGTTATTTTATTGTTGCTTATTATTAGAGGAAGATTGTTTGCTTCATTATGTTCAAGTCTACAAGTTTGAGTAGGAGAAAACATAATTTGCCGAGCTTGTCTCCAACAGACTATCCATCCAGGCAATTTCCTCATAAAAAACTAATAGTTATTTTGAAATTCACATAAGCTACTATAAAGAAATATCAATACTATTTTTTGAACTTTTAATATATCAAAAATTCCTCATAACAAACTAATAGTTATTTTGAAATTCACATAAGCTACTATAAAGAAATATCAATACTATTTTTTGAACTTTTAATATATCAATACTATTTTTTGAATACATAAATTTTATTTACAACAATTTTTTTACTATATAAAATATTTACTATTAAATTCCATATATACCTAAATGACTACTTAAGACTACTTTCAACTCTTTTTTTCCAATTTCAATAATAAAAAAAATAAATTTTAAATAAATTTAAATATAATTAAAATCCTTAAAGTTTAAGGATTAGTACAATATTTAATAAATAATAAGTTTAAGTGTTCATAGCATATAAGAACCTAGACACCAATTACCGATGAGAATCCTTTACTATGAGAAGTTGAATATCTACACGGGAAGACAAGAAGACTTGAAAGGGTGTGACATTTCTTAAAGGCTTGTACAATAATGTATGGGAATAAAAAAATTGCAAATAACATATCTATAATATAATTGAAAAGGGCAAGATTATTAAAATATATTATAGATCATAGTTTCATAATATTATTTCGCATACTTTTCACCATAATTTATAGATAAGAATTGTATAATAAAGTATAACTTCAATTCTACTGGTGATTAGTAATTTGATTTATTTGAAAACAAAAATATAATATTTAAAATAGGAGTTAAATGTTTAACTTTTTATGTATTATAGTTAAATATTTTTAATCTAATAAATTACGTATTTAAAGAGTAATATTGTCATTTAGCATTCATCAACAAAAATTATATGAACAAATCAACAAATAAAATAAAAATTACATTCAAATATGAACATTTAAATTTTCTTGAAAATATAAATAAATTATTTATAATTAAATTTTAAATAAAAAAATTATTTGCTAACGTTGTAAAGAGAGAATGTAATTAATTTTGTTTGGTTAGTTTTTTATTTTATTGATATGAAAATTGACATCATGGATGATGATGAAGATAAATTACATTAAAATACAAATCTTTATGAAGGTAATAAAATGTTTCTAAAACATTTAATTTAGATATTAATATTAATTATAAATATATAATAAATACAAATAACAGTTGGTTCAAACAATTAAAAGTAATATTAACAAATTAATTAAACTTCAAAATAGTTCACAAATCAATTCATTAAGCTAAAATATATGTTTATAAGCTATAGGTGATTTTTTTTAGAATCATGTACTTTCTTTTTCTATAAAAACGTAAAAAAAGCATGAATGTGATTTTTAGGCAATTAAGAATGTTGACATTATGAATGGATAATAAAATATATAGAAGTTAGATTTGTCATTCACATAATATGATGTTACAAAAAGTGTCTATTTTTTAATTTGGAACTAATTACAAATAGATATAAATGCTAATAGAAGCTTATCTCAACTACTATAAGTTGAAAAGAAGTTGTCATTATACAAACAATGGAAAATCTATTGAAATCATCTAGTATTGCAATTTTCATAAACTAAAATGTAGAAGATCCATGGGCATTTGATGCAAGCATATCATTCCATGTTTCATTTGCATTGCTAAGCAAATTGAACATGCTTTGTCTCATCCTCCTAGAAGTGAATGCATTTGCCCCCAAATCATTTTTGAGTCTTTCCAATACCATTACCTCATCTCTCATAGTTGGTCGTTCATTAGGTGAATCTTTTGAACAAATCAAACCAACTTGTGGCAAAGAAACTAGGCATTTGTATGAGCTATTTTTCTCAAATTCATCTCCATCCACCTCGTTTAAAAGTTGGTGGTCAATTACCTCCTTCACTCTGTTTGGAGAGGCTAGGTTCACCAACTTGTGAATGTCAAGGTCTCTAGAAAACATGTCACTGGTTGGTCATTTCCTTGCACTTTCCTTGTATGTATTTCCAATAACAAAATGCCATAGCTTTAATTGGTAGACATTGACTCAACTAATCCACACTTTGCATTAAAGATAACCTTCATCAAATTTTACTCAACCAATCCATACAAAATTGTTGATGAGAAAATACAAGTACAAATCTAGCATTCTAAAATGACATACCTGGTGCAACATAGCCCACAACGCCTTTTAAAGCAAGTGTTGAAGTAACTGGCTTGGTAGCGACTTCATTGATCAATCTTGCAATACCAAAATCAACTACATGCCCTGACATGTTTTGATCTAGAAGCACATTGTTGGGGTTTAAATCACAATGCACTACTTGCACAATAGAATCATGATGAAGATATTCGAATGCATGGGCCACATCTATTGCAATGTTCAATCGTGTTGTTAGTCCCATCTGACACACATATTCACCATTTTTATCATCTTTATTAGGATACAAAAGCTCCTCCAAGCTTCCATTAGACATAAATTCAAACAACAATGCTTTGAAATCAGGGTTGGAACACGAGGTTATGATCTTCACGAGATTTCGATGTCGAACCTTTTGCAAGACATTACATTCTACTGTAAAACCATTTTCAACCATGTTATTTTACAAATGGAAAACTTTCACAGCAACAACGGTGCCATCTCTCAGAGTCCCTTTATAGACTGAACCAAAATTCCCTGCTCCCAACAAGTTTGCCTCAACAAATCCATTAGTTGCTATCTAAAGCTCTTGATACAAGATCCTTTTGTGCTCTAGCTTTTGCAAAATAAAATTTTGGAAATCAATGGTTTGCATAGACATATTCCCTTTCCAAAGTAATCTTAAAAATAGAAAACACATAAAAACAATTGCTCCACTCACTAGCAATAATATTATTTTGACAAGTGAAGAATAATCTCTTAGAGTTTTATGTGCAAGACAAATTCAAACTTTGAAACAGGATATTATGTGCAAAGGATATTATGTGCAAGACAAATTCAAACTTTGAAACAGGATATCACCAATCACCAATCATCCGTCATTGAAAATTATTATTATTTCATGAGATGGGATGAATCCAACAAGTTTCAACGAAGTGCTTTTTTTAATCATAAAAGTTACGTCACCATCTCAGAAGTTCTTTTTACTACTGAATCCGTTATGAACCATTAATTATTTGAAATTAGTTTTTAAGGTTTTTAAAATTTACGTATTCGATGATTTTCGATAATTTAATCATTTCCGATCATTCCATGGCTTGTTAGCAAATTCAAAACCTCAATATTTCTTATAAAACTATCTCAAAATCTCAATATTTCTTACAAAAATATCAATATCCCACCTAATTATTTGTTACGAAAATTCTCATAAGCTGGGAAAAAAAATATCAATATTTCACATAAATATTTTTTACAAAAATCCTCATAAACTGAAAAAAAAATTACCAATATCTCTGGAAGAAAAAATTATATATATTTTAATTAATTATAAATGTTAGACCATTCAAAAGCAACTATTCAAAAGTAAAAATTATATAATTAATTATAAATGTTAGAGTATTCAAAACCAACTACTCAAATGTCCTGTCAAATTTGAAAATAAAAAATTACATAAATTTTACAATTTAATCAATTATTTACCCTTAACAAATGATGAAGTATCCACACAAAACCCACATTTCCAATGTATTTTTAGAAGATATTTTGACAATACACTCTTTAATTCAATAATAATAAATTTTCATTTCAAAACTGAATTAAAAGCAAAAATTAAAAATGAACTATTTTATTTTATTTTATTGCACAAAGTTATATTTAATTTGCATATTTGCTTTAAAATTTTGAATATTTATTATTTTTTTCAAACCAGTCAAAAAATTTAAATTCAAAATTAACCATTTTCTTGAAACAATCAAGTTTCCATAAAACAATAATTAAAATGGATAACCTATTTTTTAGGTGAAGGTATATCTAATTTCTTTAACCTTTTTAAAAAGTGGATAACTTATGTTTTAGGTGAAGGTATATGTAATTTATTTAACCTTTTTGAAATTCTAATGATTTGATTTTTTTCAAATGAGTCAAAAATTTTAAAAGCAATATTTCCATCAATTATCAACTACATTGTAAAATAATTATTTACAAATATCCTCTCAAAGTTGAGAAGAAAATTATGGAAATTTCTATCAAAGTTGAGAAGAAAAATTATATGAATTTTATATTTTAATTAATTATTTTTATCTTATGATAAAAGGAATGCCAACTAAAAATGTTAGACTTTTCAAAACCATTTTCCCAAAATTTATATGATTTTTTTTTTTACTTAATTATTTGTCCTTGATAATAGGAAGTGTAAGTTACAAAATCATTACTCAACTATTAAATTTAGTAAGGGTGAAAACTAAGAGATATATACTTGTCATATCATTAAATTAAAATAATTCTACAAATATGAGTTGTGGAAATTTTAAAGAAAATTACAATTTATAGATAAACTCCAATCTTAAAACATTATCAAGTATCACTCATTTTATATTATTATGAAGAGCACATTATATTAAATAATTACAGAAATACAAAATATTTACAATATTTATTAAATTCCATAGATGTATATATTCTTTAATGAATACTTGAGATTACTTTCAACTCTTTTTTTCCAATTTCAATAATAAAAACAACAAATTTTAAATAAATTTAAATATAATTAAAATTCTTAAAGTTTATGATTAGTACAATATTTAATAAATAATAAATCTAAGTGCCCATAGCATATAAGAACCATTACAATGGGAAGCCAATTATGGATGAGAATCCTTTACTATGAGAAGTTGAATATTTACAGAGGAAGACACGAAGCATTGAAAGGGTGTGACATTTCTTAAAAGCTTGTGCAATAATGTATAGGAATAAAAAAATTGCAAATAACTTTCCTATAATATAATTGATAGGGGAGAAATTATTCAAATATATAATAAATCATAGCTTCATAATATTATTTTGCATATTTTTCAACATAATTTATAGATAAGAATTGTATAATAAAGTTTAACCTTAGTTTTAATGGTGATTAGTAATTTGATTTATTTAAAAACAAAAATATCATATTTAAAATAAGAATTCAATGTTTAAATTATTTTTTATTACAGTTAAATATTTTAAATCAAATAAATTACATATTTAAAGAGTAATATTGTCATTTATAATTCATCACTTTCAATTATATATAAAATTAAAATAAAAATTACATTCAAATGCTATTTGAACATTTAAATTTTGGTTGAAAATATAAATAAATTATTTATAATTGAATTTTAAATCAAAAATCATTAGCTAATATTGTAAAGAGAGAATGTAATTTTTTTTTTTTTTTTTTTTAATTTTATTGATATGAATACTGACATCATGGATGATGATGAGGATGAATTGCATCAAAATACAAATCTTCATGAAGGTAATAAAATATTTCTAAGACATTTAACTTAGACACTAATATTAATTACAAATATATAATAAATACAAATAAAAGTGTGTTCAAACAATTAAAAGTAATATCAACAAATTAATTAAACTTCAACATAGTTCACAAAATCAATTCATTAAGCTAAAATATATGTTTATAAGCAATAAGTGATTCTTTTAAGAATCACGTCCTTTCTTTTAAACAATTAAAAATATTGACGTTATGAATGGCTAATAAAATATACAAAACTTAGATTTGTCATTCACATAATATGGTGCTACAAAAAGTGTCTATTTTTTAATTTGACACTAATTACAAATAGATATAAATGCTAATAGAAGCTTATCTCAACCGCTAGAAGTTCAAAAGAAGTTGTCATTATACAAACAATGGAAAGTCTACTTAAATATTCTAGTATTGCAATTTTCACAAACTAAAATATAGAAGAACCTTGCGCATTTGATGCAAGCATATCATTCCATGTGTCATTTTCATTGCTAGGCAAGTTGACCATGCTTTGTCTCATCCTCCTAGAAGTGAATGCATTTCCCCCCAAACCATTTTTGAGGCTTTCCAATACCATTACCACATCTCTCATAGTTGGTCGTTCATTAGGTGAATCTTCTGAACAGATCAAACCAACCTGTAGCAAACAAAGTAGGCATTTGTATGCCATATTTTTCTCAAATTCATCTCCATCCACCTCATTTAAAAGTTGGTGGTCAATTACCTCCTTCACTCTATTTGGAAAGGCTAGGCTCACCCACTTGTGAATGTTAAGGTCTCCAGAAAATATGTCACTGGTTGGTCGTTTCCTTGTAAGTATTTCCAATAACAAAATGCCATAGCTGTAAATATCTCCTTTGGTAGACATTGACTCACCTAATCCAGACTCTGCATTAAAGATAACCTTCATCAAATTTTACTCAACCAATCCATACAAAATTGTTGATGAGAATAGACTAGTACAAATCTAGAATTCTAAAATGACATACCTGGTGCAACATAGCCCACGGTGCCTTTTAAAGCAAGTGTTGAAGTAAGTGGCTTAGTAGCAGCTTCATTGATCAATCTTGCAATACCAAAATCAGCTACATGCCCTGACATGTTTTGATCTAGAAGCACATTGTTGGGGTTTAAATCACAATGCACTACTTGCACAATAGAATCATGATGAAGATATTCGAATGCATGGGCCACATCTATTGCAATGTTCAATCGTGTTGTTAGTCCCATCTGACACTCATAATCACCATTCTTATCTAACGAGTTTCCACGAAGTGTTTTTTTAATGATAAAAGTTAAGTCACCATCCCAGAAGTTACTGAATCCGTTAAATGATAAAAGTTACGTCACCATCTCATAAGTTATTTTTTCTGAATCAGTTATGAACCATTACATATTGGAAATTACTTCAAGTAAATGAGCTTAAGGTTTTTAAAATTTACGTATTCAATAATTTAATCATTGCCGATCATTTCGATCATTCCATCGATTGTTTGTCCTTTCTCAAAAGTGAAAATGTTCAACAAATTCAAAACCTCAATATTTCTTACAAAAAAATCTCAAAGCCTCAATATTTCTTACAAAAATATCAATATCTCACCTAAATATCAACATCCCGAGAAAAAAGTATTATATATATTTTAATTAATTATAAATGTTAGACTATTCAAAGCCAACTACTCAAGTAAAATTTATCTATATTTTAATTAGTTATAAATGTTAGACTATTCAAAATGAACTACTCAAAAGTCCTCAAATTTGAGAAGACCAAACTACATAAATTTTAAAATTTAATCAATTATTTACCCTTAACAATTGATGGAGTGTCCACACAAAAACCACCTATCCAATGTATTTCTAGAAGGTCTTTTGACAATACACTGTTTAATTCAATAATAATAAATTTTCACTTCAAAAGTGAATTAAAAGCAAAAATTAAAAATGAACTATTTTATTTTATTGCACAAAGTAAGTTATAATTAATTAGCCTATTTGTTTTGAAATTTTGAATATTTATTATTTTTTCAAACAAGTCAAAAAAATTAAATTCAAAATTAACCATTTTCATGAAATAATCAAATCTTCATAAAACAATAATTAAAATGGATAACCTAATTTTTAGGTGACGGTATATCTAATTTATTTAAACTTTTTAAAAAGTGGATAACCTATTTTTTAGGTGAGGATATATGTAACTTATTTAACCTTTGAAAATTTAATATTTTTTGAAAGCGAATTAAACATTTTAAAATAAAAACATCAATTTCCATGAACAATAATTTTCAACAATTTTTTTGTAAGAGAATAACTTATATAAATTTTTATGAAACAATGTTTTCTATAAAATATTATTTTCTATAATTTTTCTAGAGAATTTCTATATATAACAATAACTTTTAACAAATTTCATAGAATAATAATTTCTATAAAATCTCTCTATGAAACAACATTTTCTACAAAATTTCTATAGAATAATAATTTGTTTAATTTTTTCTAGAATTTTTATAAAAAAAAAATATATCACAAAATTTTTATTAGAAACGAAAAATAATATTTATAAAAAAAATAAATTTTATAAATTTTCAATAAATAATATATAAAAACATTAATTATTAAAAAAAATTAAATAATGATGATTTGTTTTTTTTTAAATAAATTAAAATTTTTAAAAAGCAAAATTTCCATCTATTATATAGTACAATAATTTCTCACAAAATTAGATAATTTACTTATTTGATAATTCAAAAATTCTTAGCTAACTCCTCAAACTGAATTTTGTTTATGCATTAAGGATGATCTTAGATATAGACATGGAGGGAGAGACACTTGGGCTTCATCTCCTAGTGTCTCTTCATATGTACACTATTTACACATATTCGCCCAATCCCAATGATTAGGTGCCAACATTCACCCCCTTAATTTGAAGGGATGTTGGTGAGTCCAGACATCATTTTGAATCTTTCAAACTTTTCTTTTAAAAGAACTTTGGTGAAGATGTCTGCAATATGCTCATTTGTGGAACAATAGTGTAGATGGATTGTCTTGGCTTGAACATGATGTCGAATGAGATGATATTTTGTATTAATGTGTTTCGTTCGATCATGGAACTTTGGGTTCTTGGCCAACTTTATTGAAAAAGTGTTCTCAATCATGAGTGGAGTTTAATGCACTTGTTTCACCTACAAATCTTCCAGAATTTTCCTAAGCTACACAATTTCCTTTGTTGCTTCAGTTGCTGCCACATATTCTGCCTTGGTTGTGGAATCTGCTGGAACTGATTATTTGCATGACCTCCAGGAGAGAGTTCATGATACAAGACTCATAGTATCACCTAAAGTAGATACCTCATTTTATTTATCTCCATAGAAGTTTGAATCAGAGTATCCAATGAAGCTAAAGTCACCGACATGTGTATACTTAAGTCCAAAGTCTTGATTTCCCTTCAAGTACTTTAGAACACTTTTCAAAGTAGACCAATGTCTCTCGCAAGGCTTTTGCATAAATCTGGAGAGGATTCCAACAAAAAATGAAATGTTTGGTCTAGTAGTAGTCATGTAGTTGGGACTTCCTACAAGCTGTCTATACTTTGTTGCATCCTCAAATTATTTTCCTTCAGTGGATGTGAGCTTTAAGTTTTGTTCCACTGGAGTAGTCAAAGGATTACACTCATCCATGCCAAACTTGTCCAACAGATCTCCAATGTACTTCTTCTGATAAGGAAATATAAATTTCGGAAGTTGAGTTACATCAATATCGAGATAGTAGTGAACATACCACAAGTCTTTCACATCAAAACCTTTCCTCAATTCCTTCTTTATGCATGCAACATGGCCCTCATTATTCCTGCTCATCAAAAAATCACCTACATGCACTATAAGGTATACAATTGTTTTGCCAAATTTCTTGACAAACAAAGTTGCATCATCAAGATCATAATTTTTGAATTTGAGTTTCAGATGATGCTCAATTAACTTCTCATACCGGGCTCATGGTGCTTTCTTGAGGCCATCCAAGGCTTTTACAAGCTTGCATACTTTATATTCTTGACCCTTCACAACAAATCCTTCTGGCTAGGACATAAAAACATTCTCTTTCAGATCTCCATTCAAGAAAGTAGTTTTAACATCCATTTGATGGACTTTCCAACCGTTCTGAGTTGTTAAGGCAAAGAGTATATGGATGGTAGCCCATTTTGCTGTGGGGGAAAAAGTCTCCTCATAGTCAACCCCTTTATTTTATACAAAACCTTTTGCCAAAATCCTGGCTTTGTGCTTGTCAAGTGAGTCATGAACTTTATACTTGTTCTTATAGGCCCACTTGCAGCCTATTGCTTTTGTTCCCAATGGAGGATCAACCAGCTCCCAAGTGTCATTCTTTATCAAGGCATCATACTCATTTTGCATCACTTCTTTCCATTCATCATGAGAAGAAACTTCTTTAAAGGAAGTTGGTTCAAAATTTGAAGACAAATTTAGTTCACAATCATAAGAAATGTCCATATCAATAGGTGAATTAGAATAGTCTACATCACCTCCATTTTGCATGGTTGAATTTCTTGTTCTTGTCTTTCCAACCTCATCAGGATGAGCACTTTCAAGTGTCTTTGTCAGCCATTTTGGAGGACCTTTCTGAGATGGCCCAAGCTGCTCAGTTGACTAAGTTGGGGATGAATCAAGATTGAGTCTCCCAATTATGACAATCACATCACTCAAAGTGTTATTAGTGGATGGAGCTTCATGTGAGGGATAGAGTTCTTCAGAAGAAGATTCCACAAATTGATCTAGTATAGGAATCCCCCCTTCAAGATGTGGAATCTCATTATCAAATTCTTGAAAAGACTTTCCATGTCTAAATCTATCCAAGGGATCAAACTGCTGCTCAACAACATTGTCAGCCTTGGAAGATTCAAGAAGAATCACATCTCTAAACACTAGAAAATTCTTATTAAATTCATCATAGAGATGGTATGCTTTGGAGGTATTTGAATACCCAAATAAGATACGCATGTGACTCCTTGAACCAAGTTTGTTTCTTTGTTCCTTAGGTATCAAGGCATAATAGGTGGAACCAAAGACCCTGAGATGCTTTACTGAAGGAATGTGGCCATACCATATTTCATAAGGATTCTTGTTTCTAATAAAATTATATGGACACCTATTATTTATATACATATCACATGGAACTGCATCAGCCTAAAACATCATTTTACATTCTTGAGAAACATCGTGGAACATACTATACTTAAGATTGTCCTATTCATTCTTTCAGCTACTCCCTTCTGTTCGGGATTATAAGACACAGTTGTTTGATGTTTGATCCCATGTTGGTGAAGATAGTTTTCAAATTCATTTGAAGTGTAGTGCGAATAGATCGAATATAAGATTGTGCATCATTTTCAATCTATGCATGAAAGTTCTTGAATGTTTTAAAAGCATCATATTTGTTCTTGAATAAATAAACCCGACACATTTTGGTGTAGTCATCAATAAATGTCATCATATATTTATTTCCATTTGCAAAAGGAACAAGCATTGTGGAAAATAAGTATGAATGAATAAGTTCAAGTTTCCTATGTGTTTAGGAATGTGAATCATGAAAATAATGTTTGTTGTGCTTTCCTAAGATACAAGCATCACATTGCTTAAGTTTCCTAGGAATTTTAGACAAACCGGTAACACCCTTTTCTTCAACATACAGAGGTTTTCATAATTCAAGTGTCCAAATATAGTATTCCATAAAAGACTTGATGGAAATTTACCTTGATCATAATGATAACTATATGAGAATTTTTGTGCATGAGCAGAGGTACCTTGCATTTTTAGAATTCTTTCTTTTTCTATCCCCGTCATGACAAGTGAGTGATCTTATGTTTTTCTGACCTCAACCTTGCCATCAAACATAGGAATGCAGTGTCCTTGTTGGTTGATGTGGACCAAAGACAACAAGTTTCTCCTCAGCTCCGAGAGATATAAAACATCATGCAAAAGAAAGTCTGGAAGGCTAGGCAGTTTGAGCTTGATTTTGCCAAGCCTTGATGACTTGAGTTTTGACTTATCTGCATAGTATACTGCTCCATCAACATTGTTAGTAAATTATTTAGAAAAACTCTTCTAAAAGTCATGTGGCAAGTTGCTCTTGAATCAAGCAACCAATCATTTTTCCAAGAAGGAAGTGAAGCATTAAACAAGTCTTTAGTTACTCCAATATTACAATGTTCCACAACATAATGAGCGGTTTTGGGTGCTTTATGTTGGATTTCCATGACTTTGCGTCTAGGTTAGAGTCTTAAAATCACTAATGCTACCAAACCAAGAATCTCAACCATAAACAACTTTGCACAGCGAAAATATAAAGTAGTAAATGACATATGCACAAATATAGACGGTTTTTAACAAAATTGTACAATCACGAATCTTAGTTATATTAAACCAAATATGAATGATAGAACATTCTATGGTATACACGATACAATGAAAAACTTCCTTGGGCAAATTTTATGTAGTGGCTTTTTGTATTGGTCCTTCGCTCCCGTACTACTCACTAGTAGTGCCTTAGTTCATCAAGGCCACTACACATCGAGACTCCAAGAGGGGTTCCACCTAATAATGTTGCAAGTCACTTCTGCTGCATGTACATGGGCTCATCAAATTGCTCTCTAGGCTAGCCAATACCCAAGATTCAATCTACCTTCTAGTAGCCTCTTTCGTCCATCAAAGAACTACTCATAAGGCTCCAATATTCAACCAATCACGCACCAACAATGTCCTTCTTGTTTGCTGCTCTAGGGCTACTTTGGGTAGCCAACACACTACCCTCCAATAAAATATAAGGTACCTAATCACGTCACTACAAGATTTTCTCCGATCAAGACAAATTGATCACCCAATCTCATCTTCAAATTGGCTCCCACAAGCTGCAAGGTAAACTGATCAAATCTAGTCTATGAAAATCTGGAGACCAAAATCCCTATTACAACAAACTGATATTACTTCTCCTACTTGTTAATTCGTGCAAGTTATTTATTGTGTTACAGTGTTAATAGAAAAGTAAATACGAATGTAGTCTTCACTAATTAAATTATATCTAGAAATAAGAAATGAGTAATAAGAAGTAACCACACACACAATTGACACCGTTGTCTTTGGAAAAATGTCCTCGGAAAAACCAAATGCAGGAAAACCGGTGCAGTAGTTAAGGGTTTGTATTATTATGTAGTAGTTTCTGAATACAATCTTTGGATGCCTTACTGGCTATCCTATACAAAGAATCTGTCTGGTAGAGAAATTAGTGAGAAATACCTCACACTATCACTGGAGATTCAATACTGATCCAGGTTCTAGATGGAAGGCCGCACACTGCCTCTACACTGCCTAATTGTCAGCCTACATAGTTCATCGTCATAGCTACTAGGCTCAACATCGCCATTCTTGTTGGTCGATTTTCCTCTGGAACTTCGACTCTCTGTCCTTCTAGTCTCACACCCCAACTTCTCTCTCTAGAACTCAACTCTCCAACAAATTTTGGATCTCCTCATAGGATTTACACTGCCTCAACGTGGCTCTACTCTGCCTAGCATGGCTCTACGTTGCCTCTTCTGGATCTCTCTCTACCTCCTTTGTAATGTTTCTCGAATCAAGAAACTCTCCAACCGGAAAACTATCCCTGCCCCTCACTGCAAGAAATCTCCTCGATGAACTCTCTGACAACTACTACACTGCTCTCTTGAGACAATTGATCTCTAATCTCTCACTTGATGTGTGTTCCAAATTCCCATTGAATTTCTTCTTATAATCTTCTCATTGAATAATAAACAACCCAGATAAAATTCTAATCAATGGCTCATATCCTATTGACTCAATCTTCATCTTCTTTTAGGAGATTCACACCCAGTTTGACTAATACACTTTAATTATTTTAATTTCCTAAGTTTGGACTTAGGAATTCATTAAAGATAATTAATTATTTTAATAAAAATACCTCAAAGTGGAATTTCCCAACATTATGTATGGGTATTTTTGAATACATGTGTCCTAGCCTCTAAGTCTTAGAGCACATCCGATGTTATGAGAAATAAACACTCTCTCTTAGCGAGGAATGTGCTCTAGTAATGCAACCTGTTGAAGCATCACCTTGACTTTGTAACATCTCCCTCTATGTTTATGATGTATAACATCACTACCCACCAACCACTGTGCAAATGTTACATTTGTGATACTTCTAACTCTACATGTTGCTGCCAACTGCATCTGCACTGCAACTCTGCTATTGTTGCAACAGAAAAACATCCAAAATAATGAACCGAAGGTGTTTAGTGTGATGCATCTATTGTTGGAGTTCTGACTATTGCTAGTCTCTGTGTTGAACCTCTAAAGTCTTTGTTTTTCTACTAATTCTGTAATGTGTGAACTGCATTGCTAACAACTTTGCTCTGCGATGCTCAAACACTGGTGATCCTAGCCACTGAAACTGTCACTCTAGCATTTTGCTGCACCAAATGACACTGGTCCATCCTGCTACTTCTGATATGGGCTCCCGTAGCAAGGTATTTATCCATGAGGTGGACTCCTCAATGGAACCTACCCATCTGTAGTTCTTTTGAACTACAATACTATATCACCCCACCTATCCCCTGGAGGTATCTGGGAAATCATGGAAAACTCCTCCTCCTTGATCCTTGTGGTTGCAACCTCTGGATCATGTTTCTCATCCTTGTCCTTCTTCTTGAGAGGACACTATTTAGTGTAGCGACCTATTGTAGCGGCTACAACCACCCTCCAATATATTGCCTTAGCCTCTTTTGGAGCCTCCCTACCAACATTGCACAACACTTTGTCTTGTTTCATCAAGTACTCAATATTTAGTATTTTCCTCGTATAAAGGCAACCTGTCAATCACAGTTGATCCATTATCCTCACAAGCTACTCACCCGGACTTGGTCCAGCTGCAGGATGAGAAACTTCCCTTCGAAAATTGCATATTTCTAGAGGGAAACTAGCCTTCCCAACAGGAATTGCGCAATCCTCTCTAACAGCCTGTTGAGCTCCAGGATTGTGTAATCCTACCAGCCAACCCTACCAATAGAATTTGTGCAGATTTTCCCAGCAGCAAGTTGTTCATCCAAGGATTTGTGAAAATCTCAGTAGCATTCATCTGGTCTACCTAGAAATTGTGCAAATCTCCTGGGCAGCCAGCCCAACTCCCAGCCAGAAAAGCACATTTTTCTCTAACAATCAAGCAGTCTCTTGCATGTGCAGCTGAGTTGAGTGGTTCCCTCTGGGACTAAGGAAAATAGGCTTTCATGCATGAGCTTCTTCTCACAAGGCAGCGTGCAAAGGCATCCCTTGTTTCATGGATCTATGTTTAGCAGTTGGAGGTTACATGCAAGGAACAATTCAGAAACCTCCCACTATGTGTCACTTCCCTTAGATTTGTGGCATGTGCATCATGACCTCGATGTTCTCAAAACTCATCAACCAGACACTGCAGAGCTCATTCCTCACATCAACCTTTCAGCTATGACATCTCACATCACATACAGGAATAGTTGGCACATTCAACTAAGTTATTTTGCGGTAAGCCCACTTCCCATGCCTTATGCTGAATTTTTGTCTCTTTTTGTGTTTTCTCTTGTCAGGGCACTGTTTTCTTGATTTCTTTAAACACTTGATGTCGTTTACATGTATAATAGCTTTTCCTAACTCTGTTTCAATTCTTGTTGCTATCTCACTGTTGTCGCATGCATGACACTGTTTTACATGGATGTTCACCCAACTGACAAACTACCTCACGTACATGCATGTCGATCTGTTCGTTGAATCTTTCATTCATGTTTTTCTTGCATTGTTAATCACTTTTTTTATCACTTAGTGTCGCCATGCATTCACTGACTTACTTGCTTTCAGTTGCCCGTTGGCAAGTCGGGCCAACCTTGGCCCGGGATCTGCCTTCACCAAGGCTACATTACACAATCTGGAAAAGGAAGGCTCACCTTCCTATCCAGATTTGCACATTCTTGGCCACCACTAGCCTCTAGGTTTGTTTTGCGCATTTTTTGAGGACAGTGGCTGCTTGGCCCAAGAAATAGCGCAAATATGTCCCTGGGCTAGCAGTCCTTCCTAGCTGGAATTTCACATAGCGCAATCCCAGTAGTCAACAGCTAGACTGGATTGTGCATTACACAGTTCCAATAGTCAGCTAGTCTCCCAGTAGCCCAGACTATGCCTTGTGCAGTCTTGGCAATCGGTCTCCCAACCTCTCGGCAGAAATTGCGCAACCTTCATGATCATTCACCCAGGTATGATACAAGTCGGTTCTCATGTTCATTTTGGTTTTCAACTGAAAGATTGATTACCATGAGTGTTTCCATTTCTCCAGGTATTGCAGGTGTTCATCTGCCTCTCAGTAATACAAGTAATTTGGTTTTCAGTAGAGCAAAGACAAAGACATCATTCAGAGTACACTTGGCGATGTAGTCGATCAAGTGTCCGTGGACAAGGACATCAAGATATGACAACAGTAGCATCACATCAAGCAACCTCATGAATAGCAGCTGAAGAAAGCATACCAAATGTAATGAATGCAAGAGGAGGGTTTTTGACAACACGAAAGAATAATAATGTTGCAAGCTCAAGCAGGTCTATTAATGATGAAAGCAACTTTGGAAACTCTATCTATGAAGTGACGACACGACAGGAAGATCACGTGAAGGAATAAGAGGGAACACAAAAGGAGTTGCATGTGATGAAGCAACAACTCAGGAAGAACATGAAGCTGCACAGACAGACGAATGAGTTGCAACAGGAACAGGAACAACGCTGGGTGCATTGTGCACTCACAGATGAAATTGTGCCCGTACAAGTTAAATATCCATCCCAGTAGCTAACATGGAGATGACATGGTTATCAACGTTGGTGATTGCATGCAAGGGATTGAGTAGTGTGCATGTCATTATGTGCACGCATTCAATCCAACCCATTCAACACACTCACCAAGGCAAAGACAAGAAGCAAGTCCAACTAGAGCTGAACATGTACTTCGACAAGATGATGCACATGACCACCAGCACACACTCGAAGATTAGTATGGATATTATGCATCAGTGTGTTGCCAGTTCAGCTGCACCCAAGAAGGCCATGCACATGTTAGGAGATGAGTTGGATGAAGGGGTCGAATCAATGCACTGGTTGCAACGGAGGTAAGAGTTCGCTTCAACAATATGTCACCATGAGGTGCATGCACACCATCACGGATGACCAAGCTTGGTATCAACTCATCACCTTCACCATCACAAGCATGTCAAAGAGTTGGTCTCATCTTAGCAGACTGAGTGTCAGTGATGTCTTGCAAGGCTTGCTCAAGCCATGTTGTCTCACATGAGTACATGTGCATTGTAATGTTGAGTTGTGTCAAGTGTAAGTCAAGTGTCAATGGTTGGATGTAACATTCATAGAGTAGGTGAAGAGTCATTGTATAGGCTTTTCGTCAGCCAAGCTTCTACTAAGACTATCTTGAAGAAGGCTTGGATAGTATTGTAATGCGCCTTGGCTTCTCCACTGCATGGAGCTAGTACATCTCTTTGGAGGAGCTGGCAGATGTGGCAGTAAAATTCCATTGTTGGGGCTAGCAGGTTTACATGGTGTATTGTATGATTGTGACTTACACTTATTTAATAATAAGAGCCAACACATTTTCATGCATATGTTGTTATTGTAGTTGGACTGTTTTGGTTGCCTTAATGATATATGTTGTTTAACTTACATACTTGTATATGAACTGATTTGTATGAAATTATATGAATCTTGTTGTTAATGTGTTGCATATGTGGTTAATGTTGTCACCGTCTGTGTCGACTTCTCTGCCAGACATCAGACAATCCTTTCTCATGAACCTTGCTATATCAACTGTCACACTCGTCTCAGACTGATCTGTGAGTGTTGTCATGTTATCTTACCTTGTTGTTGTGACTATCGTATCTGAGTGGACTGCTTCGGCGGAAGCTGTGCATGTACTTTGTGTGGTGTGTTCCTAGATGAGGTGGGATAGATCCCTTTTAACCTAGAACTCACTTTCAGCTTCCTCTCCTTTCAATGTGTTGGAACCTCTCGTACACATTCCTTAACTCTCTACATCAGACACACCCTTGCTACTGACTGAGTTATCTTACTTTCCTCTGTGCGACATCGCGGTCAAGGGATTACCTTACGACCCACTGCTGGGGCTCCTACACCAAATGGTTTGAGGTCCAATTGGGACTTCTTATTGGGGAGATCCCCTTGACATGTTTGCAAGTCCATCATTTTCAACATGACCAAATTCACCACACCGGAAATGTTTGATCTTAGAAATGTCCTTCTTCTTCCTCCTTTGCTCCTGTTGGCAATCTGATGCGAGGGCTACATTCTCCTCCTCGTCCTTGGGATTCATCCCATTGGCGTTGTTGCCATCAAGTTTTCACTTAACTAAGTCCCATCTCATCTCTTCCTATTGAAGAGTGGCCCACATCCCTTCCCAATCAGTAAATTTATCTCTTCCCATGATAGTCTTGACAAATACTTTCCATTTCTCTGACACTAAATTGACAGCCAAACTCACCATATTTGTAGGCCGAGGTGATGATCCTACAACTACCAACTGATCTCAGACTTACTGAAGCTTCAATAGGAACAGATCAATGTGTTCCCCTTTCTGCATCCTCGCAGATCTCATTTTCTCCTCCAAGTACATCTTCTATTGCTTGGAAGATCCTCAATACAACATATCCAAGGCATTTGACATCTCTTGGCCATCCCTTTTCCACCAATGTGACATACAACGTGATCCCTCACTCCATCAAGAATCAACTTCTTTGCCTTCACCATCTCAGCCTTGTACTTCTTGAGTGAATTTGCATCGACATGGGCTTTGAGATCATGCTTATCTAGAAAGCAGGAGACCCTATCCTTCCAGATCACATAGTTGTATTCTTTGTCCGATCGATCTTGATCTCTAAACCCATTAGCTTCCATCTCTACCAACAGAAAAGTTGAACTACTCCCTCTCTCCTCTGTGCAATTGCTAAGCTGGCATACACAGTCCCTGTTGGATTTAATAGATCTGCTCCTTGCTACTATTGCTCATAAAATAAGAAATAGAATTCCTTGGCTCAGAATTCACTGAGGAAGAAATTCCCTCAAAAAGGTGTCTTCTTCCTTCTTCTCACATTTTTTTTTCGCCTCAGCAACTACTGTGAAAAACTACATCTCACTTGAACACTGCTTAGCGTTGGATCTGCTGCTCACTACTCCCTCTGCCACTAAAAAATCATGAATTGGAAATCTTACCTCTTTGTCAACTCACTCAAAGAAAGATTTTGCTCGAGAATCTTGCACTCCTTTCTTGGACTACACAATCCCTTTTGGGGATTCGATTTGCTACCTACATAGCACTTCGATCTCCCTCCTTCTCTTCAACACTGGGATCTTTCGATCTACTCTCTTGCTTCACCACTACTATGATACCATGTGAAAATCTAGAGACCCAAATCGCTACTACAAGAAATTGATATTACTTCTCCTACTTGTTAATTCATTCAAGCTATTTACTGTGTTACACTGCAAATATTGAAGTAAATACGATTGCAACTTTCACTAATTAAGTTATATGCTAAAAAAAGAAATGGGAAAGGATAAATAACCAACACATAATTGACATCATTGTTTTTGGAGAAATGTCTCCAAAAAAACCCAATGCAGGAAAACTCATGCAACAACTGAGAGCTTGTATTATTATGCAGTAGTTTCTGAATACAATATTTGGATGCCTTACTGGCTATCCAATACAAAGAATTTGACTGGAAGAGAAATTAGTGATAAATACCTCACACTATCACTAGAGATTCAATACTAATCCTGGCTCTTGATCGAAAGCCCCACACTACCTCTGCGCTGCCTCTACGTCATCCTACATAGTTCAGTGTCATAACTACTAGGCTCTACGTCACCCTTCTTGCTAGTCAATTTGCCTCTAGAACTTCAACTCTTTGTCCTTCCGGTTTCACACCCCAGCTTCTGGCTCTATAACTCGACTCTCTTGAAAATGTTGAATATCCTCATAGGATTTGTGTTTCCTCAGTGTGGCTACAACACTGCACAACAAGGCTCTGCAATGCCTCTTCTAGATCTCTCCCTATCTCCTCTATAATGTATCCCTAGATCAAGAAACTCTCCAACCGGAAAATTATCCCTCCCCCTCAATGCAAGAAGTCTCCTCGATCACATCTCTGACAACTGTTGCACTACTCTCTTGAGAAAGTCGATCTCTCATCTCTCACTCGATGTGTATTCCAAATGAACATTGAAGTCCTTCTTATAATATTCTTGTTGAGTAATCAATGACTCAGATTAAATTCTAATCAATGGCTCAACTCATATTGACTTGATCTTCATCTTCTTCTAGAAGATTTTGTTGATGGCACTGGACCCACCAACATGGCAAGGGGATCTCCCTAGTAAGAAGTCCCAACTAGACCTAAGACCGTTTGGAGTAGGAGTCCCAACAGTGGGTATTAATATAGTTCCTTGACCGCAATAACACGTAGAGGTAAGTATGATAACTTTGTCGGAATCAAGTGTGTGACCTTGCACTGAGTTAGGTGAGATGCATGGGGGTTCTAACACATGGATGGGAAAAGTAAGTGTGTCCCTTATAAGCCTATAATAGTATGCAGCCTGAAAGGAACACACGAGCGAAATGACATCACAAGCTGGAAGCGGAATAGTCCACAATCCAAAGTGACGGGTTAATCCAACAACACACCTTCAATAAGTTTCATAAAATTGCATACAAAATAGTTGATACACAGATGCGTAAGTTAAATAACATAAGTTTATAAAGCAACCAAAATAGTCCAACTACAATAACAACATATGCACGAAAGCATGTTGGCTTAGTTATATTATTATTAAGTGAAAGTTCCATCCATACATACAAAATTGAAATCCACTAGCCCCAATAGTGGAAAATTACAGTCAATAATGCTTGATCCTCCAAAGATGTTTACTTGCTCTACATTGTGGAGAACCCAAGGCTTGTCACAATACTCTCCAAACCTTCTCTATGCAATTCCTAGCCAAAAGCTTGGCTCCCAAAATCCTGTTCTATGAGTTAAGAGGTTTTATTTATAACAAAGGGTGGCGTGACCCTTGACAATCCCCTTTGTGACTCTTCGACTACCCTCATGACTCTTCAACTTCATTACAAATAACTCTTTAAATTACATAGTGATTGTTCACATTCCACTAATGACACTTGGAATTTTACTTACAACATATTTACAAATAATATACATTTTCCACATGTACACATGTGAGACAAAATAGACTACAGACAGCTTAACAAGACACAATGCTATGAAACTAAAGTTTTGGGCAAGACCATCTTGGAAACATCCACTTGATGATTCTTGGTCACATACTAATTCCAAGCTTCGTAATATTATATGATGTCCCCAAACTGCTTGATGGTGTCTTCCTCATAGCGAAATCTTGCCTCCATAGCTTCTGGGTATATGGTTTTGGAACCTATGTCCATCTTGTCTTGAAGCATGTGCAACATGGTGTAGACCATGAAAAGACCATCGATGTGCTTCTAGATGTTTGGTGCACTCAACTCCAACTCATGCCTGGTGGGCTCTCGCCTTAGTTGCTCCATGTACCTATCGACCTCTAACCAGACTTGGTTCTTATGCTTAGATTTCGTGAGGGAACCTGCATCTGTTCACTCCCTTCCTCAGCTACTAGATTTTCTGGCTCATCAAACTATATTGGCACTATTTCCTATGTCATCATGCCTTGCCTTTATTCTTCTTCTTGTTTTTGATTCTTTTCGTGTTCTTTCCTTCTGAGCTCCCATTCTTCCTTCGGTTCTTGTTATGCTTGCTACAATCTCAATTCTGCTACCTGCAAGTTCTACTCTTCTCTCTTCCTCTTCTCTCATGTCTATGTCCTCTTCTTCATTTTCCTTCTTTTGTCAAAGCTTCTTACATGAATATTGAATGCACTTTCGCTCTGCAAATTTGTTCTCCCTTTATTATGTTAGCAATTTCCTCTTTCCTTGATCTTGTACTGGATTGTTGCCTTCTTCCATTGTTGTTGGTATTGCTTCCATGTTACTGTTTATTCCTTTAATGTAAATAGTTGCACATCTGCATATATTGGCAAGTAAATTAGCGCTTTCTCAACTACTTCCCTAGTACATATTTCAATGATCTCTCTTGAAGAAGCTCTCTTTGGTTCCATGGTATAATGACTGATGGAGAGAAGTCCTTCATGAGTGTGGTACCTGTGGGACAAAAGGTACACTCATGGCAAGAAAATATTAGCACTTACAAATCTAACTTCACAGCATGATTAAGTAGTAGCCAAGGCATCTGATGAGGGGAACTATGCAATTTTGATAGACAGGGGTGATCGACTAACTATGGGAACTGTGCAGTGTCAGTGTGGATGCTCGATGACAAGAACTACGCAATGCACAATTCAATCTAGGTTAGGGCCTAAGAGATATTATGCATTGTGTAGTCTCGATGACCATGCCAGGAGACTGACTCCTGTAACTATGCAGTGCACAATTGTAGCCAACTCAGGACAGGCTCTGTGCAATTCCGGAAGCCAAGGCTGTGGCAGTTAAGTGGGAGATCTGGGTAGGGGGAGCCTAGATCTATCCATGTGGAGTGTGAATACAAGAAGATCTCAAGATGATGTAAGGATGAGTGTAGATTTGACTAAGTGTAGATGTATGCATGTAAAACAAGTGCAACAATGGATCAAGCTAAAGGAACATAGAGCATGTGAAGGGAGTCGCTGCAATGGCGACTATTGGTGGAAAAATGGGAAAACTCATGCGACTCTTAAGAAAGGTAATCTATAGCTTGAAACAAAACTTCTACAAGTTAAAATGCCAGTGTTCATTCATATAAACAAGTGAAACAACACTCTCACAAGATAAACAAACAAAAGCGACAGAAAAAGGAGAAAAAGGTGGTAAAAGCAAAACTCACTCTGGAAAGTGATGACAATGCTTTGAAGGCTCCTTGATCTCCTAGGGAAGCTAGAGCATGATGATCAAATGTATAATTGAGCTCTAGAAGAATCCATTACATATATTTGAGAAAAATGGAGTTCATGACACGTATGCTTGAGATCAAGGACAACAATGACACTTGGCAGACACTTCTAAAGATGGAAATGTGTCATCTTCAAGAAATTAATAATAGGTTCCTACTTCCTAAGGATGATTTTTCTCTTCGCTTCCTGCTTTTTCGGAAAACTACCATGCACTACCTAGAAATATTTTGTAGTTCTCGGAAGGATAGAGAAACTCTCTGGTTCATGCACTGAGCATTTTTTGAGCACAGTAGGTTCTGCACAATTTCTGGGTTGAGTGGTTCTAAGATGCTTGTCAGGCTCTTCACAATTTCCTATCTGAAGGCAGGCTGTTAGTTGGATTTGCACAATTCTGGAGTTGAAGGATCACTTGCTAGCTTGAACTGCACAATTCTTGGGAGCGAGGCTAGTTTCTCTCAAGAATTTTGTAGTTCACTAAGGCAAGGTTAGAACCGGGTTGAAACCAAGTCAAGAGATCATCTTGTGGGTTAGACAGTAAACCAAGTGAGAAAACACAAGCCAAAATGTAGAATATGAAGCTCAATGAAAGCACAAGTACCTAGGTTAGTGTAAGATAAGCTACTTGGATTTTAGGAGGGAGGCTCCAAAACAAAGCGTAGGTAAAATTTTGGAAGGTGGTTGTAGCTGCTACAATATTGGAGACACACTCATAGAACTCTAGCTCTCTATATGGACCTTGTCTTGTGTAAAGTGAGTCTAACTCTTCTGGAAGTATTGTTTGATTATTTGATCATCATGGCTTCTTCACTAGCTTGAGTTGAAGATGCATTGCCTACCATTCTATTTTTTCAGCAACATACATATCAAGCCAAGTTAACTGAGTTTTCTCTATTGGGGATGAGGGGTATATTGATGCACAAGTAATATAGACTGTTAGAGTTTAAGTTTCATCTGTAGCGTTTCTCTACTGCCAACAGGCCTAGACAGTACCCCGACAGAGTCACTTCAGGGTCACAATCATCGCTCCACTTCCAAAGAGCCTGGACAGTACCCTGATAGAGTTACTTACTTCACCTCCCTGCATAGGAAGCCTTTCTCTTCTTTCTCCTTTATTATATTTTTTTCATTTTTCATTTATTCGAAGAATTATGCATAGGCAGTTATTTATTTCGTGAGGCGGAAGAAGGATCCTGACTTATTGAGAGAAGAAGAGGTTTTCCCTTTAGAGAAGGATGTTATATATACCTCTGACATACCTTTTAAGGTTTTCCCCCTCACCTTACTCTACTTGACTGAGATGAGAAGGGTTAACATAAAATAGAAAACTGATTAGAGTAGGTGGTACTAGTTAAAAGTGAAAGCATTGTTTTTTCACCAAGACTCACTCTAAAAGGAACATATTTTCCGTCAGGGTTAATTGACTTAAAGGAACGCAAGATATTCATAAGGAGAGGGAATAAATAAACAACCAAATGTTTATAGTTGTACAAGTCCTCTTGTATTTCACCTTTCTTGTCTCAAGAAGCCAAACATAGTTTCATGTAAAAGCTAATCATATGGATGCATAAGGAAATAAACAAGCAAAGGGCAGAAGTAAAATGAATGCAAGAACAAGTAAGAAAAATCCCAACAACAAAGAAAAATCAAACACTACTCCTACTCCTAAGCTAAATAGTGCATGGGCTATTCACGTGAAGTGATATTTCCAATGAAGCCATCGGTGCATTAGTTGGCCCATGTAAGTGAAGGAATGGTTGACAAGAAAGATATTCATGCAAACCAACAAGAAAGAAAGATAAAGAAATGAAAACCAACACGCTCGAAGTTTTAATGCGTCCACATAAAATAAAAGAGTAAAAGCACATGACAGGCACTCTGCAAACAAACCATGGTGTTGTATCACATTGTGCACAAATGACAAGCACGTACACCCTTTCGATCTTGACATATGAGAAAACATGTAGAAAGAAAAAAACATTGAATTTCCAACATGACTTGCTACGTATGAATCCTCCAATGCATAAACGATAGTATCATGTGATTCTAGTGGAGGATGTGAAATATGTAAACTAGGTTCATTTTCAATGCAAACAAGAGAGTGATCAGGAGCCTGTGGTGATTCAACAGATTTCTGATCAGAAGTGGAACTAACCTCAGGGCTGCTTGAACGTGACATAACCATCAGCTCGGGCTGAAGTACCTTGAAAGCTTGATGGGTCTCCACTTCATCAAAAGATACATCATCAAACCGAGGTGGCTTAAAAATACCAACAATAAGTGAATCTGAATCGTGATCAAATGAATGTGTAAAAATATCATGACAACCATGATTAGAAAATTTGAGATGTGCATTGACATCCTCATCATATAGAGGGGTTGATGAGGAACACAATTTTTCACCCTGTAAATTTTCATAAAGAAAAGATGACAAATTGGGTGGACTCAGAAAGAAAAATTTGTCCTCTCCACAATCAAATGATGGATTGACATCCTATGTGTCTTGTTGAATGATTGAAAGTAGAAACATCCAGTGATGAATTTTCACATGAAAAATTAGAAATAGAAGAACCAAGAAGATGTCAGATAGAGCAGATGAGGTGCGGATGGAAGGAGGTCATCCTTCACTGTAGGTTCTTCTTCATACTCCCACACATACTCATAAAAAATGACAATGCAGGTTGGCTACTCAACACCAACTCCATCAACAACTTGATCCTCATGCACAACAGATGTGGAGTCTGGAACGAATGAACACAACATAGTAAAATCCGAAAGATCATGTGAACCATAGGACGAACGTTGAGAAAAAAAGATCATGTGACAACCATCAGGGTTGCAGTCCAAATCTACGTAGATATGCAGAGCAAGTGGGGTGGGAGGAGGTGACAGTTCAACAGATTGGTTCACAAACTTCTCCCACCTCGTTCTGTGGAGCTAGAGATGTTTGATGAGAGGAGGATGGAGGGTCACTTGTGACAACACCCTCATCTATCTTAGATTTGGAAGCTCTAAAACCAAGGTTTGTTAGGAGGGGTTTGAATGATTCTAATTCATGTGGATTTTCATATACGTGAAGAATATACTGAAATATTTCTTTGAGAAATTTCAAATCAATTTCATATTTAGGGATTTGAAAAGAAAGATTACAGAACCGATCCCAAAATTGCACAATAGATTCATCAGGTGCTTTTTGTAACTCTAGAATTTTTTTATTGAGTGATTTACAGTCATAACGGAAGAAAGCACTGCCTAAATCTCTCATCATATGATTAAAAGAGTGAATAGAGGTTGTGGGAAATGTGAGACACCATTGCTTAACATGCCCTTCGAACGTGTAAGTGAAAAACCCATAAGCAATGTCATTTGATGGGATTTTATTCCTCTCACAAAAGCCTAAGAAGGAAACTTCATGTCTTAACAAGGCTATTTCTCCTTCAATGTTGTATTTGATTCTTGACAAGTCATTGATGACATCCTACGACACTTCCAAATCATGTGCATGAGAAAAACATGGTAGAGTTCAGTTTGTAATGTAAGTCATGAATTATGTGTAGATATTCAAAACATACTTTGAGGGATCAACTTGTCATCTCGTGCTCCTTCTAGCACCATAAATGTTGATGGTGCTGGACCTGCCAACATGGAAATTCCATCTCCCTGGTAAGAAGTCCCAACTAGACCTCAGAGCATTTGGAGTAGAAGTCCCAGCAGTGGATAGTAATATAGTGCCTTGACCATGGTATCACAGAAAGGTAAGTATGATAACTTTGTTAGAAGAAAGTGTGTGACCTTGTAGCAGGTCAAGTGAGATGCATGGGGGTTCTAACACACGGAGGGGAAAAGGAAGTGTGTCCCTTAGAAACTTGTAATAGTACGACAAGTGAAATAGTCCACAATCAAACATGATGGGTTAAGCCAGCAACACGCCTTCAAAAAGATTCATATAGTTGCATACAAAACACAAATATGTAACTTAAATCACATACACTGCTAAAGAAACCAGAATAGTCCAACTATAATAAAAACATATGCATGAAAATGTGTTGGATCAGTTATAGTATTGTTAAGTGAGAGTTACATCCATACATACACCATTGGCAACCATTAGCCCTAATAGTAGAACATTACAATCAATGACTCCTGCTCCTCCAAAGAAGTGTACTTGCTTTGTACTGTGGAGAATCCAAGGCTCGTCACAATACTCTCCAAGCCTTCTCTATGTAATGCCTAGCCAAACGGTTGGCTCCCAAAAGCTTGTTCTATGATTTATGAGGTTCTATTTATAAAAAAGGGTGGGTGATCCTTGACATTCCCCTTTGTGACTCTTCAATTACCCTCATGACTCTTCAACTTCTTTAGTAATAACTCTTTAAATTACATAGTGATTGTTCACATTCCACTAATGAAACTTGGAATTTCAATTACAACATATTTAGAAATAATATAAATCTTCCACATGTACCCATGTGATATAAAATAGGCTAGAGACAGCCTAACAAGACACAAGACTATGAATCCGAAGTTTAGGGAAGACCAACTCAGAAACCTCCACTTAATGATTCTTGGTCACATACTGATGCCAAGCTTGATACTATTCTATGATCTCCGCAAACTACTTGATGGTGTCTTCCTGATAGTGGATCCTTGCCTCTGTAGCTTCTGGGTAAATGGTCTTGGAACCTGTGTCCATCTTGTCCTGAAGCATGTGAAGCATGGTGTAGACCATGATAGGGCCACCAGTGTGCTTATGCATGTTTGCTGTGCTCAACTCCAAGTCATCTGTGGTGGCCTCTCACCTTAGCTGCTCCAAGTACCTGTCATCCTCTAGGTGGACTTGGTTTTTGTGCTTAGCTTTGGTGAGGGAACCTTCATCTGTTCACTATCTTCCTAAGCTACTGGATTTTCTAGCTTATCAACCTGTATTGGTGTTGTTTTCTATGGCATTGTGCCTTGCCTTTGTTCTTATTCCTATTTCTGCTTCTTTTCCTCTTCTTTCCTTCTCAGCTCCAGTTCTTCCTTCAGTTCTTATTCTTCTTGTTGTGATCTTAGTTCTGCTACCTACAATCTCTTCTCTTCTCTCTTCCTCTTCTCTGTTGTTTGTGTCCTCTACTTACTTTTACTTCTACTCTCAAAGCTTCTTGCATGAAGATTGAATATTATTTTGCTCTGCAACTTTTTTCTCCCTTTATTATGTCAGCGATTTCCTCTTTCCCTAATCTTGTACTGGATTTTTTCCTTCTGCCATTGTTTTTGGTCTTGCTACCATGTTAGTGTTGATTCCTTTTCTGTAAATGGTCGGGAATCTTCATATATTGGTAAGTAAATTCGTGCTTTCTCAACTGCTTCCCCAGTACTACTTTGAATGGTCTCTCTTGAAGCAACTCTCTTTGGTGCCATGGTAAAATGAATGCTTGAGAGAAGTACTTCACAAGTGTGGTACTTGTGGGATAGAAGGGACACTCATGGAAAGCAAACATGAACTCTTAAAAATCTAACTTCGCGGAATGATACAATAGAAACTAGGGCATATGATGAGGGGAATTGTGCAATTTTAACTGACAGGGGTGATTGAATAAATGTGGGAACTGTGCACTACATAGTCCCAATAGTTAGTGTGGAAGCTCGATCACTGGAATTATGCAATGCCTACTTTAGTCTGGGTGAGCGCCTGGGAGAGACTACACATTACGCAGTCTCAGTGACCAGGCTGGGAGACTTGATCTTTGAATTATATAGTGCGCAATTAGAGGTAGCCCAGGAAGGGCCCTACGTAATTCTAGAAGCCAAGGTAGAGGCCTTTAGGTCCTAGATTTCATAGTGCATGTTGTGAAGTGGAAGATCCAGGCAGGGGAAGCTAAGATCTATCCACGGGGAGTGTGAAAATAGGAATATCTGAAGGATAATGTAAGAATGAGTGAAAATATGACTAAGTGTATATGTATGCATGTAAAACAAGTGCAACAATGGATCAAACTGAAGGACCACAAAACATGTGAAGGGAGTTTCCACAACGACGACCATTGGTGCAAAAAGGGGAAAACTCATGAGACTGTTAAGAAAGGAAATATATAGCTTGAAACAATACTTATACAAGTTAAAACTCACCACAAAAAGTGATGACAATGCTCCGAAGGCTCCTTGATCTCCTAGGGAAGTTAGAGCATGATGATCAAATGTATAAGTGAGCTATAGAGGCATCCATTACATATATTTGAGAAAAATGGATTTCATGACACGTATGCTTGAGATCAAGGACAAAAAAGATGATTGGAAGAAACTTCTAAAGATGGCAATGTGTTACCTTCGGGAAACTAATAATAGATCAGTACTTCCTAGGCATGATTTTCCTCTTAGCTTCGTTCTTTTCAGGAAAACTACCATGCACTACCTGGAAAGATTGTGTAGCTTTGGGAAGGACAGGAAACTCTCTGGTTCATCCACTAAGCAGTTTTTGAGCAAAGTAGGTTTTGCAAAAATTTTGGGCTTAGTGGTTCTGGACTGCCTCTCAAGCTCTGCGCAATTTCCCATCTAAAGGCAGGTTGTCAGCTGGCTCTGTGCAATTCTAGAGTTGAAGGCTCACTTGTTGGCTTGGACTGCACAATTCCCTAGAGTGAGGTTGGTTTCACTCAAGGATTGTGCAGTTCACTAATTCAAGCATGGAACCGAGTTAAAACCAAGTCAAAAGATCAACTTGCGGGTTAGATAGTAAACCAAGTGTGAAAACACAAGCCAAAATGTAGAAGATAAAGCTCAATGAAAGCACAACTACCTGGGTCAACGCGAGATAAGTTGCTGGGATTTTAGGAGGGAGGCTCCAAAACGAAGCGTAGGAAAAAATTTGGAGGGAGGTTGTACCCTTTAATTATTTTAATTTCCTAAGTTTAGACTTAGGCATCCATTAAAAATAATTAATTATTTTAATAAAACTGTCTCTGAGTGGAATTTCCCAAAACGATTTTTGGGTATTCTAAAATACATGTGTCCTAGCCTCTCTACAAAATTTAAGGCTCAGAGCACATCTGATGCTACCGAAAATCGACACAGTAAACAATTTACCCAAGAATCCTCCACAAAACGTTGTTGTCCTCCATGCTTGCACTTGATGTCACTGCAATTCTGGTTAGGGCACAAATTGTAGCCATCAATCCTCCATGTAGTGAGCAACTAAGCCATTAAATTATTGTGGTCCTCCTAAGAAATACTCCTCCACATCCACATCACCTCAAGGAGTAGTTTTTAACCCCAACACTTCCCTTAAAACAACCTTAGTTGTTGGTTATGGCCTATAGTCTAGCGCAACAGCAAGCGGTGGCCTCGGTTTCCCTCAAATCACCCCAAACAACCCTTAAAAGAACTTTTTTTTTTACCATGGATCCTTTGCCTCCATTTCCCAACAATCTGACCTTGGAAAAACAAACAGGTAGCCCCTCAATAGTTAGGTTGTCACCTACAACATGTTGGCCTCAAGCACAGACCCTCCATGTTGTTCCTTGGCCTCAAAACAAAGTTTCCCATGTTGTTCCAAGTCCTCTTCTAGATGCGGCTAGCCTTCTCCAAATTCAGAGCTGCTTTGGAGGATGTATTTCTCACCATGGATGCTCAAATAACATCAATTCACCCTCCTTTTATATCCATATGAGGGGCTTCAATGAATTATTAAGAGACCCATCTATTGGACGAATTTTAGATCAAGCCTACATGACTTGAAAACCAATAATTAACTTGTCAACTTCAAAAATTCATTTCTCTCTAACGATAACTCAGAATCAGATGATTCTCATTGCATTGGAATCATCTTGCTAAGAACTATCATCCTCATCCATCACATGTCACAAATCCATCATTGGTTTAGCCCAAATATCAATGGATGCAAAACCCCACACTTGGGTTCTATGCCCACAAACTACCCTTGTGGTGTTTTTCCCCACAAACCTTGAACCCCAAGGCTTGGAGTACCTCCCAAGGTACATAAATAAACACTCCCTCTTAGCGAGGGAGGTACTTCCAAGATTGGGAAGTCCCTCGTCATCATCATCACTACGCGCAACAGTTACCCAACTCCTAGCACTCACAGTCGTAGCAATCCATGTATAATGAACTACACCCTTCTTGAAAGTGTCTTTGTCACTTCTCGAAGCACCCTACTTCTTCTTCCTATTCTATAATATATTGCACTCTCTTCACGATTCATTCTTTGCAGTTGTAGGAGCACCCTTTCTCCCCACTAAACACATCCTCTTCTTGGGTTGCAGACTGTCCCTCTGAATTAGCAAGCTCCCTATCAAACTAAACTCCCTCTGAGTCTCTAGAACTTGGACCTTCTCAGGAAGGTGTACCTTTTTCTTGGGAACCTGTACCTACTCCTTTGAAGCCTACACCTGCACTTACACTTTCTCTTGCTTCTCTGGAACCTTCACCTGCTCCACATGCTTCTTCCCATGATCCATAGTCTTTCCCATCAACCTGTAAAGGCCATTCTCTCTAACTCTCAGTACAATCCCATTGGACTTAGAGCCTCAGGGACTAAGTCTTGCCTTCCCACCCTGGAACAACACCTCAAACCCCTTCCTCTCGATCATTGAGACATAAATCACACTATATCTTAGTCCTGGTATAAACAATACATCTTAGACCTACATCACACATCATGTCTCCATCCTAAATGACAAAACACCCGATCCTTGGATCTCCAGCTAACTCTTGTCGCCAAACACCATGTGCAACTTTGATTCCCATTTAGCTAGAGTCTCAAAAAACTCATGTGACCCTGTCATATAGTTCGTCACACCACTGTCCACGTACCATCCATCCTCAGTGACTGTACCTTGCGATAAATGAGAAATCATATCAAATTCCTCCTCTTCCAATCTCCTGGAGAGATCATTTATCTAAGCTGAAATGGCAACACTGGCGACCTACTTTCCTTTGTTCTTCTTCTTCATCATACTTCTTAACAAAAAATGACCCATCTTGCCACAGTTAAAACACTTGACTTTACTCAAGTCCTTCTTTTTCTTACCCTTCATTCACGATGCAAGTTCCATGTCATCATCTGAAGCCTTCTCTTTCGGATGAATATCCTCGTCTCGCAACTCTTCCTTGATGAAGTCGTCCCACAACTTATCCCAGTCTGGCAGCTTCTCCCTGACAACGATCCCTTTGATGAAGGACTTACAATCCTTAGTGAACCCTTTCAATGCAATCCTTACCACATCTCCATCTAACGTAGACACATCGATGGCAGCAAGCTCATCTTCGACCTGAGAAAATCTCATCAGATACGACATCACACTTTCACCCTTTAACATCTTGGTGGACTTCAAATTATCCTCCAATACCAGTACCTAGTTCTCATTCGTTTTCTAGAACAAATTCTGAAGAGAAATCCAAATCTCATGTGCATTGTTCTTCCTAGACAAATGAGGTATTAGGGCATCCTTCACACAATCTAGGATGATCAATCTTGTCCTTGCATCCAATTCTTCATATATTTTGATCTCCTTAGGGCCAGTTGGCTTCTTGATCTCTTTCTTGGTGAAATCGTAGACCTTTTTGACCTATAAGATCAAATTGATCCTTTCCTTCTAAGGACTATAATTGGAGTACCCTTCCAACCCGTCCTCATACCAGACACCTACCTGCAACTTCGACATCGTAGTGAGCCCTTCACTTACAATGTGACCAACTCCTTCTCATGTTGTAATTCGATGTGTACAACTATGATTTACTTACTTCCAAAGTAGCTAAGACACGCTCTGATACTATGTTTAATTTCCACGACCTTGGATATAGGTTAGAGTCTTAAAATCACTGATGCTACCAAACCAAGAATCTCAACCATAAACTACTTTTCAAAGTGGAAATATAAAGTAGTAAATCACATATACACAAATATAGATAGTCTTTTAACAAAATTGTAGAATAATGTACAATCACCAATCTTCGTTATATTAAACCAAATCTGAATAATACAATAGTCTATGGTATACAAGATACAATGAAAAACTTCGTTGTGCAAATTCAGAGAAATAGTTCCAACTTTTCACATTAATTGTCAATCTAGGCAGGTTTTGTTATTTCAAGGATGTTGTGTAAAAAATATTCAGGGGGAAAATGATGACTAGTGCTAATGAATCTCAAACTCAATCATTGTAATCACACTCAGAATTTCAACACTCTCGCTGTTATACTCTCTAATCTTATTAGAACTCTCAATAAATAAACACACAATGTGAAATAAAACCGCTCTATCACACTGTCACTCTTATTCATAAAATAGCAACATTCCTGAAATCCATTCTCTCAAGAAATACTGAAACACACAATCAAATGAAATGAAAACACCATAAAACTATAACAAGAATTAAATAACAATCACACTAACAAAGGGACTGATCCTAGACCTATGATATTACACAATAGAGAGGTTATAATTCTACAATCATTAAAGCAAGAACGTGACTAATAATCATAATAACAATAATCACAGGAAATAAATCAAAAAAATATAATACCTTCCTAACCAGTGATCCTTACTAAGAAGGAGGGCCCTTCCTTCCTAGTAGGGGCTAGTATAGTACACAGCACACAAGATAGTTGACAGAAAGGTATGGTGCCACTAATGATTGAGATTGCATTAATGAAACATACAAGACTACAATGTTGGGGCTCTCCCCCTCTATGACTTTCTATCCATTTCTACATTTCTATGGGTAGATAGCACACCTCCTTATAAATTTAGATTACAATGATAAGATCATCATGAGAATATCTCAATTCCCATGTGATCTATTTTAGGAATACATATTAACAATTTGATAACATTTTCCAAGGTTAGGACAAAGTTGTAACAACTTTTCAAAATTCTAGTAATTATTGTAGAATTTCCTGTAGATTCACAAGCTCATGCAATGTACTAAAGAAAAAGACAAAATCTACTTCTACTTTAAAACAATGGAAACCAATATATTGATGAAAATAATATGAACAAGAAGAAGAAAAATCAATGGCACATAACACAATAAGTTTCTCTAGGGAAAGCCACTACTCAAAACCCCAACTATCTGTATTGCATTAATCATAAATATGAGTGAAGATACAAAGCTTGTTCTCACGAGAATAATTCCACAAAAGTATGCTCAACTCTCTGCCTCACAAGTCCACCCTTGGCCAACACTTAGCCAATTTCCATTGTCTGTGAAACTCTTAATCTCTTACACAATTCCTAAGTTGAATAACCCGTATTTATAGGGAATTCATGCTTCCAAAATAGTGTAATCCTAAATTAGCTCATTTTCCTGATTGCATGCATGATATTTACAACTTAGTAAATCATACAACTGATAGTACGTTGTCTCTGCACTATAGTATCAACTAGGTCTTTATCTGAATTGACATGCATGAGTTTTCCATGAGGGAATCATTAGTTAACTGGAGTAACACTTGTGGATGCACCAGTTCACCAGCTGACTACTAATCCTCTATTAGTTCCACAAATAGTTAGAACTAATTTAACTGACAATAAATCAATAAACTGAGTTAATCTAATTGCAACTAAAATAAAATCATCCTAGACCCCTAAAATTTAGGGAGAACATATACATGACTACATAAACAATTCCAACTCAAAATTCCTAAGCTAATTAAGTTAATTAAACTTAATTAACTATTTACAAGTTTCCCGGATGCGGCTGCAGTGGCTACGTGTTGATGGCGTTAGCCATCACGTGGGCAGGTGGCAGGCCCGCGTTGTCAAGGGGTACCATGCGAGGCGGGATATTAACGCGCATGAAATTCGACAGCCGAAGGCATTAATGCCTGTCTTCTCAGCTCGCGCGAGGGGCATGGCGATCGATGCAGTGGAGCGATTAAATGGGAGAGTGCTCGGTTTGCAGAGGAACATGGGAGAGCAATGTGTTGAGGCCCTGCTCCGCTTAGAGGGGAACGAGAGTGAGGATTTGAAGTGTGCTCCGCGAGTTTCAGGGCAAGGAACGAGCACACCCTGCAACTGTGCTGAGATTGAGTTTGTCTTCATAGCGGGAGGAGCTCCGGGTGCTTGTGTAAGGCTGCAACTGGAAAATTCAGAAATGCCAAGGGAGAGGCCACGTATGGGCAGCAGACGAGGAGGAGCCAGAGGCAGGGCCTTCACGCAGCGGGAAGACCACAATTCGCCCTCCTCCTCCATTGAAGTAACGTCAATGCCTCAGAGGTACCAAGGCAACAATGAGGAGGATGGTGGTTATGATAGTAGAAGCCCACATTCAGAGGAGGGTCAGATGGAGCTCCCCACGCTCAGGTATCGGCTCCCCTGCCCTCAAGCTAATTATACTCTGGTTGCTTCCATTACGATTGAGCCTGGCGTTTCTAAAAACACGGAGGCAAAGCCTTTACCGGATGGGCAGCGCTCCAGCAGAGAGGAATCCCCCATTGCGTGCCTTCCGGTTGGGGTAGGAACCAGTTGTTTGGCCCCTGGACGTGAGCTTGGATCTGACCTCGCGAGCCCAACTACCAATTGCGTCTATGCTGTCGGCCCTTTAGCGCTTGCTGGTCCAAGCAGGCTAGCATAGGAAGGGAGCCATGACGCGGTCATCCAGCTCTCAGACTCCAAAGATTCTCTCCGTTTCGGGTTCCGAGTCGAAGAGGTGCCCCAGACCACCGATGACGAATGAACTCGCTCCCGGTAACCTCAGCTATTTTCTTGGGTTTTCTGTGTATGACTCTGCCAAGCGGCATCTACATCTTTGCCAATGTGTCGGATGTAATTATTCATGTGTCAGATGTAATTGTTCAGGTGTCTGTCTGTCTTTGTCCAGGTCAGTCTATGGCCCTGGTGTCTGTTCATATTCTATGTGTCATGTCAATGTGTCTTCAGTGGTCAAGCATCAAATTCAAATTTTGAATCTGCTCAATTTTGGAACTGGAATCAGGGCAAGGAAAGGGCTGATTGGCAAAACTTCTTAGCCTTGCCCACTGTACTCTATATGTATCTTTGTTTTCTATGATAATAGAATTAGTCGCATTCAGAAAAAAAAAAAAACTATTTACAAGTTGCTATGAGAATATAATTCGATTTTAATTCTCAGTTTAATTCAAGGAAAAATTAAACTGGAATTTCTTGTTGCCATTTCTCAACACTAGCTCTCAACAAGAAAGGGATTATCCGCTACCCAGATCCTGTTTCTGTGAAACTCAAATTTACATCTTGACAATGCCTTTGTCAAAATATTAGCGTATTTCTTCTCTACGGGAATGTACTCTAGCAACATAATTTGGCTCAATACATAATATTTGAGATGATGATATAAGATATCAATATGCTTGGACCGATCATGAAAAATTGGATTTTCATATATTTTGATACAACTCTGATTATCGCAGTAAATAACAGTTGGATCAATCTGCTGACCAAATAAACCAAACAAGATCTTCCTCAACTAGATGGCCTAACATGCTTCCTGACTCACATCCATGTACTCTTCCTCTTCTGAACTGAGTGCAACCAATCTCTGTTTCGTGTTGTACCAAGGCACTTCCGCTAACACAATACTAAAGATCCCTCTTGATGTTCTCTTCCTTCTGGATGGAATCCCTACCCAATATGCATTGGTGAAGCCTTGAAGTTTCACTCGCTCTGTCTGTTTGTACTATAATCCATACTGAGAAGTGCCCCTGAGGTATCTCAACACATGCTTTTCCGCCTTCCAATATATCTTGGTAGGCCTAATGATTGCTTTACTAAGCTAGTTAAATACATAGCACATTTTCAGTCGTGTGTTCACCAAGTACATAAGTGAACCCACAAGCTGCCTATAAACAATAGCTTACAATACTTCCCTAGAAGTACCATCCTCCTTCTGCCAGTTCCTTGCTAAAGGAGTCTCCATGTGTTCGTTGCTCTCCATGCAGAATCTCCTCTGTATCTCATTGGCATACTTTCCCTGAGACACATACAACCCCCCATCACCCTACCATACCTTCATGGCCAGAAAGTAATGCATGAGCCCCATGTCATTCATCTCAAACTCTCTTACAAGGTCCTCCTTGCAAGACTTGATTAGTTGATCATCACCTATCAGTATGAGAACATCAACATAAAGTATAATGATCAACAATTTACCTTCCACAACTTTGTGGTACAAGTTTGCATATGCTTCACTCTTGATGAGGCCAAACTTGGTGAAGTATCTATCTCTCTTGGTGTACCAAGCACGGGGCACACTCTTTAGCCCATACAATGCTCTCTTGAGTTGGCACACATGCGCCTCATGGTTGAAGGTCTCAAAAACTTCAGGCTTCTGTATGTACACCTATTCCTCAATAATTCCATTAAGGAAGGTTATCTTTACATCCATCTAAAGTATCTTCCAACCCATCTGTGTTGATAATGTGCTAATATATATCTAATCAATGAGTACCTTACAACAGGAGAAAAGGTCTCATTGTAGTCAATCCCCTCTACCTATGAAAATCCATGGGCCATAAATCTAGCCTTATGCTTATCTACACTACCATCTACAACATTCTTTACCTTGTAAAGCTGTTAGGAGATCGCCATTGAAATTTCCTTCAGTCTCAGTACCAAATCCCAAACACTGTTACGAAATATGGAGTCATACTCCTCCACCATGGCATCAACCCAAATTGGCTACTGCACTACTTCCTCAAAGGAAGATGGCTTTTTCACAACACATCCGATCATAAGAGCCATGTATCCATTGTACCTCTCAGGTGACCTCCTTTTCTTGTGCTGAGATGTGAGTGCTTCCACATTGTCCCATGCATCATGTAACAATATGTCAGCCTCTTTGGTGCGCTTCCTCCCATCTCTGGAAGACTCTGCCTGAGTGGATGTCTCCACTCTTGAATCCTCTGTATGTGGCATCTCCACATCAATTTGAGGGTCCTCAATCTTAGGAACCGAAATTTCCTCAACCGCATGCAATTGTAGCTTCCTCTCGAGGGAAATTTACATTGCCTTCTGCTCATCGAACTTGACATCCCTATGAGCCACTTTCATCCTACTGGTTGACAAGTACATATGATAGTTGTGAGGTGCATCAGTGTACCCCAAAAATATCCCCAATCTATTGTTAGTTCAAGATTCTTCTATGCATCTTCAGTCACATGGAAATATATCGATGACCCAAAAATCCTAAAGGGACCAACATTTTGCCTCTTACTGGAGAAATCCACCTTTGGTGTCTTCATCCCATGTATCTGGTGTGGGCTTCTATTATGAAAATAGATTGTTGTGTACCATGCCTCCACCCATAAGAGTAATGATAGTATCTGATCATGCAACATCGCCTGTGCTATCCCTATAATGCTTATGTTCTTCCTCTCGGACACCCCATTCTACTTTGGGTTATGGGGTGGCGTCAACTCCCATTTAATCCCTTCCACTATACATAAATTCTTAAAATAATTTGAGACATACTCACCACCATTTTCAATCCTAAAATCTTTAACCTTGTTTCCCGACTCTTTCTCAACCAATGCTTTAAATTCACAAAACTTTGCAAAAGTTTGATCCTTCTTCTGCATGATAAATATCCAACATTTACGATAAAATTCATCAACAAATATAACATAATACCTATGTTTCGCTGTGGATGTTGTCAAGAATGGTTCACACACATCTGAATGGAGTCGCTCTAGAATAACCTCTACTTGATTGTCTCTGTCATGAAAGGAAGCCTTGGTGTATTTTCCGAAAGTATATCCCTTGCATATATCAATTTCTTCAAGTGTGCCTTTGGGAAGCCCAATAGATATCTACTGCATGATCTTCAAAGCTCCATGATGCAAGTGGTCCAATCACCTATGCCACAACTCACCAACGTCTAAGCTATGCACCATATTTTCTTTCATTCTCAAATTAGCACAATACTATACTTCCAACTTATAGAGATTCTTCACCTAAATCACAATATTCTTTACCTGACCCATGGCTATGTGTCTAAGGAAGGCCTTTCCTTTGCTAAATACCACATCATAGCCTCTGTCCTCCAACATGGTGATTGATACTAAGTTATTCATCAACCTAGACACATACATAATATCGCTTAAGGTGAGAGGAGCACCATCCTCCCTCTAAAAAGTAACCATGCCCGATTCTATAGCACTATACCTCTCCTCATCACCAATCTCGATATGTATATGGAGATACTTCTCCTCCAGGTCACTAAATAACTCCTTGTCACCAGTCATGTGGAATGAAGATCCACCATCAAGGTACCATACACTACTCATCACTGATGACACCATGCATGCAATGAGAGTAAAGTCCAATTCAAATTGAGAGGTCAAAGCCTCACCCGCTGCTCCTCCTGAGGACTTCTTCCTTGACATCTTGAGTGGAAAATTTGTTGCAAAATGGCCCAACTCATGACAATGAAAGCACTTAACTTTTGACATGTATTTCTTCTTACCTCCATGGCAAGAATCTAATTTGTAATGGGAATCCTTCCATTTCACCTTCCTTGCCTTACCTTCTAAGGCACAATTTTCCTCATCATCAATCTTTGATGAGGAACCATCTCCGGTGTTCCTTCTAATCTCCTCCTAAACCAAATCTGACCACCATCGTTCCCAATCTAGTAGCTTTTCCCTTCCATTCACAGAGTCCTGATAGCTATTCCAACTCTTAGGAAGGTCTAGGAGAGCTAAGCTCACCATATCATCCTCGAAAATTTTTATTCCAACACTTTCAAGTTCATCTCCATAGGTTGTGAACTTGATCAAAGTATTTTGGAATGGTCTCACCTTTCTCCATCTTGATTTTTCAAATTTTATCTTTTAGTGCCAACCTCCTACAGTCACTACTATTCTGGAAAAGGTTTGTCAATGCTTTCAACATAGCATATAGAGTTCCCTTCTCATGTAGACTCAAGACAATGTGGTCTCGAACTCCCTCAAGGATTATCTACCTCGCCTTCACCAAACACTTCTTCCATTCGACTAGATGCTAAGTATCTGATGCTAGTGGCTTAGGAATGTCTTGATCAATGAATTCCTTCAAGCCATTATCCTCCAACACGACCCTCATCCTGTCAAGTTACAAGCTATATAATTTGAGCTTTATTCCAAGTCATACTCAATCCGCAAGCTATATAATTTGAGCTTTATTCCTATATATTCACAAGCTCATGAAATATACTAAAGCAAAATACAAGAATCTAGTACTTTCAACCAGCGGAAGCCAATAGATCGATGAAAAAAATATGAACAAGAAGAAGATAAATCAATGGCACATAACATAATAAATTTTTCTGGGTAAAGCCACTTCTCAAAACCCCAACTATCTGTATTACATTAATCATAAATATGAGTGAAGATACAAAGATTTTTCTCACAAGAACAATTACACACAAGTGTTCTCAACTCTCTGCCTCACAAGCCCGCTCCTGGCCAACACTTATCCAATTCCCACAATCTTCGAAGATCTTAATCTCTTGTAGAATTCCTCTGATCAATAGATCATATTTAAAGGGAATTCATGCTTCCAAAGTAGCACAATCTTAAATTAGGTCCTTTTCCTGATTGCATGCATGATATTTAGAACTCAGTAAATCATATAACTAATAGTACACTGTCCCTGCACTCTAGTCTCAACTTGGTCTTTCTCTGAACTCACATGCATGAGTTTTTCATCAGTTAACTAGAGTAACACTTGTGGATGCACCAGTGCATCGATTGACTTCTAATCCTCTGTTAGTTCCACAAACAGTTAGAACTAATTTAACTAACAATAACTTAGTAAACTGAGTTAATCTAATTACAACTCAAATAAACTCATCCTAGACCCCTAAAATTTAGGGAGAAGATATACATGACTACATAAATACTTCCAACTCGAAATTTCTAAGCTAATTAAGTTAATTAAACTTAATTAAATATTTACAAGTTTCTATGAGAATATAATTCGATTTTAATTCTCAGTTTAATTCAAGTACAAATTAAACTAGAATTTCTTGTTGCCATTTCTCAGTGATTATCAATAGAAAATCCTAACTATTTCATCTGCATTGTCCATAAACTTCTCTTTTTACTGTCAAACTATCTTTTGACCAAATGCTTTCCAAATTGATTTTCATAACTAATTGAAGGAGTTCAACATGTCCAAAATAGATCTTCATGTGTAAAAGTAATTCTTAGTGAGTCATTGTCTTTTCCTTGGGAAGGAAAAACGGGAAAGTGTGATCCTGCAACAACATCTCAACAAACCACAAACCTTGTAACAACCTAGTTATTAGTTTTACGATAAATTGAATATAAGGGTAAAACATATTCCAGAGGAGCATAGGATTGATGTGTTCATAGGGACATAAAAGGATAACATCCAACATGAGGTTCGCATTTGAGAACCTGATTCATTAGAGAAGACATTCAGGTTGGCAAGGAAAAATGAAATAAAAATTATGGCAACAAGGAAGCCTACGAATCAAAACTATGAATATGGAAGTATTGTTGCCCCTAGCCTTCCACAACCTACAAGGTTGACACCACAAAAATTGGAAGAAAAGATATCAAAAGGGATTTGCTACAGTTGTGATAGAAAATACATACAGTTGTGATAGAAAATATAGTAAAGGTCATAAGTGTGGTGAGAAGAAATTATTTTACATAGATTGTGAAGAGGAATAAGAAAAGGAACAAGAAACATCAAAAAAAGAGGATACACACCAAGAACAAAGCCTGGAGAAAGAAGAAATGAATCCAACCATATCTTGTAATGCATTGGCTAGAATAACCACTCCTAAAACTATCAAGATATAAGGATAGATCAAGAAGAAAAGGTAATAATGTTGATTGATTCAGGGAGTACCCATAAATTTATTCATTGTAAGATACCGAAGGAATTGAATTGCTTCCTATATCTAGCACTAGAGTGTCAAGTGATGGTTGCAAATGGAAGAACCATAAATTTATCTGGAAAGTGCCATAATATTAAGCTATCAACGGGAGAATATGTGTTGAATAGTCCAATTCTTTCCATTCCAATGGGTGGTGCTCATGTTGTACTAGGATTCCAATGGATACAATCTTTGGGTACGATGGCTTTTATTTTCAAGAACTTTTCTTGAATCTTTTTCAGAAGGGAAGGGAGTTGAATTAAGAGGTCGATAAAAAATCAAGAAATATAATCATCTATAATGACAAGAAAAATCTTCTAGAGAGAACAACGTGGCGCAATTGTACAATTATGTTCGTTAGAGGTTCCCACGTTGAAATCATCTATTTTTGTAGATCTCTAAATGTCTTGGACAATAATTCCAAGGTATTTGAGACTCCCAAAGGCCTCCCACATATTCATGATCATGATCACGCTATTCATTTGATTCCAAGAAGTTTTCCTCCAAAAATTAGGCCTTACAGATATCCTTATGCCCAAAAGAGTGAAGTTGAACATATTGTTGTAGAAATGCTAGAGGCTAGTATAATTCAACCTAGTCAAAGTTCTTTCTCTGCTCCAATAGTATTGGTGCATAGGAATGATGGATCAATGGCACATGTGTCCAGATTATAGGGAGCTCAACAAGCTCACTATTAAAGATAAATTTCTCGTTCCTTTCATTGATGAATTATTTGATGAATTGCATGGAGCAATTTACTTCACGAAGTTGGACCTTTGTTCAGGATATCGTCAAATCAAAATGAAGACTAAAGATATTCTAAAAACAACATTTAGAACTCATCAGGGTCATTATGAATTTTTGGTCATCCCTTTTGGTCTTACCAATGAACCTTCTACATTTCAAGGTAGACCTAAGAAAAATTAAATCCATTAGGGAATGGAAAATCCCCACATCCATAAAGCATCTGCGAGGATTTCTCGGGTTGACAGGGTATTATCACAAGTTTGTTAAGAATTATGGGAGAATAGAAACACCTATAACAACATTACTGAAGAAAGACTCATTTTCTTTTACTCCAGAAGCAACGAAATCCTTTCAACATCTTAAAGAGGCAATGTGCCATGCACCGGTCTTAGCTATGCTATATTTCACAAAAACCCTTATTGTGGAATGCGATGCCTCAAAAATGGAATTGGTGTTGTTTTAATGCAAGAATATAGACCCATTTCTTTCGAAAGTCATCCAATCAAAGGAAAGTATTTACACAAATCTATTTGTATGAAGGAAATGTTGGCAATACTACATGCACTTAAGAAATGGCCACCTTACCTAATGGGAAGACACTTCAAGGTAAAAAAAAACCATGATAGTCTTAAATACATTTTAGAACAAATATTAGCTTCAAAAGAGCAACAAAAATGGGTCAAAAAGATGTTGGGTTATGACTTTGAAATCATCTACAAAAAAGGGAAGAAAAATGTTGTTGTAAATGCACTCTCAGGAAAGGATGAGGATCTGGAAGCATTGCTTTGCACCATTTCTATTATCCAACCAGATTGGATAAATGAAGCAAGGGATGAATGGAATAATGATGAAGAAGTGTGGGAAGTCAGTCAAAACTTACAACAAGACCCCAGTATGTCTGATACATTTAGCTAGAAAAAGGGTTCCTTATGGTACAAAGATCACTTATACCTCTGTAAGAATTCCCAACTCAAACAAAAGATTCTTATGGAATTGCACACCTTTCCCTTAGGAGCGCACTCAGGATTTTTAAAAACTTACCACACAGTTAAGAAGGAATTTTTTGGGATGGCCTTAAATATGATATTCAAAATTTTGTGGTGGAATTTTTGGTTTTCCAACAAAATGAAATGGAAACAATTAAAACCCCAGGTCTACTACAACATTTATCCATTCCAAGTCAATGTTGGGATGAGGTTTCAATGGATTTTATCACAAATTTACCTAAGTCCAAAGGAAAGAGTGTCATCATGGTGGTAGCTGATAGACTTACCAAGTATGCACACTTTTGTGCATTATCTCATCCCTTTAAAGGCAATACAATTGCTAATGCATTTATGGAAACAATTCAAAAGCTACATGGAAACCCAAAGATTATTGTAAGTGACAAAGATCCCATTTTCACTGGAATTTTTTGGACAAAATTATTTTCTGGTCTGGGTACTCGGTTAGTTCGTAGCTCATCATATCATTATCAATCCGATGGCCAAACTGGGATAGAGATCAAATTTTTGGAAGGATTTCTTTGTCACTTTGTATCTGATAAACAGACACAATGGGTTAAATGGTTGCCTCTGAGTGAATGGTGGTATAGCACTTCCTTACATACTGTAGCAAAAATGACCCCATTTATGGAACATTATGGATATCATCCACCATCCATCACAACATATTTAAGAGAAAAATATAACGTTAAAGTAGTGGAAAATCACATTGAACATCAACAACAAGTTCTCCAAATCTTAAAGGAAAATCTCACTTTGGCATAGAATAGAATGAAACAACGGGCAGATCAACATTGTAGTGAAATAAGTTTTGATGTAGGTGGCTGGGTATTTCTACGGATACAACCATACAAACAAATTTCCCTCAAGGAAGCTAAGAAGGATAATAAATTATCGCCAAAGTATTATGGTCCATACAAGGTGTTGCAAAAGATTGGTACTATGGCTTAAAAATTGGAGCTTCCTATAGCTTCCCGAGTGCACCTAGTTTTCCATGTTTTATGATTAAAGAAGGTTATAGATGACAAGCTCTGAGTTCAAACAATATTTCCAAAACATGACGAGGAAGGAAAAATCATATTGGAACCTGAAGTAGTCAGAGAAACAGAAACTCAACAGCTACGAAATCGATCAATTTTAGAGTATCTCATCACGTGGAAGAACTTTCCCGCTGAAGATTCTGCATGGGAGGATGAGAATTTTATACAGAAGCATCCGAAACTACTCAAGCGTTGAGGACAACACTTTTCTAAAGGAGAGGGGCATGTTAGGCCCCTATAATACTAGTGTATTCCCTTATTATTATTATCATTGTAGGCTCTTACCGTTATTGTTGTGCCCATGTTGTCCCCATATTGTTATTATTGTGCCCCATAGAAGCCCACTATTGTTATTGATGTGCCCTTACATTATTGACATTGACTATACTGTGACCCCTTAGACTCCTATATATAGAAACAAGGTATTGTTATTTGTATCATCGGAGAATTATTCATTTGTGTAATTTAAAGGAGGTTGCCCCCTCGAAGAGGATAATTTTGAAGTCGCTTCTCTATCATTTCTTCTATTTTGTGAGCCAGTTGCATAACATGAGGATTGGATTGACTAGCATACCACCTTGTATGCAACTAAAAACTTGAAAAATATTTACAATATGAAATACGAACTCCATAAGTAACTGATCCTTACAGGGAAACTTGGAAAGATGAATCCTCTGTAAACATTTGAGATTTATGATCACAGTCAAGAGGAATAAAAATATGCTATTGAATGCAACCATTAATGAAGCTTGACCTATCACATCAGCGGATGCAACTTGAATCTCTAACTATTGAAGTCAATAACCCAATGGAATCACCATATAGACAAAGTGGAGTTGCTAGGTGAGAGAAATGCAACCAAGAGTTAATGTCTACTCCTCGTTCACCAACACAAAATAGATGTAGTCTTGATCGTTCTTTGGGGAAAGATATCTTCGTTACTTCATTTCTTGGAAACGATGTCAAATGTTGTATCTGTTTCTCGAAGGCATTTATTAGCTACGAAACTACGATGAAAAACAAACTCAACCAATCTTTAGGTTCAATATGTCCCTCGAACCAGAGGGGGGTCCCTCAGTATTATGAGACTTTTAAATGATATTGATTGTCACCGGACAATAGCCTATGACACGCAATGGCCAGATCTAGGATTTGTTGTATAGGTGGTTGCTGATGAGTCAAAAATACCTCTCTTCAAGAGGCCTTATCAAAGTGCCAACATTTATTTATGGAAGAAAAACATGTCTTGAAAGGTTTTGATAAAGTAATAGAAGGGAAATTATATAATCAAGTATCTTCCATGAATACTTAATCATCTAATAAGAGTAACTCCATATAGATAAATTTCTACAACCAACACATATATATTCAAGAGATGACAAAAGGCAACAATTTAAGGATGCAGAGGTACTAATTTAAACAACCTGTTCAATTAGCTTTTTAGTAATGATTATCACTTTGCAGTGGGTTTTCACAGAAGTTAGTCCTCAACTTAGCCTTAACCTAACTCCTATGTTTTCTTTTCCTGAGGAAAAATCATAACTTTTCGTTAGTTTTGAAAAGTTACATGTAGTAGATGCCATTGGCATATGCATAAATGTTGGTCGAAGCCATTCAAGTCGTTTTCGAAAAATAATAAAATATGGCCGAGGCCATTTCAAAAAGAGTTGTATATAGATCACCACGCAGGGTGTGCTTGATATGTCTAGTAACAAAAATAAAACATAAATATATACATAATTCAGCACTATGTAAATCTACTGATAATAAACAAAAATTAAGGTCTATCCGCCCTAGGATATGACCTATTAATGTAGGGCCAGTGGTAGTATTGATATTTTTCTTCACTAATCTGTTGTTGTATCATCCAAAAGCCTCTAGGATGTGTCGTAATCTCCTTGGATAGTTTTTCAGCAACCGAGTTACATTCCCTGTAAAATATGTTGACAGGTAACAAAGTTGAATTGTGCCTTGAAATCCTGAATTTCATCCAAAATGTTTCTGAGTGAATTTGCATGAGAATTAGTTATGTTATTGAACCAATTTATGATGATTTTGGAATCACCAAAGACCTGTAATTTATTGCATGAGTGAGCCAATGAAAAATTAAAAAGATGCATGAGGGTGATCAGTTCAACAAAATTGTTAGTTCCCTCTCCCAATCCCAGTTTAATTTTGTAGTGATGGTTTCCAGATGGATGGAGTATAATTCCACCTCCACACCCTATACTTGAGCAGTGCTGTCGAAATATGCCCATGGAATGGTGGGATCAATCGACTCAGTGGATATATTACAATTTGTAGGAGTGTGTATCTCTTGTGGGATCTCATGGTAGGAAACAATGATTTTTGTGGCAGTATGTGGCCATCTAGCCTATTTTTCCTTCAAAATAATCTCATTTCTAATCAACCAGATTGACTGACAGATAAGGAGAGGAAGGAAGTGAGCTTTACAATCATTGTTCACAGTTATCTAGTGTTCCCAAGCCTCAGGTATCATTTCTCCCTGCCAACAAATAGATTTGTAAACCATGTTTAATACTTGTAGTGATAAATAAGCAGACATCAGGCAGTGGAGGAATAGATGATCATTAGTCTCCTCATTCTATTTACATAGTACACTCTAATGAGGACCGAATTGCGATAGATGCATGAGGTTTGATCCAATTGGGGTTTTATTTTTGAGAACATTCCAGATGAATAATTTTGTTCTCAGTAGTGTTTTGAGCTTCCAAATCTTCCCCCACTAGTCTAGGAGTGCAAGCGGCGTGCACGCCGAGAGAATGATGGGATAACCAATTTTAGGAGAGTATAAACCATGCTTAGCCAAACTCTAGATGAGTTCATCGGGGCCTTTCTTAATGTGTACATGGTCTTATTTAAGGGAATTAATATACTCTTCCCAAGTCTGCTGCCAGTGTTCGGGGATGCCAAAGCACAGAGCTGATAACCAAGATTGTTCAAAGATGGAGTTGTTCTCCAAATAAGCAACCTGTGCAATTACTTTGATATTCCTCTGATTCAGAAACAAAACAAGGCTAGGAGGTAATTGATACATATTCATCCCTCCTGTCCATGTGTCCATGCCTATACGAGCCAATGAGCCATCATTTATTCTCCAAGCTAGTCCCTCTTTGATAGAAGGCAAGGTGTTTAATATTGCTTTCCAAACCATGGATATTGCTGATCGAGGCCAAGAGGGCAGTCGAATCCAATCCATGAGGTGATGAGGCCATATATATTTGTGGTAGGAGACTTCAGTCCAAAAGTTTTGTGATGAGAGTAGGATCCATCCCATCTTGGCCGCAAGATCATGTCCAAAGACTGATAAGTCCTTTAGTACCCAACCACTGCATTTCTTGGGGAGGGTAATGTGCTTCCATCCTACTTGATCATGGGGTTTTCCCTCTTTATACCCGTTCCAAAGGAATCTGCATCAAATCTTCTGAATTTGGGCGAGGATTCCTTTAGCGATCTAAGCAAATGACATCCAGTAGACTGGGGTAGCCTCCAAGACAGATTTGATGAGAACTAACGGACCAGCTCTGGATAGGAATATGTGGTTCCATTTTTGTAATAGTTTTTCAATTTTGACCACAAGCCATATCGAATAAGCTATTCTATAGAAATGTTGTTTGATCCAGAACCCTAGGTACTTGAGGCCATCCTCCAGATGTAGGCTATGAAAAGGGAATTTCTGTTGTGACCCTAACTTCTATGTTACATTGAACAAATGATGAAAAACAGAAAGGATTACATAAAAAAGTACATACAACAGAAACACATTCTATCATAAAATTGCAGCCAAAAACCCTCAATTTAAAATTCTGCAACTAGAGATTTTACAAAAATAGCATGGTTTTTCCACCAAAAGCAATCCTTACATTTCAAATGATACAATATATAGGAAAAACTAATCTTGAAAATGTTACTAGTCTACAAGAAATAAATTCTAATAATAAACCTAGAAATAAATACAATATTTAATATGTTGCAAGAAATATGGAGTTGATTGAAAGTCTTATGCCTCCAAATCTGGGAGTTGGTTCACTAATTTATGATTGATTGCATTTATTCTTGAAACTAGTTACTCACTTTTTGTCACAAATATGCCTTAATATTCTTCCTGTTGATCTCTTGCCTTAGAATTTGGAGGTTGTTGAAGTTGCTCCCTAAAACTCAGTTAATCTGCCCATAATTTGGTTGACTAGTCTTTTTTATAGAATTGATTAATCCCCTATCCTTGGATAAGATATTTTGATAATTCAATTAATTATCCTTCAAGTGCTTAATCATTGTCGCAAAATTTGAAAATGATTTGGAAATCATTGATTTTTTGTCACTCTTTATTTTTCAAAAATATTAATTTTAAGTTTTTGGGAATAAGATATTTTGTTAAAAACATTTCTTAAAAATATATAAAATCATATTTCCATATTTTCATAAAATAAAAAATTCCTACTTGTGGTTTTTAAAGAACATGTCCTAAATAGAAAACCATGTCTTGTTTTGACCTGTAAAACTATTATTTTCTTCATGAATTTCATAAATGGAATATCGAAATATTCCCTTAAATAATCTTTTCTTTGTAAAACCATCCATGATTTTGAAAACCATGTCTTGGAATACTTCATCGTAGTATTTAATTTATTTGTTTATGAATTTCACAAATGAAATTTAAAACAATTTACCCTATCCAAATTTTCTCTTGAGGTGGATTTTCCTCTTTATAATTCCTTTCCTCCTTATATCTATAGTGTAAAAGATTTATTTGTCTGCTGTATAAAATTTCATTTTCACCTCTGTAAAATTATTCCTCAAGGAGAAAACATTTCTTCATAACATTGAAAACTCCATGTTTTTTTATTGAAATGTACCAATGGAACATTTATCATTATTTTACCTCAAGATTTCGCTTATAAGCTCATTCCAGAAAAATAGGACTATAAAAATCTTCCCTCCATTATCACCTTCAATGCAGAATTTATAAACAAATGTGGTAAATGGTATGGGAATGGTGTGGGGGGGGGCACATGAGATGGAGACAAGTGTAAGAGGTGGTAATGTAACTTGGTAGCTCCTTGTTGATTTGACTTTCTACCCTTGGTAATATATGGTAACAAATGTGGTTCTCGTACTTAGAGCTTGGGGTTGACCTAATATGTCTAACATAATTTTAATATGTTAAAATAAATAATTTTATAAAATATATATAATTATACTTTTATAAAATTAAATTTATTTAAAATCAAAACTATTATAAATAATACCCAAACAAGTTGTATAATTTTTTTTTTCCATCGAGGTTCACATATACTTGAGAGTTTATCCAGAGAACCAATTGACGAAATTTGGAAAAAATTTGTAACTTTTTTTGGACAAGAAAAGGTCACAACATCGGCTCCAACTGGGGACTGCTTCCCCCTGTGGGATATAAAGAACCTGTAGACTTGTGCCTTTAATCTATTGGGAATGGAGTGCTGCCATAAAAAAATCAACTATCTACACTCTCAAACCTACAATATGTGCCTAAAACCTCTTTTGCACTTTGAAATCTATAAGTTGCCAGTTGAAAACCAAACTATTAGCTACTGCAAGTAAAAGTAAGTACAATAGTGCTTAATGCATTGGGCTAGTGGAGTCAATTGTCAAAAAATGTTCTTCTTCCCATCTCTTACAACTTATTTTACTTCAAGCAAACCAAACTGCAACTGGAATCCAAACCGAAACAATTGTCGATCTAAACTGAATCAATCCATTAACTGCTGAAAATAAAACCAATTTTAAACTTCACACCATAACTAAATGATCTACTAAACACCAAATCTAAAAAGAACTAATTTAATCCCACACAACCTCTACATAACTAAGTTGGAAATATGCATTGTTAGGTGTAGTCATGCTTTCATTGCAACCATGTGAGGATTGGATTGACTAGCACACCACCTTTTATGCAGCTAAAAACTTGAAAAAATTTATAATATGAAATACTAAATCCATAGGTAACTGATACTTGTAGGGGAACTTGGAAAGATGCATCCTTTGTAAACATCTGAGATTTTTAATCACAATGAAGAGGAAGAAAAATATGTTATTGTATGCAAAACTCAATGAACCTTGACCTATCACATCAGTGGATGCATCTGAAATCTTGAACTAGTGAATTCGATAACCCAGTGGAATCACCATATAGACAAAGTGGAGCTGCTACGTGAAATAAATGTAACCAATAGTTAGTGTCTACTCCTCATTCACTAGAAAAGAATAGATGTAGTCTTAATCGTTCTATAGGGAAAGACATCTTCGTTGCTTCGCTCCTCGACAACGATGCCAAATGTTGTATCTATTTCTCAAAGGTAGGTCTTGGTTGTGAAACTACATTGAGAAACCAACTCAACCAATCATTAGTTTCAAGTTGGCCCTCAAACTAGAGGGGGCTCCCTTAATATTACGAGGCTTTTAGATGTTGTTGAATATCACTAGACAAGAACCTCTGAAGCATATTGGCCATATCTAGGATTTGTTGTATAGGTTGGTGTTGATGAGTCAAAAATCATTGGTTAACAAATAAATCCCTCTCATTCATAGGCCTTATCAAAGTGTCAGCATTCAACTATTGCAGAAAAACATATCTTGAAAGGTTTTGATAGAGGAATAGAAGAGAAATTAGATAATCAAGTATCCTCCCTGAATACTTAATCATCTAATAAGAGTGGTTTCATATAGAGAAACTTCTACAACCAACACATATATATTCAAGAGATGACAGAAGGCAACAATTTGATGATGCAAAAGTACTAATTTAAACAACATGTCGAATTAATTATTCCCAGTAATGATTATAATTTTGTAGTGGGTTTTCAGGGAAGTCAATCCTCAACTTAACGTTACCCTAACTTCTATGTTTCCTTGAACATATGATGAAAAATATAAATGATTACACAAGAAAATACATACATCAGAAACAAATTTTGTCATAAAACTGAAGCCAAAATCCCTTGATTTAAAATTATGCAACAGGAGACATTCCAAAATTAACACGGTTTTGACATCAAAATCCAGCCCTTTTACATTTCAAGTGATACAATATATAGGAAAAACCAATACTAAAAATGTTATTAGTCTACAGGAAATAAATTATAATAATAAACCCAGAAATAAATACAATATTTAATTTATTGCAGGAAATTTGGATCTGATTGAAAGTCTCATGCCTCAAAATCTAGGAATTGGTACACTGATCATTGATTGATCGTCTTTATTCTTGAAATTGGTTTCTCACATTTTGTCACAAATTTTCCTTAACCTTCTTCCTGTTGATCTTTTTCCTTAGAATTTGGAGGTTGTTGAAGTTGCTCTCTAAAACTCAGTTAATCTGCCCATAATCTGGTTAACTAATCCTTTTTTATAGAATTGATTAATCCGCCATCCTTTGAAGAAATACTTTAATAATTCAATTAATTATCTTTCGAGTGCTTAATCATTGTCATAAATTTTGAAAATTATTTGGAAATCATTGATTTTCTTCCACTCTTTAGTTTTCAAAAATATTAATTTTATTTTTTTGGGAATAAGATATTTTGATAAAAAAAACCCATAAATAAATCATATTTCCATATTTTCATAAAAGAAAATAATTTCCGCCTATGGTTTTGAAAAACCATGTCTTCAATAGAAAACCATGTCTTGTTTTGACCTGTAAAACTATTATTTTCTTCATGAATTTCATAAATCAAATCCCAAAATATTTCCTTAAATAATCTTTGCTCTGTAAAACCATCCATGGTTTTGAGAACCATGTCTTGTAATACTTCTTCATTTTAGTATTTAATTTTGTTGTTTATGAATTTCATAAATGAAATTTAAAACAATTTACCGAAAACATCCACTATTTTCATATTTTGTTTTGCCCACATTTGGTAAATTTTTGAATAAATGAAACTTCATAAATAATTTTCATTTTTATGTGAAAACCATTTACAGAATTGCTTCCCATGGTTTTGAAAACCATGTTTCCAACCATGTTTGGTAAACTATGAAAATATGTTTTCATCTCCCCCTTTTACTTTTGTAAAAACTTTGGATAAGAAATTATCCAAATATTCTCTTTACTTGCATTTTGGTATTTATAATTCCTTTCCTCCTTATAGCTATAAAAAAAACATTTATTTGTCTGCTCTATAAAATTATTCCACAAGGAGAAAACATTTCTTTATAGCATTGAGAACTCCATGGTTTGTATTGAAATGTACCCATGGAACATGTACCCTTATTTTACCTCAATCTTTCGTCTATAAGCTCATTCCAAAAAAATAGGACTATAAAACTCTTCCCTCCATTATTGCCTTCAATGCAGACCTTATAATTTTTAAAATTTCCTACCTCACATTTATAAATTCAAACCATTATGGTAAGTGGTATGGCCTTGTGGTGGGGGGGAGGTCCACAATACATGAGATGGAGACAAGTGTAAAAGGTGGTAAAATTGGGGGGGTGCAAGGTCAGGAGAGGGCCCTGCAAACCATTGATTATTAGTTTACGCATCTCAAAGAATTCTAAATTATGGAGTTTATAATGTAACTTGGAAGCTGCTTTTTGATTTGACTTTCGAACCTTCGTAATATATGGCAAAAAATGTAAATGCGGTTCTTGTACTTAGAGATTGGCGCTGACCCAATATTTTTAACATTATTTTAATATTTTAAATAAATAATTCTATTAAAAATATATAATTATATTTCTATAAAATTAAATTTCTTTAAAATAAAAACTATAAGAAATAATACCCCAACAACTTATATAAAAACCAACTGTTCCACCCAAGTTCACATATACTTGGGAGTTTGGCCAAGAAACCAACTAACAAAATTCATGATTTTTTTGGAACTTTTCTTGGACAAGAAAAATTTACAACATCAGCACCCACTGTGGATGGCCTCCCCTTGTGGGATGTAGATAACCTGTAGATCTATGCCTTGAATATGTTGGGCATGGAGTCATTGCATAAGAAAATTAACCATCTACACTCTCAAACCTACAATATGTCGCCTGAAACATGTTTTGCACTCTGAAATTTGTAATCTGCAAACTAAAACCAAACTATCATCTGTTGTAAGTAAAATTAAGTACAACAATGCTTCATCAATTGGGCTAGTGGAGTCGATAGTCAACAAATTATTTTCTTCCCATCTCTGACAACTTATTTCAATTCAAGAAAACCAAACTTCATATTGCAACTAGAATCGAAACTGAAACAAGTGTTGATATAAACTGAATCAATCCATAAAATATTGAAAATCAAACCCAGTTATAAACTGCACACCATAACTGAATTATATATTGCACGCCGTATCTAAAAATAACTAATTCAATCCCACACAACCTCTCCTTAACTGAGCTGGAAATCTGCAGTTAAGTGTAGTCATGCTTCCTGTGTAACCAAGGGAGGATTGGATTGACTAACAAACTACCTTGTGTGCAGCTAAAAACTTGGAAAAGATTTATAATATGAAATACTAATTGCATAGGTAATCGATACTTAGAGGGGAACTTGGAAAGATGCATCCTTTGTAAACATCTGAGATTTCTGATCACAATTAAGAGGAAGAAAAATATGCTACTCAATGCAACCATCAATGCTCCTTGACGTATCACATTAGTGGATGCAACTTAAAATCTCAAACCAGTGAAGTCGGTAACCCAATGGAATCATCAAATTTTCAAAGTGGAGCCACCATGTGAAAGAAATGTAACCAACAGTTAATTTCTACTCCTCGCTTACTAGCAAAGAAAAGATCTAGTCTTGATTGTTCTCCGAGGAAAGATATCTTCTTTACTTCGCTTCCCGGAAACAACGCCAAATGTTGTATCTATTTCTCAAAGGTAGTTCTTGGTTCTGAAAGTGCGCCGAGAAACCAACTTGACCAATATTTATGTTCAAGATGGTCCTCGAATCAGAGGGGGCTCCATCAATATTACGAGGCTTTTATATGTTGTTCACTATCATTAGACAATAACCTATGAAGCACAATGGCCAAATCTAGGATTTGCTGTATAGGTGGTTGTTGATGAGTCACAAATCCTTGTTTAAAAAATAAATCCCTCCCTTGTAGAGGCCTTATCAAAGTGCCAAAGTTCATCTATGCAAGAAAAAATATCTTGAAAGGTTTTGATAGAGGAATAGAAGAGTAATTACATAATAAAGTAATATTCTCCCTGAATACTTAATCATCTAATAAGTGGAGCTGTGTATAGAGAAATTTCTACAACCAACACATATATTCAAGAGATAACATAAGGAAACAATTTAATGATGCAGAGGTACTAATTTAATCATGTTCAATTAGCTTTTCTTAGTAATTATTATAAATTTTTAGTGGGTTTACAATGAATTCAATCCTCAACTCAGCCTTACCATAAATTCTATGTTACCTTGAACATATGATGAAAAACATAAATGATTACACAAGAAAAGACATACATGAGAAACAAATATGCTATAAAACTGAAGCCAGAAGCCCTTGATTTAAAATTCTGCAATAGGGCATTTTACAAAAATAGCAGGGTTCTGGGATAAAAAGAAAACCCTTTTACATTTCAAATGATACAATATATAGGAAAAACCAATCCTAAAAATCTCACTAGTCTACAAGAAATAAATTTTAATAATAAACATAGAAATAAATACAATATTTAATTTGTTGCAGGAAATATAGAGCTGATTGAAAGTCTTATGCCTCCAAATATGGAATCGACTCATTGGTTGTTGATTGATTGCCTTTATTATTGAAACTGGTTGCTCACTTTTTGTCACAAATTTTCCTTAATCTTCTACCTATTGATCTTTTGCCTTAAAATTTGGAGGTTCTTGAAGTTGCTCCCTAAAACTCAGTTAATTTGCCCATAATCTCGTTGGCTAATCGTATTTATATAATTTAATAATCCATTGTCCTTTGATAAAATCCTTTGATAATTCAATTAGTTACTTTTCAGGTGCTTAATCATTGTCGTTAAATTTGAAAATGATTTGGAAATCATTTATTTTTTGTCATTCTTTAGTTTTCAAAGATATTAATTGTAAGTTTTTGGGAATAAGATATTTTGATAAAAATATTCCCAAAAATCTATAAAATCATATTTCCATATTTCCATTAAAAAATAATTTAACCTGTGGTTTTTGAAAAACCATGTCTTGTTTTGACCTATAAAACCGTTCTTTTCTTCATGAATTTCATAAATCAAATCCCAAAATATTTCCTTAAATAATCTATGCTCTGTAAAACCGTCCATGGTTTTGAAAACCATGTCTTGTAATACTTATTCATTGTAGTATTTAATTTATTTGTTTATGAATTTAATAAATGAAATTTAAAACAATTTACCCAAACCATCCACTATTTTCATATTATGTTTTTCCCACTTTTAGTATACTTATGAATAAATGAAACTTCATAAATAATTTTCATTTCTATGTGGAAGCCATTTACTAGTTTTCTTCCCATGGTTTTGAAAACCATGTCTCCAACCATGTTTGGTAACTATGAAAATATGATTTCATTGCCCCTTTTACTTTTGTAAAAAAATTGAATAAGAAATTATCCAAATTTTCTCTTCAGGTGTCTTTTCCTCTTTATAATTCCTTTCTTGCTTATATATACAACAAAAAAATTCATTTGTCTTCTCTGTAAAATTTCATTTTCACCTTTGTAAAATTATTCCACCAGGAGAAGCAATTTCTTTATAGCATTGGAGATTACATGGTATGTATTCTTTTCCTCTTTATAATTCATTTCCTCCTTATATCTATAACAAAAAACATTGATTTGTCTGTTCTGTAAAATTTCATTTTCATCTCTATAAAATTATTCCACTGGGAGAAATAATTTTTTATAGCATTGGAAACTCCATGGTTTGTATTGAAATTACATTTGGAAAATGTATCCTCATTAATTATATATATATATATATATATATATATATATATATATATAATCAAAACTATTATAAATAATACCCCAACAACTTGTATACAAATCAATTTTGACACTGAACTTCACATATACTTGAGAGTCTCGCTAGGGAACCAATTGGAAAAATTAAGAAATTTTTTGTAAATTTTCAATAGGTCTTGGCTCTGGAAGACTAATATAAATAAACAACCTATCTAACTTGTAGCCAAACATAAGTTGGAAAAAAATAACACTTAGGTTATAGTCGTAGATGCTTTAGAAATAAACCCTTTGCACCCTGAGTGCATAAACTGCACCTACCAAACAATTGACGAGTCAAATTAGAAATGTGAATCTGTAACCAAAAATCTAGAGGGAGAAATGAATAATGACAAAAGAAGGAGAAATGTCAGTTATTTAGTGTGTCGTCTCTGAAATTCTATTTAAGTGTGAAGAATTTAGAAGAATTATTGTAGGAGAAAAATAATTATTTATTCATTAATTATGAGAATGTATAAAATTAGAGTAGTATGTCGATCAATAAAACTTTGAAATATTAAAACTTACTATGACAATTCATAATGGCATACGTCCGAGCATAGGGAGAGGGTTTTCCCCTTGGCTCATCCTAACTCTCTCTCTCATTCACTCGTGACTACCAGGAAGGACTGCACCTCCTCAGGGTAACCTCATCACAAAATACACACACATAATAAGCAGGAAGTGGAAAACATAACAGGTGAATCTACTATTGAACCAAAGAAAACCTATTACAAAAATTAGTCCTTACCTGAGGCAAAAAGGGTTTCTTTCCTTTCATGGAAGAGATACTTTGCTACTAAAACGAGAAGTGAATGAGTCTAGGAAGAGCAGTGGGTGTGGGAGGTAGTTTCTCCATAGGTCTATAATTTCTTCCACCATATATTCAAACTATTTACATCGTTGATCATCACTTTTTACCAATCCTGAGAGTACGATTACTAAATTTAATGCTCAGTGTGTGATAGGTGGAAGTCTAGAATCAATTGGAAAAATTTAGAATTTTTTTCTAACTTTTTTTGGAAAAGAAAAAGTTACAACAAATTGTAGTGTTTTTTTTCATCTTCTTGATCTTGTTCCATATGAAAACATGAAAAAGAAAGTGTAATGAGGATATCTATGTTGGTGAGAATAATGAAAATTGAAATTAATAATATACATCAATGTAAATCGAATAGAAATGTACCACAGCTAGAAGTGACTCATAAACTATGCACATGGTTTCAAAACCAAGTCTCATGCCTTGTTACAACAAGTCTTCTACTAGCATAGTTCCATACTTTGTTTCCTACATGTTTTAAACCCCATTATAAATCATTGATTTAATATAAAGGCTTTTTTTGTTATATTAATTATAAACTTAGATAAGTAAAACAACATAGATACTTACAACTTCCAGAATTAATTTTTGATATGCCAACATATACTCACAACCCATATTTACCCCAATCTTAATCAATTCTTTTGATGGTTATTCTTTGTACGTTAGCACCTATTTGAAGAATTTCAGGGATTAAAATATAGAAAAATAAAACCTTGAGTTTTTATTTTTAGTCAAGGTTGTCATTGATGTCAATATGGCATCCTTTGTGATGGAAAATTCTTGTGATACGTGATGTTTCCCGTTTATTCCCATTGATCATAATACTCATAGTGATGAAAGTTCTTATGAAGATGACATATCAAGAAGATGATATATGATGATATGATGAGATGGAGGACCCAAGGATTGAATACAACATATGGATTGCATATATATACAAATAAAATAGAAGCAGTGGACCCAAGGACTAGTCCCAAGGAGGAAAGCCATAAGAAACCATCAAAATCCATTAGAAAGCCATTGGAAAGACATATAAAGCCATCAGAAGCCATCAAAAATCTAATGGAAGCCATCGAGAATCAAAGAGTATCCATCAAAAATAATTTGAGCAAGAAGCCACATGAAATCCAAGCGAAGAAGAAGATATGTGAGAAGATTGCATATGCCCAAGAGAAAGAGATAAAGGAAGGAACAACGATAACAAAGGAATTTCAGGGAAATCATATTGGTGCTTTATTATGTGTTACCTTTCAGAAACCTTGATCTCCGATCTTCGATTTGAATGGGACCTCTGATATCCAAACTATCGATATGCAAACTCGATCAATTTATTGTAACAAATCTAATATAATATCGTGTTCGTTGTATCTCAACTCTTTGAAGCCCTGTCACATTAAAATATTAAATTGCAATATGAGTTACGGACCCGATTGCTCCATCGTAACATGACTTAATATAATATCTCATCTGCCATATCTCAAGTATTAAATGGATGTCACTTTAAAACTTCTAATTACAAATGTATTGCGTACCTGATTGATCCATTATAACATGATTTAATGTAATATCACATCCATCGTATCGCAAGTTTCAAAGGGATGACATGTTAAAAACTCTGATTGTGATATAATTGTGGACTCGATAGGTCTATCAAAAAAATTTAATATGATATCGCATTTGTTAATGGTTAGATCTTGATGCGGACCCGATTAGAAGTATCAAATAGAGTTTATTGAATATAGCATCTGCTATGTCGAAAGTAGGGGCAATATGTGAATATCGGTGATGTTGATATTAGATTATAGAACATGATCACAACATGAAAACCTCTGATATTCATGAGGTTACAATTGCGGTATTAATGCAATGATGTGGCATGTCGGATCTCGAGACATCCATTTTAATATGGGTATAGCCTCTCCTATGTTACCAGGTGGTTTCGATAAATAACAAGTCTGTTATATTTGTTGAATATTAACGAAGGGCTCCTCTAATATATTTTTAATGTGCCACCTCATGCACAAGTCAGCCTCTCCTCCAATGAACATGTCTTTTTGTTTACTGGTGAAACTCGTATAAATACAAGTCAAATACTTCCCTTCAAGGTTTGACCTCAATCATGTATTACAGAGAAGAAGGGACAGTTCACAACTCTTGAACTTGAAGGAATAGAGGAAACGAAGTTGAAGTCTGAGAAGGAGAATAAGTTACTTGATTGGGTTAATCTTTGAAATGCTCGGACCTGTAATGAATTAATCTATAGAAGTGTGGACCTCGACCTTAAGAATAATTCAATGAATGTTCACCTAACAGCTCAGTTCAGTTCTATACCGTTTTCTTGGATTTTTGGAAAGATTAATTCTTGGATCGATATGACCTTGGATTTGTATGACCTTAGACAAATGAAATAAGGTTTCATCTATCATCATTTGAAGGGAGAAATATACGACATCAACATTGAAGTGTTCGTGAGTTTTTCCTTGGAGGTAAGATATCGCAAACCTCTGAAGCAATCACTCCTGAAGAAACTACCATGGCATTGTGAACAGAGGTTTGAAACAGAGAATTGTTTATTGTAGACATTGAGGCTTAGCCAACATATTGAAGATATCTTGTTAAAAATTCTCAGTAGGTCTCAGAGACATCATTGGAGATCAAAATTCATTATTGAAATCATCATGAGGTAACTTTGAAAACTCTGTTTCGATAACATGAAGAGTTGTGGAGGCTCCTTCATGTGAAGACAAGGTTTTCATTGATGAAGTACCATGGAGATTAAGTGGAGGCATTGTTGAAGATTAATAGGGTTTGCTGAAGAAGATATTGGGACATATGAACTATTAATAAACTTATCATGGAAAATTGAAGTAGGAGGTTGGAACCTCATAAAGACAGGGATGGTGCCTCGGAAGATAGAGGATACGAGTCCTCATTATATTAGGCTGGAGCCTCCATAAGAGAGAGGATATGAATCCTCATTATATCAGGTTGGAGCCTGCACTGAAGAGAGGATAGGAGTCCTGATTATATCAAGTTGGATCCTGCACTGAAGAAATTATAGGAGTCCTCATTATATCAGGTTGGAGCCTGTACCAATGAGAGGGTTGGATCAATAAAGTATAGGAGTACTCAATATATCAGGTTGGAGCCTACATCTAAGAGAGGGTTGGAGCCCTAGAGGATCAAAGTCCTCAAAATATCAGGTTCAATCATGCACCAGAGATAGGGTTGGAGCTTAAACAATTGACAAGGTTAGAGCCTTGGAAATTCCAAGTGGAAGCTTGGAAATATACAAGTTAGGTCTTGGGAGATTGAATATTGGAGTCTTCATCTAGGGTTGGAGCCCTAGACATTATTGTATTGAATTTATTAGAGGATTGGAGTCCTCATCATTGATTAATAAAAGTATTTATTCTTATTTTTCATTCTTTGTGTTCTAATTATAAATTATCTAACTCGTAAATAATAACAATTGAAAAGAAATATTGATTCACCTCCCTCTTAGTATTTCCAACAATTGGAATCAGAGCCAGTACCCTCTCTCAAAGCCTAACAACTTGAAGGTTGAGCCTTAGAACAAAAATGGCAAAGCCAAGGAAGAAAGACTCCAATCCTTCTACATATGTGTCTTCCTCAACCATGAAAATTGAAGACAATCATATTGGGAAAGTTACATTATTCAATGGAAACCTTGATGTATGGAAGATAGGAATGAGAAATTTCTTAATGGCTCGAGGCGTTGAAAGAAGAATTCGAGGAATATAATACAAAAGTTATGAAGGCAATCTTGGATGGGCTACCAGATGTTATAAATATCAAAGTAGACATATGTTGATCGGAAAAAGGTATGTGGGACAAACTTCATGATCTTCACTCAAAAGAAGCATTGACCATGACTGTTAATCAAGAAGATGATGGAAAGCAAGAAGAAAATCCAGAATCCATTAAGGAAGCTGAAAACATGAGTGAAGACTTCAAGGCCAAGGAAGACCTAGAAAATAAAGAGAGTAAAGATGACTTTGAAGAAGGTCTCATGGAGAAGCTTATAGCTTCCCTAGAAGAGATAAGCAGCTTGAAAAATGAGAATGAGGAGATCAAGAAGAAATCAAAAGATCGTAACCATGATCTCGATAAGACAAGAAAGGAAGTTAACCCACTCAAGCTTCGAGTTTGAGAAAGAGATAAGGATCTGACCAAGCTTAAGGATAAATTTCATCAAAGCAAGAAGAAGGATCATGAAGAAGCCATATCCATGACAAATCAATTGTATAAGGCAAAGAACAAGGAAGAAAAATTGTCAAGCCACCTTGAACAAAGACACAAGATCTTGAATAAATTTGAAGCAAAAATTGGTCAATACAAGGAATAGGTCTCCTCCCTTAGATCTCAACTAGAAGAAAAAAAGAAACCAGTGCAAGGAGGTAAAAAGGTGATGGAAGCTTTGGCTCTCATAGAAGGACAAGTTGATGATGCAAAAAAGGAAAGAAAAACCATGATATTCCAACTAAAAGGAAAAGATGAAGAGATCTTCAAACTGAAATCAAATATCATCTCCCTTAAAGTAGAAGCTAATGTAGCAACACGAATCAAGGAAGAAATTGGGAAACAATTAGCTAAGAAAAATGATGACCGTCGAAAATTTTAAGAAGAGATTGTCTCACTAAGGAAAGAAGTTGAATTGTTGAACAAAAGTTTGAAAGGTTCTCTAGCCTTGGATGACCTTCTCAGCCATCAAAGATCTCCATTTCATAAGACAGGTCATGGTTATACAGGTGAAGAAACTCTTCTTGCTTCAAACAGCAGAGATGTGGAGAAGACTGGAAGAAACATTGATGTCATCAGTTTCAGCAAAGGCAAAGAGAAGAGTCAAGATGACATTGGAAGAAAAACTGCTACAAGAATATGTGAAGATAGTGTTAAGACTACAAGAGGCAATGAATATAATCAAAGGCTTTCAAAACATATTAACTTTAGAGGTTTACCGAGACAAAACATGCAGAAAGTATCAAGGATACAAGAGGAAATGGATATCATCAAAGAATTCTGAAGTAGACTAATTTCAGAAGTGCATCAAGGCAATCATCATTTCCTAGGTACCAAAATTTATTTCATGGTTATTGTTATTCTTGCTCAAGTTTTGGACACATGGCTAAGCAATATAGAGCATATGGATATTTCTATTAGTTCTCCATAACAATATTTACAAAAGGAAACTATGCTCTCTCTTTCATGCTTAAGACTGAGTGCTTCAAATTTTATAACATTAGACATGTGGCTCATGATTGTTACCTGTCTTATGTTCCTAAATAAGCTCAAAGCATAACTACTCAGCAAAAAAATAAAGTCACACAATTCTAGAGAAAGAAGAAGATTGGATCAGAAATCCTCTCAAACACTGAAGCCAACAACACATGTTGTTGATCTGATGAATACATCCTTGAAATATTTTGATGATGTGATTCAGCCAAGAAGAAACCATCCATATTGTTGGGGGGGCTTGTGTTTCTAAACTTGCAAGAACCCTATGAAACACTTGATGAACTACTAATGTACAATTGTGCTATGAGGCATACCTCCCAGTAGATCATCTCCCGGAATTAATGAAGAAAATCATCCATTGACTGCTTGCAACAATCTTTCTTGTCTAAAGCAAACAAAAGAGCTAGAGGATTTTATGTAGGAAAGGGGAGTTGATTGATCATCTAAAATTGAATTGTAGACAGTCACTAGCGTTAAAAATTCTAGGCTGTTGATATCAGACCAATAGCATAAGCTAGTAAATGCTTGGTAAAGACAGAAACATAAAGCTACTGAACAAAGTTGAAATCTGGAAGAAACATTTGTGGAAGCATACTATAGTTGAATCAGAAGGACATACAAACAACTACATAGTATTCAAACTGGTATTTGAGTCTCTGCAAAGAAGAATATACAACCAAAGGTTATAATACTTGAGGGATGCAGTAAAATAGACCCAAATAAATATAGCACCATTGAGGAGCTATAAAATAGAATGACATAGGTGATTGAGTAGCATGATGATGACAGAAAAGGGAGCACAAGTTCAGGGGCAGTTGTACAAGCAACTGTCTAAGAAACAACAACAAAAAGCAACATTGCAAGAAGTAGCTTGATAGAGGGAGTACTTAGGCACCACATTTTCCATTGATGTCAAAGGGGAAGAGAATGTTGGAATGGAAATATAATTCCATCAATGAGCAAGGGGGTATTTTTATTCAAGGTTGTCAATATGGCATTGTTTGTGATGGAAAATTGTTTTGGTATGTGATGTTTCCCATTGATGCACATTAATCATAATTCTCATAGTGATGAAATTTATTATGAAGATGCCATATCAAGAATATGATATATGGTTATATGATGAGATGGAGGACCCAAGGATTGAATGCAACATATGGATTGAATATATATACAGACAGAATAGAAGCAGTGGAACCAAGAAGCCGTCCCAAGGAGGAAAGTCATCAGAAGTTGAGGAAAGCCATCAGAAGCCATCGGGAAGCCATCGAAAAGACATCAGAAGGCTTCAGAAGCAATCAAAAAGCTATCAGAATCCATTGGGAATCAAAGAGTAGTCATCAGAAATCACAGGAGGGAGAAGCCACAGGAAATCCATGCCAAGAAGAATATATACAAGAAGACCACATATGCCCAAGAGAAAGAGACAAAAGAAAGAACAACGATAATGGAGGTACTTCGGGGAAATCATATTGATGCTTTATTATGTGTTTCCTCTTAGAAACCGCGATCTCCAATCTCCAATTTGAATGGGACTTCCGATATCCGAACTGCCGAGATGCGGATCTGATCTATTTACTGTAACAACTCTAATATAATATTGCATCCGTTGTACCACAAATTTTTGAAGCCCTATTACATTAAAATATCTGATTGAAATATGATTTGTGGACAAGATTTCTCCATCACAACATGAATTAATATAATATCACATCCTCTATATCATAAGTCTTGAATGGATGTCACTTTAAAACCTCTGATTGCGATATGTATTGCAAACCTGATTGCTCCATTATAACATGACTTAATATAATATCGTATCCGCTGTATCCCAAGTTTCAAAGGGATGACATCTTAAAACCTCTGATTATGATACATTTTTACACCTGATAGGTCTATCAAAAAATTTTAATATAATATCGCATCCGTCAATGGTCAGAGCTTGATGCTTATTTGGTTGGAACTATAAAAAAGAGTTTATTGAATATCACATCTACTACATTCGAAGTAAGGGCGATATGTTAATCTCAATAATGTTGATATCAGAGGATAGAACATGTGCACAACTTGAAAACCTTTGATATTCACAAGGCTGCAATCGTGGAATAATGCAATGATGTGGCATATGGGACCTCTAGACATCCATTGTAATATGGGTATATCCTCTCCTATGTTACTATGTGTTTTCCATAAATAAGAATTCTAATGTTATATTTGGTTGAATATTAACAAAAGGTCCCTCCGATATATTTTTAATGTGCCACCTCATGCACAAGTCGCCCTCTCCTCCAATGAACATGTCTTTTCATTTATTGGTGAAACTCGTATAAGTACAAGTCAAATACTTCACTTCAAGGGTTGATATCGATCATCTATTACAAGGAAGAAGAGACAATTCACAACTCATGAACTTGAAGGAATAGAGGAAAGGAAGCCGAAGTCTGAGAAGGAAAATAAATTCTTTGGTTAGGATAATCTTTAAAAGGCTTTGACCTGTGATGAAGTAATCTATAGAATAAGTGTGGAATGTGACCTTAAGAACATTTCTGTGAAGGTCATGTTAGCATCTTAGCTCAGTTCTGTACCGATGTCTCAGATTTTTGGAAAGATTAATTCTTGGATCAATATGAGATTGGATTTGTATAACCTTCGACAATCAAAATAAGGTTTCATCTATCATCGTTTGAAGTGAGCAGTAGATGACATCATCATTAAAGTGTTTTTTAGTTCTTCCTTGGATGTAAGACATCGTAAACCTCTAAAGTAGTCACTCCTAAAGAAGTTACCATGACATTATGAACAAAAGCTCAAAACAGAGAATTGTTTGGTGCAGAAATTGAGGCTTAGTGCATCCTATTGAAGGTATCTTGTTGAAAAGATTCATCAGATATTGGAGACATCTTCGAGATCATAACGAATTATTCAAATCATCATGAGGTAACTTTTCAGACTCTGTTTGGGTAACATGAACATTTGTGGAGACTCCTTCATGTGAAGACAAGGTTTTCATTGATAAAGTAATGTGGAGATTAAGTGGAGGCATTGTTGAAGATTGAGAGGGTTTGTTGAAGAACAAATTGGGAGCTATGGACTATTAATGAATTTATCTTAGAAAGTTGAAGAATGAATTTGGAGCCTCATAAAGATATGGTTGGTGCCTTGGAAGATAGAAGATAGGAATCCACATTATATCAGGTTGGTGTCTACACAAGAGAGATGATAGGAGTCCTCATTATATTAGGTTGGAGCATGCACCAAAGAGATGATAGGAGTACTCATTATATTAGGTTGGAGCTTGCACCGAGGAAAGGATAGGAGTCCTCATTATATCAGGTTCGAGACTGCACCAATGAGAGGGTTGGATCCCTAGAGGATATGAGTCATCAATATAACAGGATGGATCCTACACGTAAGAGAGGGTTGGAGCCCTAGAGGATTGAAGTCCTCGAAAGATAAGGTTGGATACTATACTAGAGATAGGGTTAGAGTCCTTGAGGTTGGAGCCTAAAAAATTAACAAGGTTGGAGCCTTGCAAAGTCAAAGTCGAATCTTGGAAATATACAGGTTTGAGCTTGGGAGATTGAAGATTGGAGTCTTCATCTAGGGTTGGAGCCCTGCACATTATTGTATTGAATTTATTAGAGGATTGGAGTCCTCATCATTCATTAATAGAAGTATTTATTCTTATTGTTCATTCTTTGTGTTCTAATTGTAAGTAATCTAACCGGTAGATAATAACAATTGAAAAAAAATAATGATTCACCGCCCTCTTAGTATTTCCAATAGTTATAAGGAAATACTGAGAAATACTCAAAATTTGAAATCAACCATTTTCTTCCTTGTTGTCCTATTTTGTGTGCTAAATGAGTTCCATTTTTTTTCTTTTACGCAAAATAATAATTGAAAATTAATATTTAATACTAATTTTTTTTTATATGTACAAAGTCAATTATGGATACATACATTTGAAGCACATTGTTACTGAGATGACCCTTCCTGTGATGAAATTATGTCCATTTATTTGACCATGTTGTTGTACCCTTCTTTTGTCATTCCTACTTCCATGTTTCACATATTAGCTCATTAATCATTTGGGATTTTCGTAATCTTCCTAAAAAAAGTAACAAACTATTTTTATATTGACATATGAAAACTAAATATAACAAAATTGATATTAATACATGAATGGTTTGTAGTAATATATACATAGACTTATAGCAAATCATTTTAATTAGGAATATTACCTTTTCAATGATTCTTTTTTGTTGTTGTATGTTTAACAAAGTTACGAGTCAAATGAGAAATATTACCTCAAAATGAGAACTCTAGCAGAAAAACTTCAAAAAAACATGAAAAACAACCTGAAAATGAAAATGTTGATTCTGCATCACCACTTTTTTTCCGGGGTAAATTTTCAATATGTTTTAAAGATGACAGTAAAAATCATTTTTTTTGGTACAAAATAAACCTTGAAAATGAAAAGTATTGATGCTGGAATGTCTTTCTTTCTCGGTGTAAATTTTCAACATTTTTGGCAATGACGTTAAAGATAAAATATCAAGACCCCGAAAAACCTTAAAATTCCAACAATTTTCAGGTATGGCATTAAAGATAAAGTATTGTGTCTTTGTAAAACATTAAAATTCGAACAATTTTCAAGCATGATGTTAAATATAAAATACTTATAATTGTTTTCAACCATAGCAGTAAAGATAAAATATCATGTCTTAGAAAAACCTTAAAATTTTGACAATTCTAGAAAAAACCTTAAATTTTCAATATATTTCAACCATGACATTATGGAAAAATTATGACTAAAAAAAACTTTAAAAGTGAGCACCTTAATGAAAGAGTAATTATGCTAAGAGTAATTTCTTTTTTAAATGTTAAAAGTATATCTACTTTAAAATCTTAGCCTACATCAACTTGACTCATTGCAATGAAAATTTAAAAATCAACCATCAAATTGACATGCAATCTAGGTGATCTCAACCTATTAAAATGAAATGTAAAAAATCAACCATGAAATTGATACATGATGGGAGAAAACATGATCAATTATAACAAAAACTTTGAAATCAACTATCAAATTGAGACATAATGGGGTCAGGTCACTAGTCGAGGATCAACATAGACCTTGCAAAAAAATAATAATAAATAAATAAAAATGAAAAACACAAAACAAAACAAAAAATAAAAGATAAAAAAAATTAAAAGTAAAACAAAAACAAGAAGTTAAAATAATAAATAATAACTAAAAAATAAAAAAATATCTTAAAACATAGAAAAAAATTAAAAGGATAAAAAATGACAAAAAAAAATCAAACATAAAAAAATATATACAAAATATCTTCTGGAGAAATCACAAAGTAGTTTTCAGGGTTGACACGTTTCAAACAACTTGATATGGTTATCATCGAGACTCATATATATATATATATATATATATATATATATATATATATATATATATATATATATATATATATATATATATATATATCACAAAAAAGGCAAGCATAAAATTTGTTGAAAAAAAAAATTTAACTCGCAAAAAAAAACCAAAAAATGAAAACAAAAATTAAAATTAAAACATAATTTAAGGAAAAAATTAAAACACTAGAAATAAAGAGTAGAACTAAACTGAAAAAAAAAAAAAAATCAATAAAATAATTAGTTAAAAAAATAAAAATAAAAAATAGACCAAAGAAAAAAATATTAAATAATAAACACATTAAAATATTAATAAAAAAATAATATTAAAACATAAATTTAAAACAAAATTAAAAACTAAAAACAAAAAAGTTAAAAAAATAAAATAAAATTCAAAGAATTATATTATAACAAAAATGAAAATTTAAAAATAAGTAAAAGAAAATTTAATATAAAAATAAAAAGAAAAATTAAACATTTTTTTTTTAAAATGTGCCCATGAGGCCCATTTAAAAAAAATATATATATATATATATTTTTTTACATATTTTTTATTTTTTAAATTATTTTTTGAGTTTATTTATTTTTTTTTAAATGATTTTTTTAATGTCATTTAATTTTTTTATTTTTTTCAAGAATCTTTTAATTGTTTAATTTTTTTATTTTATTTTTTTTTAAATTCAATTTTTTTTTAATTTACTTGCATTCTTTATTCTCTTATTTACTATGTTATTAGTTTTTATTCTTAAGGATTTTTTTATTTTTTTTAATTGTATGTTTATTTTTTTTAAAACACCTCTTTTTTTTATTTTTACTTAAAATTTTATCTGAATCATTTCTTTGGGAAAACAAACTTCAAATTTCATCTTCTTTGGATATAAATTCATAGAATTAGTTATTTTTGCAACTTATTTATTCAATTTTTTCATAAAAATCTTTTATTTAACATGTCAATTTTAATGAAGAGGTTTTGAAAAACGTATATTTTTAATTATATCTCTATGCATAATGTGAATTATTTTTTGAGTGTTTAAAATTATTAGTTTTTAGTGGCAAATATTTCATGTGTATTGAACTATTATTAACGATATATAAATTTATAAAAAACCTTATCTTCAAAATATTAATGTTATTATCTTTTTTTTACTTTGAAAAGAAAAATCATTATAAAAAACCATCTTAAAGGAAAACAAAAAACACATGTTCGGAAAACCCTTAAAAAACAAACATCTTAGGAGGAAAAACAAGAAGCGGAATAAGACAACTTGAAAAATGGTTAAATAATCAACTTAAAAAATAAATTGTGTATACTCAAGATATCTGAAAATTTAAAGTGTAAAACATATGCCTTAAACAAATGTTGATGTTTCTCAAAATCTGCATAAAAATCATCAACATTTAAATACATTTATCCACACCTAATACATTAGAAAATTTAAATTGTAAAAAATAATCCCTTTAAAAAAAAGGGGTCGATGTTGCATCAACACTTTTAAAAATTCCCCTTGAAAATCACCAACATTTAAAAAAACTTATCCATTCTTAATATATTAGAAAAATTAAAGTGTGAAAAACAAGTCATCTCAAAAAAAGTGGTTGATGGTGCATCAACACTTTTCAAAATCAGCATGAAAATCACTGACATTAAAAAGAAAATGTTCATACTTGATACATAAGAAATTTAAAATGCCAAAAATATGCTCCAAAAAAAAAGGTGTATTCTAAATATCCACTTTTCAAAATCGAGTGGTTTTTTTGCTACCTCAAAAAAAGGGGTAATCGGTAATTTTCTCGTTTGATCACTAATTATTTTGTTTTTGCTATTGCAAGTTTGACATGTGTCATTGACCATTTCTATGGAAATGCTTACTGTAGTTTAGATATAATTTGGTTCTTAGAATCATTGGATTGATTTTCTTATTGTAAGTGGAAAGTACATCTATATGTTCGTTCCACTAGATCCCTCATAGAATTGGAAAAAAAAATCTCATTTTTATTAGCCTCCACTACCACTCCAGATGAGCTAAGGACCAATTCATCATCATTTACATGTTCTATAATTTTTCTTTTCTTATAATGGCATTTATCTTTTTTTTCATTGTTTCTCCCTGTCAAACATTAAACATATGTGAATTAATAAATTATTTGAAACATGTTATCTAATATTCTTAAGTATATTATTAATGAATAAAAAAAACTCATATTGAATAGTATTTTTTCATTCACCTTATTCATCCTTCTGCAATTTTTCTATCAATATTTTATTCTCTTCTACAGTTAGATTAGAAATAATGATATTGACCTTCTTCATTTTGTGACTTTGGATGACACACACTAACCAATACATATTATTTAAATTTACATATAGTTCAAACATATTAATTTTGTAAAGAATTTACAAAGAACTTTCTTTCTTTGTTTTTTTTTATGTGCTATAATTATGTCTGTTGACGGAAAAATAGGGGCCAACAAAAGCTTCATTGTAGTATAACACAACTCTGACATTTTCATGTTATCTAGGATGGATAACGTGTCTCACCTAAGGCATGCCAAAAAATTAGTTAGTTAAGGGCTAGAATCTAGTATGAGGAAGAATCTTATTAAATATATAAATGCCAGTAAATCCAGAACAATTCCCATGAGGAACTCAATCGTAATAGATCAAACACATGAAGAGAAAGAACATAATATAGATGCAACCCTATTAACATTTTTAAAACCCACACAAGCATGCATGCATAGTACTATTGTATGTCTGTAATATATTCTTCCATTAATCCCCATCATCATTACAACATAACATCCAGCTCAAAAGCCTCATAGAGAGAGCATGAAACTAATATGAAAGAGATATACCTAATCAATATCATGAGAATCAAATCAAGATCAAATGGCTCTGCAATAGCATTTCAGTATCATCTCTCCCCATCCTCAGCTTTTTCCTTGCAACCTTCTTTAAAATCCCTATGCTTTCCTGGACTAGCACTTCTCTCTTGGATGCTCTGTATTTTTACTCTTTCAGCTACTTCTACTGCTTGGCTGTTAGTATTATGTTTTGCTCGATAGTGGCTACTTGAGCCTTGACTTCTCTGGCCATGTTTCTGCAACTGATGGCCTTCGAAGGATTCCTTCCTATTCTCTAGTTGCCTTCTTCGTAGCTTCCTAGTGGTTATCTTTTGTAAAATTTTATCATTCTTTCAATGTGTCACCTTTTTTCTCAAAATGAAGGACCTAACAGCCTCAACGACAGTCCACTGACTCATCCCTGAGTCAATCCTTTGTTAGTGCTACCACTGCTACTGATGCTAGAGTTGTTCATCCCTATGTTGCTTCTCCTTAGTTGGCTACTTCCCCTTCACTAGTTCCTTGAAAAGAAGGTCCCAAATGAGGGATGGATTCGATGGTTGTGTTCCAAAACTATGTGTACGCATCAAGAGCTTCCTTCCATGTACCTGTGAGGGTGCCTTCCTGAGCAAGGAACTATGTCAATAAGTTCAACAGTAGGCTAGGTTAGGCATGTCATCAGTAGAGTGTTCCATTGCGTGTTTGTCTCTTCAGAGATCTATTGTAGTGTTTTTGGATGAGACTGTGTGGGTGGCTAAAGGTTTTGTAGTATCTACTTGGTCTTAGTTGATTCATCTTTGATGTGCTAGATCTCGGTCTCGAAGCTACCTATTTGTGTCAGAAGTTCCTTCCCTTGGGTTTTGTCTCGGGTACTCATGGCTTGTTTAAATAAGTGATTGGCATGGTTGCACAAAGGGTAAATAGGTTCATTTTTTCTTGCTATGTCGCCAGACCAGTCATGAACTTGTTGCAAAATGCCTTGAGCTTCTTCTGTGGCCTTGATGATTGAGGCCTTTAGGTTAGCCACTTCTACTAGTTTCTACTCAATTTCGCTTACATATTCGGTTGTAGGATCTAGTAGTGCACTTTGAGTGGCATAAATACTTCTTTTAAGCACCTGATTTCTCAAGACCATATCTATGCAGGATGATTTCATGTGATAACAACATTCAATAAGGGTACGGGTAGTGAAAAATTATGGTACATTTGTCACAATATTGGGTATCGAGGGCCATAGTATTTTGAATTTTCAGTAATGTGATCAAGATGACCCTTAAGGTTCTACTTCTCCTAGAAGAGATGGTCATGTTCTGCTACAAGGGATAAGATTTTATGTTGTTGTTTCTTGTGCTCGGTAGCTAAGACATTATTCAAGGCCTCTGCTTGGAATCCATCCAGTTGAATGAATTTAAATAATTGGGTTGAGGATCATCTCTGGAGGTCACTAGGATTCATTGAGAAAAATCTAGGGAATTAACTCTACAATCATGTCCACTGGAAAGTGATTTCGCAGAGTGCCCCTATGGAGATGTTGCTCGTTGTGAGGGTTTACTTATCTGTGGACCCATGTGAACCATGGGGGAGCATGGTGGTGATGAGATGATAGGAATAAAAAACAAGGGTATTGTGCAAAATGTATTGGGGTTGGGGAGTGGTGGAGGAGTAAATTTCTCAGTGAGTGTGTGTGGACTAGATTCAAACAATAAGGACAACCCGAACATTTGAACGATTTCCATAGTGGAAATTTGGGTTGCAAGTGCCCAATTCATATTTTCAGCATTAGATTAGATAATGGAGTCAACCTCCATTTTCATCATGGTAACAATCATAGTCCTAGATGGCAGGGTGTTAGAGATAGTGGTGGAAGTGGAAGTTGCATGAGGTGATGGATTTCGTGACTGGGATGAGGCGGTGGAAGTGGAGGGTGGATTTTCTTCCGTGATGAGCATGGTATCCTAAGAGTGGGGATCTTCATTAGTAAGATCAACGATTTGGGTGGAGATGGTGCCAACTCTTTTCTTGGGCCTGGATGGCGGCTTAGTTGAAATGACGTGAGGATTAATAGTTGTAGGCTCCAATTAAAAGTGGGGCTCAAATTCCAGAATCGAAGCAGCCATAGGGATACAAACCAAAGAAATAAGCAGCCTTGAACTATGAAATCCTAAAAAGGTTTGGAATGGACTTGCAGAGGTGCTGATATTCACCATCATTTCTTGTAGGGACTACATTTGCATCTCGATCTTTTTGATGATTGAGTTTAGTGTCTCCTCAACCATCTGCTTCCTTGATGCTACAAGGGTTTCTCTTGGAAGTGGTTGGGGAACCATTCTTCTAAACAAATAGATATGCCTTCACTCCCCAATTTCTCCAACAATTCCCGACCAGGAAGAAACCTCAATATGGAAGGCTTCTTTAGTTAAAACAAACTTTTACGCACACTTCGGTCGTATCCAAATTGTGTCATGGCTGATGCTGAACCAAATATCCTATGAATTGTCATCAAGTAGTGACTTTGGGATCCTTTCGGTGGCCTTAAAAGCTTCCATCATCTTCTTGTACCATCTCTCAGAGGAGGCCTCATTGATTTCTTTGTTGTTGGGGTCCCCGAAATTCCTCCGAGGTACATACCTGAGAGGAAGTAGTTTGAATTCAGCAACCATTTCCATCTCTCAGCCCTTAGGTGGGAACGATTTCAACATGGCAAATTTCACTACGATATATGCATAAATTGAGTGGTTGTCTCTTTTATACAAACCCTCGAAAGCATCGAAAGGTTCCTGTAGGAGAAAGCTACACCAATTCAGCTGTGTGCCCTGCACATAAGCCTCCGTAAATGAGATGGTGTCTAATGTGTATTCACCTCGCAAAAAGTGTCACATAAGCTTCCTAGTGATCATGTAATAGGAAAACTTGATGTTAGACTTATTGATAGGCTCTATTAGAGCACCCTTGCCTCCTCGATCAGTATTATATCTGTTATAGTAATTATCATCACCTGTTTTCTTTCTTCTCTTGGACATAGTTTGGAAAGTAGTTGATATAGAAGGTCCGACAGCTGATAACCATGTGAGCCTGTGAATATTGAAAACATGAACGGGTTATTCCTTATCTAGCCATAATGATCCTCCATGCATCCAACTGATGAGAATTTTTGTGCACTGCATTGTTGCTCCTTGTGTGACGAAGGAAGACTTCTCAAATTCATGAATGTCAATTGCTGAATTCCCCTAAAATATTTAGTGACTTTCATGAATTGAATCCAATCAAATTTGGTAACAGGAATTGTGTATACCTCTCACTTTAGTGCTGGAAACTAGAATAATTCGAAGAGGTCATTGTCAACAAGCATAACTTTATCATATTTTCCATAGAGAGACTCTCTCTTTGTAACTCTGGAATCTGGTTCAGCTCTGGAACAAAAGTTATGGTTTTCATCATTGTGGTAGAGCGACATTGGTACATAAAGAACATATGGGGCCTGGAGCTGGGCTTGGAACACAGAGAATGAGAGACAAACTCCATACTTGGAAATTTGACCACCTCAGCTTTTGGTTCTGAGAAATTTATTGTTGCCATGCAGACTAAATAGAAATACTTGACATGATTTTTTTTATTACAGCACTTAAGTAATTAATACAGAAAATTTCCCCAAATGGTATCAATCATGGCATCAATAAAGGTGGTTGAGGCAAACCTAACTTGGATGATGTAAAACTGAAAGAGGAGGGTGGAATAGATGGGTAATTATGATGCAATGATTCCAAATGCCTAAAATTTGATGACGAGTCATGTCAGGGGTATTACAGGAAACATTTAGACCAAATTCTAACTGACACATGGAATTTTCTTACTTGTGACAGATACAACTATTGACAGATGTGACTCCCCGACCACAACTAGTTGCATTGGGGTGGAAGTAATTCCAAAACTAAAAGACTTGACAGCAGTTTATTCTTGATTGACTTTGCTTAGAAGAACAAACCAACTAATCTTAACTGACACAACTAATATACTAAAATAACTAATTGACTCTACCTAAACCTACCTACAACCTCATTACATAGATTTAATCAATTAGGTGCATAATTGCTTGAGCCATGGAAAGGCTTCAAAGATGCACCATTCACCCTTCCTAGTAGTAAGGCACCATCCAGTTGTTCGAGATTGGCAGTTCCCAATTCCTTCACTTCTGCAACAATAAATGGTCCCAACTAATGCATTTGTAACTTCCCATGAAAATCTAAGAATTTATTATCATATAATAGACTGTTATGGATTTTTTCTTGACATGCCTATCATACCATGCCTTCTTGTCCATATACTAACTGGAAGGGTGTATACTGTTGTAAATCCTTGATAATTGTACGATAAGTCCATAGTGTGGCTGGAACATGTTCATCCCAATCATCTCAATTTACCAAGAAGATCTTGGTGAGTCCCCTCTCTATGATTTTTTTGAAGTCCTCTATAGTACCATTTTCCTGAGGATGATATGGATTTCTCTTATGGTGTTGTACCATGAAGTTCTAAAGTAACGAGGTGACATTTTCATTTATGAAATGGGTCCCCTTATCACTGGTGAGGCTTCGAGAGCACCCGAACTGGGTGATGATATTCTCGAAAATGAATCTAGCAGTAGTGTCTACAATGAAATCCTTAACTAGTGCCGCTTTAGCCCATCTGGTGAGATACTCTGTAGTGGTAATAATATACAAGGCATGTGAGTTCCATGTCGGTGGGTCGATAGGTCCTACAAAGTTTATTTTCCATTCGTCAAAATCATGTTGTTGTTGCACTAGATTCAATGGAAACTCATCATGATGTGATGGTTTTCCAACCCTTTTACATATGCCACACCTCTTGGCATATTCCTTTGCATCTCGAAAAATTGTGGGCCACTATAGTCCCGCCTGCAACACTTTCCTTGCAGTGGCCTTCTTGTCAAGATTCCCACCCAAAACTCTTGAATGACACTCCCACAATACATTCTATCTCTCATGATCAAGGACACATCTACGCAATATCTAATCAAGGCCCAACTTGTACAATTGTCTTGCAATAAACTAGCAATATGCAATGCGAACCACCATGTTCCTTTGTTGTGTTGTCATGTAAACATTTGGACATTTACCTGTGGCTAAAAAATTTGAAATATCCTCTAAGTAGTCTCGAATGGCTTCAACTCAAAACAAGTCAACATCCGATATTTGATAATCTACTAATCCCCTAGTTTCGTTTGACTCTAATCGAGAAAGGTGATCAGGCCCCACATTTAGTCTAACTAGATTGACTATTACTTCAAAGGTGAATTCCTCGAACAACAAAATCCATTTGCAAATTCTTCCTTCAATTACATGCTTATTTACTAGGTATTTTAGGGTATAATGATCTGTGATAAATTTGAATGAACCCCCGAGGAGATAGTGTCAAAATTTTTGTAAAGAGTAAAACATCACAAGTGTTTCGAACTCAGTCATGGTATAATCATTTTCTTATATGGATAATTTCTTGCTAGTGAAGTAAATGGGGTGGTCAAGGTTGTCATCTCTAGGCTGAGCTAGGATGGCCCCCAAGATGACACCTGAGGCGTCGATGTGGACATGGAATTGCTTGTTCCAATCTGGATAAACTAATATTGGTGCACTTGCTAATTTTTCCTTCAACACATTAAAATTAGCTTCGCATTCATTTGATGAGACAAATCATTCAACTTTCTTTAGTAGCTTCTCCAGCAACATGTTGATCAAAGCATAGTTGCGGATGAACCTCTTGTAATATCTTGTGTGGCCAAGGGTGGATCTTAATTATTTAACAATTGTTGGTGGCTCCATATTTAGTATTATTGCAACCTTAGCGGGATCAACACACACTTCATCCTTACACACTATATGGCCCAGAAGTGTCCCGAACGGGACAACGAATATGCATTTCTTTAGGTTTTGGGAAATCTGCAGTTATCTACATTGGTTGAACATCACTCTGGGCATATTGGAGTGCTTTTGTAGTCTTCTAGAAACCTGTGAATATAATCTATGAAAGCAGTAATTACAATCCTAGAGAACACTTCTAGTGCATTTTTGAGTCCAAAGAGAATAATGTGGTATGTATAGGATCCCCATTCAGTGGTGAATGTGGCTTTCTTCTTGTCCTCCTCTACAATCTGAACATAGTGGTAACTAGAAAATCCATCTCTGGATGAGTAAGCTTCATTTCCAACCACATTGACTAGGACTTCATCGTTGAATGAGGTATGAAAGGGGTCGTGAACTTAGGCATTATTAAAACTCTAGAAATCTACACATACCTGCATCTCTTTAGTGTCCTTCTTATTATGTATGACTATTGGGATGACCCATTCGGCCTCATCAACTAGGAATATAAGCTCTACTGCCAACATTTTATCTATATCCTTCTTCATTTTCTTTTTGATTCTTGGATTTAGTCTATATGGCTGATGTTTCACCATTTTGAAACCATTTTAAGTACAATATTCATCTCCCCTAACTCCCCCTCTACTCCCCTTAAGTTCTGCAAAAGGCATGGGGAACAAATCTTTATACTCCCTCAAGAGGTCAAAAAAATCCTTGGTATTTTTCTCGTCCTATTAATCTTTGATTGAGGCCAGTTTCAGCTTTTCATCAGTGTTTATGCTATGTTTCCACAACTTCAGAGTTAATAGTTTCGAAACATTATTTATAGGCCCATATTGAACATTTTGTCCCCCCTTAGTTTCTTTTAACTTCATATGTCTCAATTCCTCCAGGTCATCCTCATCCAGCTCCTATTCAATCTTTCCACAAGCTATGACATCATGGAATCTAGATTCATATAGATGTTGAAGGGTACATACCTCTGTCAACTATCCGGTCATGAGAATAATTTTTTTAATGGATTGCAATGAATTCACAATTTGTCTATCATTATCAATAAAAGAGAAATATTTGAAAACTAGTTCTTCCATATAGTCCCAATTACTAGTCTACCTCCTTATCTCCTCCTTTACATACCGTGCCTTCGGAAATGTCCCTATGTTGTGAATAAATTTGTGCACCCATAAGTCCTATGGAATCCCTTCCCTAATCTAGTTGGCCTTACAATCTTGCAGATGTTTCCGAAGGTTGGATCTCCCCATGTACTTTATGAAGTTTTGAAGGTAATCCTCTAAATTCCCAAATCTGACTTTCATCACTCTCTTAACCTCCTATCATTCTCTGAGGTTGTTGCAGTGCGATCCCACCACCTTTCTAGTGTCTCTTGAAAAGTTATATTCAATAAGGGAACTTTTTGTTCTTTAGAGATAATTAAATCAACTATATTAATAAAATCATTAATTGAGTCCACGCCACTCAAAATAGGAAATTCTTGTACCTCAGTACCAACCAAGTTTATACAATACACTATGGTGCAACACTTCGTGTTGATCTCATATCTTCTCTTCTACCATTCATCCCAAATTTCCTCAAAGCTGAGCTCCAAAATTCTGATATTGTATTCTCTTTTTCCCGTTGTCAATTGGTATAGCTGGTGTAACAGTTCAAGTTCTTCCCTGCCATTTGTTGGCTCAGTGAACCTTGGTCCATGGTATGGGTCTAGGGGTTCAATTAATCTAACTGCTTCCACCTCGAATGTCATAAACTCCTTCTTTAGGTCAATTACTACGTAATTCTCAAAGGCCTAGTCTATTCCAAGTAATGACGAATAAGGGTCTTTGTCCCCCATAATGTATATTACCTCAAACTTAGCATAAGGTTCTACTCCTATTATGTCAACTTTTACATCCTCTAGCCTGCCCATCGAAAGGATACAATATTGATTTTCCATACGTAGTTGAATTGGAGAAAATTCCTTTAGCCTCCCCAAGGCCTCCCAAGTTTTCCTCAGTAGGATATTCACATCTGAACCCAAATCTAACATTGTATCCTTGATATGGAAGCCCGCAATTTGAGCATCAATCCAAAACTCCCTTCGTGTTCTCTTCTTGTTCCTTCACACCCTCCCAGAGTTTCTCTCGGGTAAATTAGCAGATTTGATTACCTCCTCTACTGATCCATCCTTAACAACAGATTTAATAATTTCCCGCAACTTTCCAAGCATCTGATCATCATTCACAATTTTCAAAAATAACCTGAACCATTCTGTTATGAGTTGACCATTGGATGTTGGTAGGTTTGGGCTCCTAGCTTTTGAAAATTCTAGATGTTCTCCAAGAGGTCCACTAGTTGAAGTCAGTTTGTTAAAATTCTCCACAACCTCTTTATAGTATTGCTTCTACTGTTCAGAGTCATATGAGCATTTTGGTCAGGCTATTTTTATGACTCTAGGTTGCTCCATGGCTCCACCATTGAATCCAATCTTCTTTCCTCCATGGGTGACTATGTTCATGTTTGAGAGGGGAGTTGTCTACGAAAACCTAGGGTCAACATTAATTAAATTTTCTCCCCTTTGTCTGTTGTTCTCTTCCCATGTAGCAATTAAATTTGGATAATCCTCTATTTCATGTGTGTTAACCCTGCATGGAGAGCACCAAGATATTCTTGGTAGTGGGTAGTCCCTTGCAACATGCCCCTCTTGATCACATTTGTAGCAATAGAGTGGACCTATGCCTCCTGTTCTTCCATCCCTTGTTCCTCCATCTCCTCATTCTTGAGGAGTCTCATTGATTCAGTAGGTTGATCGTTCCAATCGATCCGCTAGGTAATTTGACACTCTACACTGATCAAGGTGAGTTTGTGATTCACAAAATTCACAAAATGTGTTGTTTGGAACATTGGAATACTTCTGTAGGATTGGATATAGACGAGGGATATGCCCATACATTCTGCATATTTCATAGTACTTTGATGATGTTTTACTTTTTTGATTTGGAAATGCATGAAATTGAGTGTGCCTTGCGTATAAACCTTGCATACATATCTGTGCAACGCCTACAGCTGGTAGGGATATGGATGTCCCTGTTGGTGTGAAGGAGTGCTTGGCCCTCGTAACCTTGGGCATTATGCCACATGATTCCCCTCGACAAGGTAGTTAGTGCACCATACTTGTGGCTACGCAGGTCATGATGGTTACAATTCCTTCATCTTCTTTATTAAATCTATGATTTGATGCTATAGACCTAATATAGAGGGGTCTTCTGAGGTTTCTCTCCCCCGATATTCATGTGGGTATCCTTCCATAGCCTCAATCCTAGTGAGTTTTTCTAGGGCATCCTATAGAGTATTAATTTTTTGTTGAGTCAACGACATGCGAGTAAGGGGTAATAATGCTTTAATAAACCAATCTCATTGATTATTTGGGTCAATCAGGTAGCTCAATTTTCCAATTGCATCCTTAAACCTCTACATTAGCTATCATTCATTTTCCCCTTCCCTTCGCTTCATTTCCCATAATTCAGACAACCCTTGCTGGTTAGTCTAGGGAAGCTTAAATTCCTAAACAAACTCCCATTTGATTTCATCCACCGTTGGGTTCTATTGTAAGGTAGAACATTTAATGAACCATCTCAATTCCCTACCCCAAGTGTTTTGGAAATCAATCAACTTTGTCAAATCTGACCTTTGGTGAGCCCTTCAGATAGCTTCAAATAAGTACCAATGTTGTCCTATGTCCTTATTCCCTCTGCTCGAGAACTAAGGATATTGAATAAACGATCCCGCCATGCTTGATTGACTTTGTGGGATTATGATAAATCCATGAGACCCTGCTTCTGACCAACCTTAGAGACCTGCATTATTATTACTATTTTTACGGCTACTAGCACTCGCCTTGTAGGTAGAATGCACACTGTGAACCTTTATGACTTTGATTAACTTAGAAAAGAATTGATCAGGGTTGCGATAGAGTAGTAGGGGAAGGTTTGGAAAGATACTACTTGAGTTACAGGTAGGCGAATCATTAAACCTGATGGATACATCATTCTCAACAAACAATATTCTCATGGAAAAGTACATGTCATCCTCTGGGCCTTCCTCAGGGCCTTTTGGACCAATTCCATCCGGCATTTCCATCTTTGCTTGCGGGGTGGAGTCCTTATCGCTTCTATAACACACTATACCTATAGTTGTCTATGATATTTCTAATGGCCCAACCACCACTCTATCTCTATCCCCACTGCTCCACACCTTTAGATGACCTCTCTCTCTCTTTCTCTCTCTTGGATTTCCTAACAATGCTCCTGCTTCGTGTAGTTCTTTCTGCCTTCTACCGATATCCCTTAGAGATCTCTCACTCAATTTTCATCTATCTATGCTCTCCTTTTTGCCATTAAATATCTCGCTCTTTGGAAGTAATCTATGTCCATTTCCTCAATATTCTTTTAGCTCCCCACTAGGTAGCATCCCCCCTTTATATTCTTACCCCAATACTGGGATTTTAAGCTACCATAGGTGGGTTTTGTAAGATGAATAAGCTTTCTTCCGTCATCAACACCTTAATCCACAGTGGTATTTCTCTCAGTACTTTTCCCCGCAACCCCAATTTGAACACGACCTCATCTTTAGAGAAGGATTGATGACTTTCCGCAATAAACTAAATAATGTATCCCTCTAATGTTTTCTATACCAAAAAATCCACAGCTCGCATCATATCTGAGTCAAGCTAATGTAGCGCAACAATATCTGCTTGAGTCCAAGTATGACAAGATCAGTTATGTCCACTTGTCTTTCCTTTTACTTGTAATCTTTGTGACCAACTGCAGAGCTCCTCTGGGAAATTGTACTAGAAGATATCATATCGTTCACTTGAAGGTCTCGAGTACAAGAATTCTTCCTTCAGCTGCTTAACACTTCATTGACGAAGTTGAGCTTGTTGAGAAGTGAACCATTCTATTTGTTCATGCCACCAATCTTACAGTTCCTTCTTAAAGATCTTCGACACCATATTCCAAACCCCCTTGGAAATTTTTAGGTCCCAGTAATGGAAACATTTGTGGTGAAAAAATAATAAAAGTGTTGAGACCCTGAGTTCAGGCATAGGGGCCAACAAAAGCTCTGATGTATTCTAGCACAACGCTGACATTTTCACCTTATCTAGGATAGATAAGGCATCTCACCCAAGGCATGTCGTGACCTTAATTAGTTAAGGGTTAGAATCCGGTAATGGGAAGAATCAAATTAAATATATAAATGTTAGTAAATCCAAAAATACACTGATGAGGAAGTCAATCATAACAGATCGAATAAATGAAGAGAAAGAACGTAATACAAATGCAAGCCTATCAAAATTTTAAAAGCCCACACAAACTCACATGCATAGTACTAGTGTATTCCAGTAATATCTTCTTCCAATAATCCCATCATCATTAAAACATAACATACATCTTGCAAGCCTCATAGATAGAATAAGAAACTAATATGAAATAGAAATAAGAAACTAATATGGTTGCTTGAGTCTTGACTTCTCTGGCCATATTTTCACAACTACTGGTCTTTAGCGAATTCCTTCCTCTTCTCCAGTTTTCTTCTCCGCAACTTCCCAACAATTATCTTTTGCAAAATGTGGTCATTCTTTCAACGTATCACAATGTTTCTCAAAATGAAGGAACCAACAAAGTTAATCAATTTTTTTGTTAATTTACACCTTCTCAAACATTTTTATCAATATATAACCTATATTGTTCAATCCAAAAGCCGTTAAATATATTTTATAAATAAATCAATTAATTTTCATCGAAAAAGAGATTTGGTAGCCAATACATTTATCTAAATAAACACACTTGTGCATTTATCCCATTAAATACACCAGGAATTTAATTTCTCGACACCGTCTGGGACAACTATTTTTTTTAAATAATTTTACATTATTACAGTGCGATTTGTAACACTAGACGCAACAAAATGATTTAACGGTGTTATTCGGAAGAGGCATGCTAGTGCACTATATTACACTAAAATAAATGATGAATAGACTAGACATAGCCGATTGTGTTATAATATACCAATGCGTTGTATTACACAGCGTGCACCAGTGCCTTATATTACATAGAGCGCACCGTAGAACATATATCTTTAAAAAAAAAATAGATAGGGCTGATAGAGTTTAGATCTAATTCAATAAATGATTCCCATACTTTACATGTCAAATTCCCTATATACAGTAAGTACACAAACCCATTAAATATAAAATTCCTACAATAAAAAAAAAACCCTAATTATGAAATCGTAGAGGAAGTTAAACCCTAAGGTGAAATTTTGTAGGAAGAAGCAAAAGTTTAAGGTAAGTATTGACTTTTTCTGTTATTTTTTGAATTAAATTTAAATAGGAATAGAGATCATAAAATATTTTACTATCAGAATCAATAGTAAATTTTTTATTATAGAGGGTTTTTAATTTTTTGTTTTTTTTTTAATTGTGAATAAATCAAAGAAAATTTGTAAAAAAATTTAATAGTAATAAAAAATTTTCTATCCAAGGTTTTGAATGAATCACCATACCTTTAAAATTATGATCTTTCTGTTGTTTCAAAATATTTTTCTACTCCACAGTGCTCCCAATATGAGAAAATGATCTCTCTTTTAATTAAACCCTAACAAAAATTGTAAAAGTTATTATAAGTAAACTATTTTTATTTTATTTTTACAATTTTTACGATGCAAGGTTTTGAGTGAATCACAATATCTATCAGCTTCAGATCTTCTAAATAGTTCTATTGCTCCAAAGTATTATGGTTCTGCATAGTGTTCCTCGTATGTCTCTCTTGGAAATCACTCCCTTCAAATTTTAGGGAGAATAATGAAATAGTGAATAACTTTTTACTATTTAAAAGAATTAATGAAATTACATTTCAAAAAAATAAGTCCCTGCTCATTTTTAAATTTAAAAAAAAAATAAAAAAAAAAATTATGCTTTTTTTTCAATTTATCCAGACATCAATGCATTTGATAGTCAAGCACACTCGTGCGTTTATAAGAAAAGCGCACACACATTGCCGGCATGCCACATTTTTTAGTGCACTGACATGATACAATTTTTTTTATTTTCGAAATCCCAAAATGGTGCGATTAATTTTTTTAATGAAAAAAGTACAATTTGTATTTAAAAGCATTGGTGTTGCAATTGGTTTAAGAGCACCAAGATGGTTGAATTCATTTTTATTGTTAGATCTAAAACTTTTGTGATCCATAATGTATATATCAGTCTTTCGGATTAATCACATCGTTGAGATTGGGTCGATGTTTCGAGCCAACTAATGTGGTTCAACTTCAGGACAAGGTGAGAAATCAATAGATCTGAGGGAATAGACAAGCAAGGATGCATCACTACTCAGAGTTAGCCGTTGGAAATTAGCCATTAGGTAATTTGTCAAATTGTTTAATAATTGACTTGTTATGCAATAAATAAATATTATGTTTCGATATTATAATTTGATAATATAAATTTCGCTGGAAAATAGTTGTTATGTGATAAATAAACATTATATCTCGATATTATAGATGGAATAATAATTTTAATATTATATTAAATATCATAATAATATTTTTAGTTAGGGTTTGACCCATAATGTTAGTTAAATCATCTATAACTAATTGATTAAATCATTTAATATTATTAGTTCTCATAATAATATAAAATCTAATCAATAATGTGTGATGGAATTATTATTATTATTATGATTATAGAGATTCATTAGTTTAGAACTATTATTGTAAAATTTTAAATAACTATATTAATTTCTTTAATAGTAAAATATAATTATTTTAATGTAATATTTTAATATCTATAAGGATAAAAAGTCTATAATTGGAATAGGAAGGAGGAAAACTAAACTATCAAACAAAGAAAAATATAATACTGGATCGAGGGGGATAAAGCCAAAAGGCGAGAAGGGAGACCCAACACAAACGGAAAGGGGAGAGGAGAGGGAAGGGAAGAAGGGTCAAGGAGAGAGGTAGAATCCAAATTTTACTTAATTTCCATCCATCACCCCTATTGAGGTTTTTGACATGCCTCTCTATTTCAATTGCTTCTTTGAGTTTCCTGTGATGGAAATGGTCAACCCTAGCGATGACTTTGAATTCTTCAATGCAGACATGGTGTTTCAATTTCATAGAGTGCTCAACAAGGGATGATGTGTGAGCGCAATTATGCCTAATGCCATTTTCATCCTCACAAATTCTTTATTTAATAGACCTACCTGTCTCCCCAATGTAGGGGATACCACAGGAGCAGGGAATGAGGTAGACCCCTTTCGTGTCTTTAGGGTCAATAAGGTCTTTAATGGATCTCAAGGAATTTTTAATGGTTTGGAGAGGTTTGAAATAATAAGAGACATTCATATTTTTAAGGATATGGGCAATCCTATCTGTGGTCCCTTGGATATACGAGAGATGAACCTTGGCGATAGGTTCAGCATGGGTGGGATTTTCTCTAGGCACTTTGCTGGTTTTGTGAAAGGCCTCGAGGCACTCGGTCCTGTTGTACCTATTATTTTGAAAAACTTCAAGAAGATGAGATTTCTCCTGATCAAAGTCGATATCATCAGAGATTCTTAAAGCGCGGGTAGCAAGGGTACTGAGAACCCCTAATTTGTGAGTAGGGAAGTGATGGGAACTAGCATGGAGATACTATTCTGTGTGGGTCTTCTTTTGAAAAACTTGGTGACAGATAGAACCATCATCTCTTCTAGAAAGGAGAATGTCAAGAAAGGGAAGGTGGCCATTCTCCTCAATTTCCATCTTGAACTTGATGGACTCTGACTCGGAATTAAGGTAGTTAGGAAACAGATCAAGTTTCTCATGACCATGAGGCCAAATGACACATGTGTGATGCAGAAATATCTTCCATTTTTTACGCCGAAATTGAGCGGAGGCTAAGGCATTGGTCTCAAAATCTTCCATAAACAAGTTAGCTACGACAGGGATAGAGGGGAACCCATCGCAACACCACAATTTTGCTTATAGAACTCACCCTAGAATCTGAAGAAAGTTGGGGTGAGGCAGAGGCCTACAATCATGGCAGTGTTTTCATTAGTGATGCGATTAATGTATCAATGGCCTCTTGGATGGGGATTTTGCTGTATAGGGATACAACGTCAAAACTCACCAACAAATCTATAGGCTTTGATTTGATACCTTTCCACTCTTGAACAAAGGAGGCGGAGTCTTTAACTAAAGACTCAGTGCGGCCAACAAGAGGCTTGAGTTTTTGGGTAAGGAATTTCACAAGAAGATAGGTAGATCTGCCTATTGTGTTGACAATAGGCCTTAAGAGGGCCCCAGATTTATGAATCTTTGGATGGCCATAGATTCTAGGGGTAAGGGGATTGATTTATATGAGCTTTCAAGAGAGGGGAAGGAGAGAGGAATATTCTTTAATCGTTGATGCTACCTCTTTCGAAATAGACTTAATTGGATTCTTTTTTAGCTTGATGTAACTTCCACTGCTAGAAAGATGGTCGACCATTTTACAGATATAATCAGGCTTATCAAGAATGACGACAACCTCACCTTTGTCTGCCTTAAGGATGATAATGTCAGGGTTGTCCATAAGGGATTTAAGGGCAAGAAACTCAGCCTTGCTTAGGTTTTTCTTAGGAGGCCTAGCGTTCCTAAGAACCACCGCGTAGTCCTGTTTAATGGTCTCATTGATAATGGTCTTCTATTGTAGCTAACGTTTTTATGGAATATTTTGAGACCAAGGCATTAGCCTCCGCTCAATTTCACCCTAAAAAATGGAAGAGATTTGTTGATGACACCTGTGTCATTTGGCCTCACGGCCGTGAGAAACTTGATTTCTTGCTTAACCACCTTAACTCTCAGTCAGATTCCATCAAGTTCACACTGGAAATTGAGGAGAATGGCCGCCTTCCCTTTCTTTACATTCTCCTTTCTAAGATAGATGATGGTTTTTTCTGTCACCAAGTTTTTCAAAAGAAGACCCACATGGAACAATAACTCCATGCTAGTTCCCAAAACTTCCCTACTAAGAAATTTGGGGTTCTCAGCAACCTTGCTACTCGCGCTCTAAGAATCTCTGATGATATCCACCTTGATCAAGAGAAATCTCATCTTCTTGAAGTTTTTGAAAATAATGGGTACAACAGGACTGAGTGCCTTAAGGCCTTTCACAAAGCTAGCAAAGTGCCTAGACAAAAACCCACCCATGTTGAACCTATTGCCAAGGTTCATCTCTCGTATATCCAAGGGACCACAGATAGGATTTCCCATATCCTTAAACATATGAATGTCTCTTCCTCTTTCAAACCTCTCCAGACCATTAAAAATTCCTTGAGATCTGTTAAAGACCCTCTTGACCCTAAAGACATGAAATGGGTTTACCTCATTCCCTACTACTATGGCATCCCCTACATTGGGGAGACAGGTAGGTCTATTAAATAGAGAATCGGTGAGCATGCAGCTGACATTAGACACAATCACTCTCATACATCATCCCTTGCCGAGAACTCTGTGAAATTGAAACACCATGTCTACTTTGAAGAATCCAAAGTCATCGTTAGGGTTAACCATTTCCATCACAGGAAACTCAGAGAAGGAATTGAAATAGAGAGGCATGCTGAAAGCCTCAATAGGGATGATGGATGGAAATTAAGTAAAACATGGATTCCATCTCTCTCCTCTTGACCCTTCTTCCCTTCCCTCTCTTCTCCCCTTTCCATTTGTGCTGGGTCTCATTTCTTGCCTTTCGGCTTTATCCCCCTCAATCCAATATTATATTTTTCTTTGTTTGATAGTGTAGTTTTCCTCCTTCCTATTCTGTTTTTATTTTTTCTCAAATTAATCAATATATTGAATTTAACTTAATAAGAATACCATTCTTTCAATTATAATTGAATACAAAATATTATAATAATAATTCTTAATTAATAATTTTAATATGAATACCATCAATACATTATTTAGCAAATTACCAAATTTCAATTATTGTCTTTTTATCCTTATAGATATTAAAATAATTATATTTTACTATTATAGAAATTATTATATTTATTTAAATTTTTACAATAATAGTTCTAAACTAATGAATCTCTATAATCATAATACTAATAATAATTCTGTCACACATTATTGATTAGATTTCATATTATTACGAGAACTAATAATATTAAATTATTTAATCAATTAGTTATAGATGATTTAACTAACATTTTGGGTCAGGTCCTAACTAACAATATTATCATAATATTTAATATAATATTAAAATTATTATTCCATCCATAATATCAAGATATAATATTTATTTATCACATAACAGCTATTTTCCAGCTAAATTTATATTATGAAATTATAATATCGAAACATAATATTTATTTATTGCATAACTCAATTATTAAACATTTTAACATATTACCTAACGGCTAATTTCCAATGGCTAACTATGAGTAGTGATGCATTCTTCCTATTTATTCCCTCAGACCTACTGATTTCTCACCTTGTCCTGAAGATGAACCACATTAGCTCATTCAAAACATCGACCCAATCTCAACGATGTGATTAATCCGAAAGACTGATATATTCATTTTTATTTTTTAAAATCCATAAATAGATGCATTCCAATGTTGTTTCTTTGAAACACATCGGTGCATTCTTGTACAAGAGAGTTATATGATAACATTCTTTTTCGAAATGTAGGAAACTGGTGCAGTTATTATTTGAACACACTGGTGTTCGTATTATTTAAAAGCATTGGTGCACTTTTTTCTGCTAAGTGCACATGTCATGTTTAGAAGCTATCTGAAATTTTATTTTCACAGAAAATGATATATTAATCTCAAATTATCTTTTAGGATGCATCCACATGAATTACAATAGTTCATAGTATACATTTTCTGCTTAAAGTCACCTTATTCTTGAAAATTTGTTTGAAAAGAATATTGAAATCCAAATTGTAGTTACATGGTTCTCGAGATTAATTTTAGATATGCACAAAAAACTATATTTCTATTTTTTCTCAGATGCATGGAAGAAATATTAATAATATCAAATTGCCAATTCTTGAAATTCCAGCATGTTCCATATTGTTGATCAAAGTCTTTCATGAAGTTCTCTGTTTCCATCTCTAGTAAGTTCATATTTTATTTATATTTTGATTATAAAATTGAATTTATTGTTTTTAATCCATATCAATTTTAATAAAAATGTGTCCAAATTTGCAGGACCTCAATTTAGAATCAAGTTCAGATGCAGAAAATATTCCTCCATTTCAAAAATATCGAAATCTCTTATTAGGAGTAGCATATCTCTTATTCTGTGGAAATCGACGTTCATATGTTGCTTTGCCTTTCCACAACGAAATGTATTTTAATTACACTATAGTATTACATTACCTCAAGCTCTAAGCTTGTTGTATTTTCATTTGATTGTATTCAAACATCATTTGGAGACTAGAACGATGTATCTGCACAAATTCAATCTTTGATATTTTTGTTTTTGGAGAACATAAATTAGGATAAATTATAATTTTGATTATTTATTTATAGTATATAGATATATTTAACAACATTTAAAATATAGAAAACAGTCTTCCGGATTAATGACATTGTAAGCATTGGGTTGACGTTTCGAACCAGATAATGTGGTTTATCCTCAGGACAAGGTGAGAAATCATTGGACCTGAGAGAATAAATACCATGGATGCATCATTGTTTAGTGTTAACCGTTTAAAAATAGCTGTTGGTGAAATGAAATTTAGTTAGAAACTAGCTGTTATTTAATAAATAGCTAATAGTTATCGGAAATTGTCAGAATTTATTAATTTATGGTCATGGAAGATTTTGAGACCAAGGCCCTTGCTTCCGTGAAATTCTGTCCTAAAAAATGGAAGAGGTTCGTTGACGAAACTTGTGTCATTTGGCTTTATGGTCGAGAGAAACTAGATCTGTTTCTCAAGCACCTAAATTCTCAATCTGATTCCATCAAGTTCACCATGGAAGTTGAAGAGAATGGTCATCTTCCCTTTCTTGACATACTCATGTCTAGGTGGGAGGATGGTTCTATCTGTCACCAATTTTTTTTAAAGAAGACCCACATGGAATAGTACCTCCCTGCCAATTCTCATCATTTCCCTACACAAAAATTTGGGGTTCTCAGCACTCTCGCTACCCGTGCTCTAAGAATCTCCGATGATGACCACCTTGATTAGGAGAAATCTCATCTTCCTGAGGCTTTTAAAAATAATGGGTACAGAAAATCCCAGAACCTCAACGCCTTCCACAAAGCTAGCAAAGAGCCAACGGTTAAACACACCCTTGCTAATCCTATCTCTAAGGTTTTTCTCCCATATATCCATGGACCTATGACAGGATTGGCCATATTCTCAAAAATAATAATGTCTCCTCTTTCTTGAAACCTCTCAAGGCCATTAAGAATTCTCGTAGATCAATTAAGGACCCTATTGACCAAAAGGACTCGAAAGGGGTCTACCTAATTCCCTGCTCCTGTGGTATCCCCTACGTTGGTGAAACTGGTAGGTCTATTAAGCAAAGGATCAGTGAGCATGCTACTGACATCAGACACAATTGCTCTCGCACTTCTGCCCTTGCAGAACATGCTAAGAAATCAAAACCCCATGTTTGCATTGAAGAATCAAAGGTCATTGCTAAAATTTGTCTTTTCCATCACCGAAACTCAGGGAAGCGATTGAGATTGAGAGGCATCCCAGGAACCTCAATAGGGATGATGGTTGGAAATTAAGTAAAAGCTTGGTTCCAGCTCTCGCTTCTTAACTCCTCCGTCCTTTTGGGGCCTCATATGTTTTCGCTCTCAGATTTATTTTCTCTCCTCTTGCTTTTGGTTATACCTTCTTTGCTTTCCTTCTCTTAATGAGGTGATCTTTCCTCTTGCTTAATATCATTATTGAGGTTTTGGGTTATTAATATGAAATAAAATATATCAAAATCAAACGTAGTTTAAACCATATATATTTTTAATAAAATTTTAGTTTAGGTCATAGTATTACACATTTTTCAACCTTGTAATTTAATAATACTATTAACCAATTTATTATGTCCAACTAATTTTATTCTAAATCATTATTGAATAATACTACTATTCGAATTGATGAATAAGTTATTTATTTTTAATATTATCACCTTCTAATGCATTACATAAAAACCAATTTATTACCATATAACTAACTTTTAACCTAAATATATAAATTAGTTATTATAACGGCTAGTTTTATACCTGATAGGTCAATCCTTACCAATAAACTAATATTATTATTATTTAATATATCATGATAACGGCTAGTTTTTTCCTAATTCACATTGACTGGGTCAACCCAAATTTATGATATAACTTTATTAGATTTTATTATTACTTAAATTAATAAATTGTGACAATTTCCGATAACTATTAATTAATTTTTAAATAGCAGCTAGTTTCTAACTAAATTTTGTTTCACCAACGACTATTTTTAAATGGCTAACACTGAACAATGATGCATCCATGCTATTTATTCTCTCAGATCGATTGATTTCTCACATTGTCTTGAAGATGAACCACATTAGCTGGTTCGAAACGTCGACCCAATCCTTACAATGTGATTAATCTCGAAGACTATTTTCTTCACTGGCAACGGTGCACACATATGTTTAACACACCAATGTTGGATAAAAAATTTAAATTTTCATCGTGGTGCATCACACTTATTCACTAATGTGCAAATATAACCTTTTCACACTGGTATAGAGTGTTTAGGTTATTGAACGCACCAAGCTATAGCTATATTTTTAAATATTATTTTTTCAATGCACTTGGTGAATATAAATGCACGGGCATAATGAACCTATGTATAATTTATAAACTTTTTAGTGTGTTTTCATTTACGGAATGCATAAAAAAAATAGCGGTGTGTTATGTTCACACACCGAATTATGGTGCACCCTATAAATTTATAGGGTGCACGACTATTGCTGTGAGTCAAACATATTTAGCACACCACACAGGGAATTTTTTTTTTGAAAACAATGAAAATGTTAAGGTAATTTACAATTCTAATACGTTGCAAAAATTAAATTAGATAGAAACATAAGCATTACCTAGACCTTTGGTTGTCGGGGAGGCATTGTTGACATGTAATGGAGAAAAATAAAATTACAACGGTTTGAAAAAATTAGAAAGTCAGGCAGTGAGTACGGTATGAAATGATGGTGAGCAAGAGAAGCACTAAAGTAAGGGTTCTTACATGAGGCACAAGTGGCACCAATGCTTTAAAGCTCCCTAGCACTGTAAATGGTAAAAATGAAATTTACAGCTAGAAGTATTTTTTATTTAACCCATGTCTGGTGTGTTACAATAACCACACCGGTGTGGAAGATATCGAAGAGCATCGTGTTTTTTTTAATTAAAAAAACTATAACGGTACTTTTGTAAGACGCCCCGAGGTGTTCTAATACAGGTACATCACTGGTGATTTTTTTAACTATAGCATGCTCTTTTAAAAAATATTAAAAACCACCTAGCAATGCTCTTTAGAAGACGTAGCGGGGCATTTTAGTACATTTACCACACTGTTGCATCATTGGAAAATAACACAACATTTTTTTGAAAATTAAAAACTATAGCGATGCTCCTTCTTGGTATGCATCATCGTTTTTACTACATGAAGTGAATTGGTGCTACGGGTGTATATAGCACTAACAATTTTTAAAAGTTAACATTTTTCCAGTGCTATTGATTATTCAAGCACCGACACATTGCGTTATTAAGCACACTGTGTTATTTTATTCTATAAAAATAAATTTTCTATGGTGCACCATGTCCAATTCATCATCAATGCTTGTATGGATAGTAAAGCACCGATGTAATTGTATATTGTAGACACATCATCTAAAAAAATCCACTTAAACATCTGCTTTCCCACCTCTACTAGTGACCTCTACTACAAATGGATTTTTGGGCCATTTTTATAGGGGATTTTGCAAGAACCTCTGCTAGAAGGTTTTTTCCTTATAGTGTGTGAGATAGTCAACTAAGCCTCTGTGTATGCTTGAGAGGTTGGTGGAACTGGTGATTGATATGCAACATTGTCAACGCTACGTGTATGTTACGGATAAGGTTGCTAGCAGCATGGTTGTGTGCTTAAGTTGCTATTGTGGAGATTGTCTAAGTCTCATCAGTCTAGTAAAGAGTACTAAGGCACTTCATTCAACACATTATGGGGATAATCCAAGTTAAGAGTCTCTTATAAAATACCAGGTTCAACATTATGTGCAAAATTCATGCTTAAACCAGTTATACGGTATGTATAGGGAGAAGGGGGAAAATCATTCTGAAAACCACCATGTTCAAGAGTCATTGAGTCATTATAACCCAATCTTCACATAGAGTCATCACAACCAAATCATTATGTTCCCATTTAAATGGTGCAACGTGTAAGAAGGAAGCAAACACTTAGGAAAACCACCAGATGTATGGAACGAGGTGTATTAGATGATATTCCCCCAAGGTGTGAAGCAGGGTGTACTGGATGATATTCCCTAGATGGATGAAGCGAGGTGTACTAGATGATATTTCTGAGTTGCATTAAGCAGGTAGCACTCAGGAATTTTAGTGGTGGTGTGACTAAGAGTTTTAGTCAGGGTGTGACTAGGATTTTTAGTCAGGTTATATCGGGAGTTTTAACCGAGGGTGCATTGTGAGTTTACACTGTGTTTCACTGAGATTTGTAGAGAGGGTACACCTAGGAGTTATTTTCGGGGAAACACCAAAATTTATAGATAGGGTGGTGTTAGGTGTTATAGTTGGGAAACATCACTGCGAGTTTCTATCAGGGATAAAGGGGGCTCAAACTTAGGAGATCCACTCGGAAGAAAAACAAAGGCATACCAAGAATTTTAGCTAGGTTGGTGTGGTGGAAGTAGACCTAGGATGACATGATCAAGAATTTCCATCCCAAAGATTAAATTATGGGTACACAAAGGAAGGATTCAAGAGAACTCAACCGTGGTGACATGGTAGTGTGGGCCCAAGCGAGCATTGTTGTGACCTCTTGCAAGAGGGAATGAGGAACAAGGTGTAAAGAATGAACTATGAACCAATGAGAGGAGTTGGTGGTGCAGAGGCATGGACCTCCCTGAACACATAAAACTAGAGGCCAACCCCTGACAGTTCAATGGCAGGAGGTAAATGAGTTGGTGCAAGGTAATGAATGTAGGAGATGGAGAAGGTTTACATTAATTGACCTTTTTTTGATAATATTTATATATATATATATATATATATATATATATATATATATAGATATATAAGGCACATCATCCTAGAACATCATCTCCAAATTAATTCTTGATTGTGCAAATGGCTTGGGATGGGGTAACAGGCTCGGGAGATAGAAAAGGTCTTCGTTAGTTCATGACCTTTGATCATGTATATATATTCATACAATATGTAGTCGACGGGGACCCAAGTCATGAATGGGTCGACATCCATTAGTGATCTACCATGTAGTGCTCAGAGGCTAGCCAAGGGTATATCCACATGGTTGCCACATGGCTGAGATGATGATGTTGCACACCGTAATTCACGAGGACTGTAATGAGCACATCCCTTGATCCAGAGATTGGATTGAGGTAAAGTGTTATATCATTGGAATCATCTCAATGAGATGAGCACAAAAAAATTATTTTTGTGGATTTTTATAGAATTCAAAGAAAAAAGAGATCGAAATTTTTAGACCCCATTTTCATAACGACACCTTGGATCCTCGACTGTCATAGTAACCATGTCCTCTCAGTTAGCTTTAGTGTGAAGATTAGGGGGGATATTGTTATACACACTACATATTGAAACAATATGGTACAAATTAGAAGAGATTGAAAATGCTTTTATTCGCTTTACATGCATTTTTCATCATAGATTTAATGTATCTATTATATAAATATAACTATATAATTCAATTTTTTGTGTGTGTGTATGTGTTATAGTTATGCTATGTTATGTTATATATAGTTAAATAAATAATTAAATAAAATCTTTTGTTAATATAGGAAGTGTAAGTTACAAAATCATTACTCAACTATTAAATTTAATAAGGGTGGAAACTAAGAGATATATACTTGTCATATCATTAAATTAAAATAATTCTACAAATATGAGTTGTGGAAATTTTAAGGAAAATTATAGTTTATAGATAATCTTGAGTCTTAAAACATTACTAAGTATCACCCATCCTAAGTTATTATGAAGAGCACATTATATTAAATAGTTATAGAACTTTGTTAAATTTTATATGTGTGTCTCTGTGTGTGTTAAATGTTATGTTATAGTTATATATACTAGTTATATTATATATAATTTTATGTTTTGTTATATAGTTGCATATTATATAGATATGCTATAAACAATATATATATATATATATATATATATATATATATATATATATATATATATATATATATATATATATATATATATATATATATATATAGATATATATAATAAAATTTAACTAAATAACAAAAAAATCTCATTTTGCATTTTTAATTTGCTCAATATTTTTTTTAATGACAATTACTTTTTAAAAACAAATTAATATATCCATTATTAAAAAAATACTTAAAATATAAATTAATTTATATTTGAAGGAAAAAACGAAATAAAATTTCTTATTTGATAAAGAGAGGTTCACCATTAACAACAATATTCATCATGTCAATCTCAAGTTCCTAATATTTTTTTTTTTGTTATAGTTTGGTTGTTTTCTATTTGTATTTTTTTTCAGCGTGTTTTTTTGTGAAAATTTGTTTGAAATTTAAATCAAATTTTAAATAAAATAAAAATAAAATCATTTTTTTCGAAAAAAATATTTCACTAAATTTCTAAGAAAAAACTTTTAAGCCTATAATAATAAAAAACTAAAGTTTTTACTATAGAAAAAATTCATAGTAAACATGCTATTATTGCAATTATTAAAAACTAATACAATGATGAAAACATAAATTATAGTTTTTTTGTGTGGTTTTCAATGGTTTTCTTACTGGTTTTATAGGTTATTTTTATGGTTTTCAAGAATTTTCTTGGTGCTTTTTTGTGGTTTTAATGGAGTTTTTGTCATTTTTCTTTTGGGTTTTTGTATGGTGGGTTATTTTTATTTCAAATTATTATGTTTTATTTTTCAATAAAAATAAAATAAATGAGACAAAAAAGATCAGAAACCTACCCTTGCTTGCACCTCTGGGACATTGGACGGGTCATTGGGCAGCTAGATCGAGCTCCTCTATCTTGATTGAGCTTAGAAATCCTTAGTTGTGCTAGTTATTCCTCACAGTATGTGAAAAATGTATTGTGCAGACCGTGACTGGGATTTTAATAAGAAATAAGGGCGTGATTGAGCCCTAATTCTCAATTTAGCCATAACGCTCATTCGATCCATACAGTTCGATCAAGCCCTAATGCTTGATTGAGCTCTTACCTTGGGTTACACGGGAGCTTGTTCAAGTGTTTGTTTTAATACTTGGTCGAGTTGTTTCTTAGCCCTCAAGAAGCTCAATAGAGCATTTCAAATAGCTTAATTGAGCTCCCTTTTTTCACCTAAATGCGTCCTCCCTTTGTCGAAAAGTGTAACCAATCTCCTTGCATAAACCTTATGAAACAACATTTTCTTCAAAAATTCTATATAATAATAATTTGTTTAAATTTTTCTAGATTTTTTATCAAAGAAAACTAGCAATTTTTTTGTTGGAAAAGAAAAATATTATTTTTTATGAAATATTTCTAAAATAATAATTTCTATAAAATTTCCATAAAAATTTTAATTATTAAACCTTTTTGAAATAATGATGATTTGTTTTTTTCTAGATAAGTTAAAATTTTCAAAGAGTAAAATTACCATTAATTATACAATACAATAATTTATTACAAAATTAGATAATTTACTTATTCAATAATTCAAAAAATCTTATAAATTTACTTATTTGATAATTTAATTATTTGTCTTATTTAATAATAATAAAATGTATTTGAAAATTGAATTAAAAGTAGAAAGACATAAAGTCTCCTTTAATTTACATATTTGAAAATTTCATCATTCAATATTCTTTTAAAGTGAGTTAAAAATTTTAAAATCATAATTTCCTTAAAAACAACAATGATTTCCCTAAAATTTCCATGAAACAATAATTTTCAACAAAAAATTTCATAAAACAATAATTTCTATAAAATTTCTATGAAACAATGTTTTCTACAAAATTCTAGATAACAATAACTTATATATATATATATATATATATATATATATATATATATATATATATATATTTGAATATGAAAGAGAAAATTGATATTTCTAGGAATGTTATAATTAATTCACTATTTGGACTTGATAATGACATTCCTTTCATGAACATTGTTAAGGAATAAGTTGTGTTCAAATTCTTCAGTGCTAGTTTCTTTCAAAGTAGAGTCTTGAGGGGAGATTGGTTTGTAGAAATAATGAGTGGGCAAGATGAAGTCTTGAGTGGGAGGGGTGAGAACCCCTCCCTCAAGGATTTTGTAGGTGGTAAGAATAAAAAAGGAAGGTGTGGAAGGGGTGGTTGTCCTAAAATGCTTGGCATTGGAAGTTCATCCAAATAATCTCCAATTATATGGGCGTAATGGGAGTTGAAACTACAAGGAAAATTCATTCCCAAAGCAGCTCAAAACCAAAAATTTGTAATCCCACCAAAAATATTATAGAAGCATAGAAAGAGGATGAAGGACCATGCCTTCATTTACAAGTTTTTCAGGAGCTAGCTAACAAAAAAGGATATCGAAAAATAGATAAAACAAAAATGGAAATCGAAAGGGGAGATGGACCTAAGGCTTGGGACGAAAGGAATATTTACGGTGATTTTCTCTAATCTATAGGACAAGGAAATGATATTTGAAGGGCGTCTGTACTTCATGAATAATGTGGGTTTATACATAAGGAATTAGGAGTAATTATTTAACCTCGACAAAGAGGGGATTCTTGTGGGTCCAGTCTTGGTGAGGCTCTACTCTCTGCCAGCTGATTTCTAGATTCTAGAAATCTTGGAAGAAATTGGTAACTCCTTATGAAAATAAGTAAAAAATTCTAAGGTCACTAGAAGAGGAAATATCATGACTTATGCTAGAATTTGTGTCTCTATGAATATTTCTCAATCTCTACCAGAATTGATAGATATGAAGTATAAGGGGAAAATTTGGTCTCAACCATTGGAACATGAACATGTTCTATTAAAATGTTTCTATTATTACAAGCATGGCCACTTGTTCTTAGAATGTCCTATGAGAAAGGAGGAAATTCAAGAAGAAGGCCAACAAAGGGTGGGTGATGAGCTCACGAGGGTGCCCTTTGACCACAGAAATCTAAGGGGTCAAAGTTTGGAGGTGAAATAGAACCCCTTAAACAATGAGAATGTGTTTTCTAGCTTGGAGAATATGTAGGAATAATTTATGCTATCGAAGGATATAGCTATGGAGGAATTGCCACTAGAAACCACAAGTGACAAAAAAAGTAGCAAAGTGGAAGTTCCCACAAGACAAATCCCCACCAGAATGCTTGGTCTCCTTACCGGGACTAGTGAAGTTTTATCAATGCTCGAAGAAATCCTAGATTCTTTGATAGAGGAAGGATTTCTAATGGTACTTATCAATGATTGGGCATAGAAAAACCTGTCATAGGTTCCCCGAGATGAGAAATAAATTTATGTGTAGGGTTATTTGTGCTGGAAAATCAAGGGTTGTGCTAGAGTGATCAGAGATATAGGGTCAGGAGATATAAAGGGGTAGAAGGATAAAGGAAAAAAATTAATGATCAAAGAAGTGAAACACAAAGGTAGAAAGACAATGAAGGATCCACTCTCTGAAACCTAGAATAGAGAAGAAATCAATAGGAGTTGTTGTGGAGAAAAAAATCAAGAGTTTAATGGCTAGAAGTACGGGAGAAAAGTTCTAGTTTTTTCCACAAATCAATGATTAAACATAGGAATTGTTGTAACATGCATTTTTATTTTTTACAATATTCATTTTTCATTCAAGGTTCACTTGAAAATATCTTAAAAAGGATAAATCAAGAGAGAAATGTAATAAATGACATATCGGAATCAAAACACAAAATGAATTGGCCCATACTCTAAAACAATAGTTATCATGCCAAATCACAATTATAATTGGATCATAAGGATGGCATATAAAAAGAGACATACCTAGGATGATAATGGCTATTATAGTGGTAGATTATGGTCTCAAGAATAAAAAAGAGTAAGAAAAGATAGGAAAATGAGTGCAAAATGATTCCCATTTCATGTCCCAACATCTCCCCCCAACATAAGTATCTACATGTCCTCATGGAGACCCTTATAACTGGTTCATGATGCACTGAGAGTGAAATTATTTTAGGCTCTTGTAGTATCCTCTGTATTTTCTCTGTAGCCTTGGGAAAGTACCAGTTCCATTTCCCATAGTTTATTAGTAACATGATATGGATGTTGATAATGATAGGTATGGATCCAAATAAGAGGAAATATAAACCTAAGTCTAAGCCAACTAGTCCCACATCCCATAATGTACTCCACATACTGAGAAACCCTAGAGAGTGCTTGGATAAAATTCAAAAAATAATAAGGGTCATCATCTCTTAACTCCTTGTTGTAAGAAACCAATCTAAATTGACTCCCATCCAATTCATCCCATCTCATCTCTTTGATGCTTCTAATACAATGTTCCAAAACCTTTTTTCTTAACTCCATTAACATCTTCTTGGTGTCTGGATCCTACCATATCCTGCTATATAGCCTCAAGACTCTTCCAACAGACCTTGGTTCATTTCGAATAAGAAATTTCACCCTTTCTTCATTAGTTGTTATAGTATCATGGGAAACCTTCCAACTAACATGATTTTGCACAAAATACACAAAGGCTCTCAACTAAACATCTCCAACGTATGGTGTGAGGTTAAGAGAACTTTCCCCAAAACAAACATAGTCATGTAGATATAATTCACTCAGTAGTTATTATGTAAAAGTGGCCTTCTAGACTGTTTCTTGAAATTCTTTAGCCTCCCTTACCTCGTATGCTTGTTTCTCCTTGATGAATATCAATAAAAAAGGAAGCCGTTTTCTTGCAAAAAGAAGGGATAGGATGGAGAAGAAGGCCTACAACTTAATATATTGCAAACAGTTTCACACATAGACTCGTTTTCTTGTTGTAAAAATTGTACTTCCTTTTGAAATTATTCCACTTGCAACAATTCTTGCTTTCTTTCTTTCTAAATCCTCACCAAGTCCTGGATGTTCAATTTTTCAACCCATGTCCTCTTTAGATTATCGACAATTTCCTTTTATTTTTTCATAGGAATAGCTTCAACATTCAATGAGATTACTAATTTCCTCCACTTATCTAATTCATCAATAAAACGTGTTGAATTCAATGGCTCCCAAGGTTTTAACTAAGATGTATCTATTATTATAGCAATGACAGTTTTAGTAGTTTCATGAAGCATCTCTTCATTTCCTTTCTCCACGACTGCACTATCTAAGCTATTGGTTCTTATGTGACAGCAACATCACCGATAAGTTCTTATGGAGCAGTGAATAATTTTATTTCAGTTTTCTATGTTTCAACTACTAGTTCTTGTGTAACAATAACATCATAAATAGGTTCTTTTGGAATAACACACTATTTTTCTCCATCCTTCTCTACTTCAACTACTAGTTCTTTTGTAACAATAACATATTTAGTAGGTTCTTGTGGAACAACTGTTTGGAATTCTTCATATTTCTCTCCAACTTGAATTCCAACCAAAGTAGTGGTTGGCCTTTCATAATCCACTTTCTCCAACACTTTCTTACATCCATGACATAATCTAAGTGACATTACTTTTGCCACTTCTACCAGGGTTTCTAATCTCTTTTGTTTTCTAGACCAAAGCTTTCCTTCAACCTTGGAAATTTGTTTCCTTAAGTTCTCATTTTCCTCCTTCAATTTATTAATTTTCCAAATTAATAAGGAGGTTAGTTTCAAACTTACCTGGTAAATATACATATTCTTGTTCCTTTTTTAGCTCCATATCTTTCTACTCTTCCTCAGGTTCCTTTACTTCAAGTGGAACAACAGGAACTTCATGTGCTAGGGTATGTTCTTTTACAAATAATTCTTCTTTCCCTTCATTCGGTTTTTCCTCATACTCCTTTGGTTATGTTATATCAGTACATTCCTCATATATTGGGGTAGCTAATGTGGTAACCGTTAGCTACACTCTCTTCTTGGTATTATTTCCAACCAATGGCTTCTTTAATTTCCTCTTTTTCACTATAGTTTGTACAAGAGTAGATTCTTCATTCTTCCTTAGATTCTCTTTCAGGAACCCCTGTTTCAATTGACGTTGTTCCAGGTGCCTTCATTTTAGTAGTCTCTTCCTCAGGCCCTTCTTCCTTAATAAGGAATCCATAAATGCTATCCTTAGATTATCCACTAGATATATCCACTGGTTATTTAGTGCATGTTCTTTCTCCTATAGCTGATGTACTAACAAAAATTCTTATGGAACTCCAACTATTAGGGTTTCTACGATGAGGTCCAGGAGGGTTTCTACCACTCTTCTTTTTCTAGGAAGTATAGTTGCTCTACTTTTTCTGGGAGGTGCAACTTCTTTATCTTTTGGCTCTATTTCAACACTTACCTCCAGTTCTTCACTTCCACTTTCCTCTATTTCAATGGATGGTGCAAGTGAATTTGCAAATAAACCAGTCCATGTGCTTCCCTATTGTTTTAGTGAACGAATTATGATTAGCTTGATGAAAAAATCACTAGCAAAGTAGGTATTTAGATGTTTTTCCTTATGCATCACCTCTGTTATATGTTGTAAATATTTCAACAAATAATAAGGAAAATTTATCAGCCGTCCATTGCAAAGATGTGCCAATAACTAAAAATGATAATTGAATATTGTCCTAAAACATCCATCACAAGTAATTAACTTATGAATAATGAAAGCCACATCATCCCAAGGGCGAGGAAGGGATTTTCTATCAATACCTCTCCCTTTGCTCCTTAAATCCTCTCTTGGCTATAAAAATGTTTCCCTAGCTATTAGAATCACTATTTTATTTGAAAATTAGGGAGCCCATGTCTGAGGAAAATCTATCACCTCAAAAATTATGTCCTCTATAGAAACAATTATGAATCCTCTAACCTTTAAATGTTTCTCTTATAGATCTTGTATGAATTCCATAACAATCTATTCATTGAAACCCTACATCTTATCAAAGTAGACTAACCAACCTACATTCCTAAATATTTTTATGGCTTCTAGATGGTGTAACAATGAATCAATGGATTTTGGTTCATGACAGATTGTCGATCCTCCCATGGTTATTTTAGAGACCGTTATGCTCAGAACTACTCAGAGACTATTACAGGGTCACACTTGGTACATACAAACACTTGCTAGGGTAGAGAGTATCAGTGGAATGAAATGTTGGCATTATGAGATAAGTGTTGTCCTTGATGGCAAACCTCACTGATGACAAATCATAGTACAGAAGGTCAGCAGCAAGGAATTGATGATCAGACTATAAGAAGAAGAGAAAGTTCATACACGCAAGTTCGTTAAGCCCAAGTCGCGTGTACACGCAGGTTGGCTTCAGCAAAAGCGCGTGTATGTGGAAAAGTACCTTTGGTCCATGGCGGTTAGTCCTTGGAAGTTGTGCCTATGGTTTCGGACCATTGTGTCTCGACGGGCGTGTCGATCCCTAGTTTTGAAGTTGATGGTATTGGATTTCTATGGTTTTGGCTCTTGGTATTGAACAAGGCCTAAGGCTATATAAGGAGAAGGAAATCATTAGGCAAGCGTATCTGAAATGTCTTGAATATCTGATGAAGCATTAGATCCAGTATGCAGGTTATGGGTTGATGATGCATTGTTTGATCTGAGCTAAGGAGAGATCTCATCGGTTGATGGAGAACAAGATCTAAGGAGAGATCGGGATCAAATGGTTTGAAATGAACTATCCTTATGATGCTTATTCTAGATCTACATACTGACGCATGTATCGTTCTATAAGTATTATGAGTATGATTGATGTCTGGTACAGCTGCAAGTTATGAGAAATTATTTTTAGATCTGTACGGGGGTTGTCTTTGGCAAAAGCGCGTATACACGCGGGTTTGATTCATCGAAGTAGCGTATACATTGTAAAGCTTGATAATTGAAGTTGCAGATGGGTCAGATGGTTATTACAGAGTTCTGTGTCTGCTCTGTGTTCTGGTGACAGTGTTGTTAACAGGGTTTCAGTGATTCAGAGTTTGATGATTGTTTTTATCTTCAATGATAGTTATGGGTCCAGTATGAAAATTGGATGAAATGTGGCCTTTCAGATTATGTGTTGTGCTTCAGTGTATCCAGTCTGAAAATTGATGAAACGTGGTACCTGGAGGAGAGAAGATTGTAGGCAAGCACCTACGTACTAGTATCTAAGCTAGTACAAAAGCTAAGGGAGATCTTGGAGCATTGTAGCAGGTAGCAGCCTGTGTACTAGTAAATGGATCGGCTAGTACAAAAGCAAAGGGGGTTGTAGCTCCCGTACTGGTATAAGACTGCACCAGTACAAATATTGTAAAAGTATTTTCTTATTAAGAAGAAGATTGAGATGACTTGCAGCAGGTGGTTTTTCACCCACATTGGGTTTCCACCTTATATCTTTGTGTTCATGTGTGTGGCTTTTGTGTGATGATCTGTTCTACTATACTGCACCTGTTTACTGTTAGTATGGTTAATAATGTTCTGATGCATTTACTGAAGATAAGCTAACTGAATCATAAGATTTCTGGATATACGCGAGTTTCTTTAGACACAGTCGCGTGTACACGCGGGTTCACTTAACTGAAGTAGCGTATATGTTTTTGAGCATTGAAAAGTTTTAATGATCTGATAATACTGATTCACCCCCCCCTCTCAGTATTATTTCCAACAATTGGTATCAGAGCAAGTCCTTTGATAGAAGCTTGATCGCTTGAAGGAGATCCGTGGAACAATGGGAAAGAAGCTTAAGAAGAAAGCTCATAAGAAGAAGAAGACATCTCAGAAGGACTATGACAGTGGGAGAATCGATTGGGGATTAGGTATAAGAGGCTCTCAGATTCAGAATCAGATTCAGAATCATTATCAGGTATGAATGTGTTATCCTCTGATGTTCCAGCTATATTTCCTTGTGAAAGAGATGGAAGTGATAGTGAAACTACTGAACATGCTTGTATATGTGAGCAAGAAAAGTGTCAAATAGAGGCAGTATTTAGAAGGCTTGCAGACAAAGTTAAAGATCAACAAGATCTATTGAACAAAAGGGAATGTGCTTTCAAAGAAGAAGTTACCAAACTAAAGGCCCAACTAGAAGAAGGAAACAAGGTAAGAAAGCTACTCAAGGACAAGGAAGACCAATGTCAAACATTGCAGCATGAAGTGACATCATTAAGAAAAGAAGTCAACGAAAGAAGCACAACCATCAAGAAACTCAAAGATAGATCCAGCTACTATGAAAATCTTGAAGCTACAATCCTCTCACTAAAAGGAGATCTTGAAGAATCAAGGAAGCAAAATGAAGATCTACATCAAGAAATTGAAAAACAAGAAAATGAAGTCATCAGCTTAAAATCCCAGCTGGAATGTGCTTTCCGAGTTCGTCAAATGCAGCAGGATCTGTATGAAGAACAAGAAAAAGAAATTCTCAAACTAAGGGAACAAATGGAAGAAGGAAGGAAAGATGAAGAAGATTTGAAAAAGCAATCTCTTGAAAAGGAAGAACAGCTTCAGGTTGAGGTAAATATCTTGAAAGGTAAACTAGAAGAAAAGGATAAGCTTTTACGATTTCAAGACAGTTCTAAAGTCTTGGATGATATTCTTAGTAGTCAAAGGTCTCCTGCTATCAAGACTGGTCTTGGTTTTCATGAATTTGTTAAAGGTGAATCTAGTTCACAAGGTGAGGCAAGGAACTCTAAAGAGAAATTTAAAATGATCGACAAGGAGATGAAAGGTCAACCCCATCAACAATCAAGGAAAGAGACTCCTCAAAGAAAATCTTTTACTCCTCCTATGAATAATGTTGAATGTTATGTATGTCATAATCTTGGACATGTTGCAGCTAGATGTAGAAGAAGAAGAGTTCAAGATCATTATGCGAACAGGTCATCTCAATCAAGGTACTTTAATGGATATTGCTTTACTTGCAATATGTATGGTCACAAAGCTGTTGATTGCTACAGAAGGAACATGAAACATGTTAGATGTTATGCATGTAACAAGCTTGGACATATAGCAAAGGAATGCAGGAACAAAGGACGGACATCACACCAAAAGGAGAAAACAACATCACACTTGAAGATATGGAAGAAGAAGGAAGTACAGACAGAAAGATGTGGCACAGCACAAAATACTCAGGTTCAGCACAACACAGACATAATAAACTCAGAGGAAGCTGAAGGTGTAAAACTTCAGTGTCCTGAAACTCATACGCAAGTTTCATAAATGGAATTCGCGTATATACGCGAGTTAGACACTGCAAAGTCGCGTATATGTCAGTCTGAGGAAAAGCAGTGGGAACAGGATCAGAAAAAGGATCTAATATGATTCAGTCCATTATTTGCTCTATTGGTTAATAGTTACAGTCTGCTGAGGATGTGTAAAAATGTTTTGATACTTGTAAGATGTCTAGAAGTGTTTTGATCCTAACTTGATGATGATGATGATGTCTTGATGCTTATTGCTGATATATGCATGATCAGATCTAACAGATGGCACAGGTTGAGGGGGAGCATATGCCTTTAATAATTCATTGTTGGCATTATGGTCAATAGTCCTTGGTGATGATTCTTATCTTGCTATGATGTGATTAGATCTCATATGATTCTTGGGGTTACATAGTTGATGATCAGATCAGATTTATGGTTGATTCTTTGATGATGCATATATGGTGCTTACATGGTGATCTTCATAAGGACAAGGCTGAATACACATCTTCCTCACTTGATGATGAGTCACTCATATACTACTGTTGTCATATGCATAAAGATCATACAGTTATGGTGCAGGCACTCATGTGGATAAGGATTGTTGCTGATGATGATATCAAGAAGCTTTGTCAAAAAGAGTTTGAGCTCAAGATACATAGTGCTGATACATGGATGACTACTCAAGTTGCTTTATTGGAGACATGGTGATGAGTTCTCATCTATATGATGACAGGTTGATCCTTACATATGTTGATTGATGCAGATGTTCCCAAGTATTGATACTTGGATCATGTAGATCTTGACAGTGATGTAATGGCTATGGTGGTTTCACATATAATGTGAATGATTTCATGAGGATGTTTAAAAGGAGGAGTTGACATCTATGTTCAGACATACCTTGTTGCAGGACAGTTACAGGTTGCTGATATGAAAATGGTTGTACGCGGGTTTCATAAGGCCTATCCGCGTATATACGCTTGTTTATGTGGATGCAGACGCGTATATGGAGTTTTGAAGGAAATCAGCAGGGACAGATGTTGGTTGCAGAAAGTCTGGTATGGGTCTGACAGAGACCATCTGGCACAGGTTCAGGGGGAGCAGATAATCTTCCAATGATGCATTGTTGACATTATCTTAGAAGCTTTTGGTTCTAGTTCACATTCATTGTTGGTTTCAGGTGGAACAAAAGCGAAAGGAAAACAGAAGGATCTCTTGGTCGCTGATCTGAATGGTGATTGACAGATGACTGCCAATATCAGTTATTGGTGACTTTCATAAGTCTTGGTCTAGTTCTTTCGTCTCTATGTCATATATCTCTTTTGTGGTATCTCTTTCATGGTGTCAAGGTCATGTAACGGCCTATTTTGGTTTCCCCACTATGCCTGGGATGATTGATGCAATATGATTGGTTGTCATATGTAAACTTTTGATGTATCCCCACTTGGTTGGGTGGATGAGTCAATTTTTGTATATCCTCACTAAGTTGAGAGATGGATGTATGTATGAGTCTTTGGTGATAGGAAGGTCTTTTATGATGTATAGAGTCATGTTCTTCTTGAAGAACATCTTTTGCAGATCTTTCCTATAGTCAGGAAGAGCATGAACAGCACACTTCAGCAGTACAGAGACTCGGCATGTACTCAGGGGGAGCATTGACAGATTGGTACACTTTGGCATATACAAAGGGGGAGATCATTCAGAGATTTTAACAGATACTCAGGGGGAGTATGGATAGTGGAATGATTCAGCAAAGGAAGAGAATATCTTGGTCCACCCTTTGCCCTTGATGTCAAAGGGGGAGAGTGATTTGGTGTTGTTGCCATCAAGTCCAAAGGGGGAGATTGTTGGCATTATGATGCATGTGTTGTACTTGATGGCAACCCTCTCATAGAAGAATATCTCACTTATGTATAACTGGGTGAATCTTCAGAAGAGATATCAGATGTGACTGATGGAGGACAGCTCAAAGGAATCAGATGATGAATCTTCAGAAGAGATATCAGATGTGACTGATGGAGGACAGCTCAAAGGAATCAGATGATAGTTCTAAGTGTGACAAGTTAGCTTTGCCATCAAGTCCAAAGGGGGAGATTGTTGGCATTATGAGATAAGTGTTTTCCTTGATGGCAAACCTCACTGATGACAAATCATAGTACAGAAGGTCAGCAGCAAGGAATTGATGATCAGACTATAAGAAGAAGAGAAAGTTCATACACGCAAGTTCGTTAAGCCCAAGTCGCGTGTACACGCAGGTTGGCTTCAGCAAAAGCGCGTGTATGTGGAAAAGTACCTTTGGTCCATGGCAGTTAGTCCTTGGAAGTTGTGCCTATGGTTTCAGACCATTGTGTCTCGACGGGCGTGTCGATCCCTAGTTTTGAAGTTGATGGTATTGGATTTCTATGGTTTTGGCTCTTGGTATTGAATAAGGCCTAAGGCTATATAAGGAGAAGGAAATCATTAGGCAAGCGTATCTGAAATGTCTTGAATATCTGATGAAGCATTAGATCCAGTATGCAGGTTATGGGTTGATGATGCATTGTTTGATCTGAGCTAAGGAGAGATCTCATCGGTTGATGGAGAACAAGATCTAAGGAGAGATCGGGATCAAATGGTTTGAAATGAACTATCCTTATGATGCTTATTCTAGATCTACATACTGACACATGTATCGTTCTATAAGTATTATGAGTATGATTGATGTCTGGTACAGCTGCAAGTTATGAGAAATTATTTTTAGATCTGTACGCGGGTTGTCTTTGGCAAAAGCGCGTATACACGGGGGTTTGATTCATCGAAGTAGCGTATACATTGTAAAGCTTGATAATTGAAGTTGCAGATGGGTCAGATGGTTATTACAGAGTTCTGTTTCTGCTCTGTGTTCTGGTGACAGTGTTGTTAACAGGGTTTCAGTGATTCAGAGTTTGATGATTGTTTTTATCTTCAATGATAGTTATGGGTCCAGTATGAAAATTGGATGAAATGTGGCCTTTCAGATTATGTGTTGTGCTTCAGTGTATCCAGTCTGAAAATTGATGAAACGTGGTACCTGGAGGAGAGAAGATTGTAGGCAAGCACCTACGTACTAGTATCTAAGCTAGTACAAAAGCTAAGGGAGATCTTGGAGCATTGTAGCAGGTAGCAGCCTGTGTACTAGTAAATGGATCGGCTAGTACAAAAGCAAAGGGGGTTGTAGCTCCCGTACTGGTATAAGACTGCACCAGTACAAATATTGTAAAAGTATTTTCTTATTAAGAAGAAGATTGAGATGACTTGCAGCAGGTGGTTTTCACCCACATTGGGTTTCCACCTTATATCTTTGTGTTCATGTGTGTGGATTTTGTGTGATGATCTGTTCTACTATACTGCACCTGTTTACTGTTAATATGGTTAATAATGTTCTGATGCATTTACTGAAGATAAGCTAACTGAATCATAAGATTTCTGGATATACGCGAGTTTCTTTAGACACAGTCGCGTGTACACGCGGGTTCACTTAACTGAAGTAGCGTATATGTTTTTGAGCATTGAAAAGTTTTAATGATCTGATAATACTGATTCACCCCCCCTCTCAGTATTATTTCCAACATGAAATATGGCAATGGCTAGCAAATAATTAAGGTTACCTTTCATTGAATTTAGGATTTTCATCATAAATGGAAACTACCAAGAATGATTTCCACTTCGTCACATTGATTTTCAAAAATAACAGTAGGAGTAACGAAGACAATGGGTAATTACTAAATTAGGATAAGTGTATTGCGTGTTAGCCAAATGGTAATTACCAAAATCATAGTGTATCATATGATAGATATGGTACACTCGTACCCCCAACTTAGTTACAATAGTCATCTTCGATATGTGTAACAAAAAAAGTCATATCATCCCTTAAATCCAAATCATACAAGTAAATGACAATCAAATGTACCTTCCTTGGCTTACTGTTATTGGGATGCAAGGATGTACAAGGAAAGTGACTAGATCAATGATGTACAACATTTCATGTGTGGCTAAAAATGAAGCTAAAGTAGATGCTAAAAATAATGCCACAATGAGGAGAAAAATAGGACATTACACATGAAGCTAAAATGGAAGCTCACAAGCAAGCTAAAAAGGAATATAAAGAGGATGCAAAAACAATGCCACAACGAGTAAAATAGAATGTTACAGGAAGCTATACATTAAGCTACATCATGAGCTAAAGAAGAGGTTAAACTGGGCATTTAAGTCGATGGTAAAGTCAATTTATCAAACAAAGGCCAAAAATGGTGCCATCCCAATAAATAGTGCCAATGTTTGTAAAAAGGCCAAAAATGGTGCCATCCCAATAAATAGTGCCAATGTTTGTAAAAAGGCAGAGAAAAATACATTAAAGTAGTCAGTGGAAACAAAAAAGGGAGCTACAGAGGAAGCTAATCACATTGATTTGTTGCAGTGAGTTTTACAATGTTGTATCAGAGCTATAATGTGCCTCCATTAGTAGGTTGGGGATGCCATAATGTGGTATTAGAATGTTAATATCACTATTTGGGAATTTGTAATCCACATAATTGATGGATATTTTGTTTTTACGAGTCTTAACTGATTGAGAAAATACTAAATGGTCAAGATTTTAAAAAGAATAGGTGAATTAAATAGAAATTTACCTCGTGGAGAAAAAAAAAAAAAACTTTTTGAAGTAAAAAACTATTATTATTATTGAATAATTAGTTTTTGAAAGACCTTCTAGAAATATGTTGGGTAGGTGGTTTTTGGGTGGACACTCCACTCATTATCAAGGACAAATAATTAATTAAAATGTAGAATTCATGTAATTTTTTCTTCTCAAATTTGATAGAAATATTGGGTAAATGGTTTCGAAAAGTCCAACTTTTTGAACAAACAAATAATTATTTAAAATATATAATTTATATAATTTTGTCCACTTTGATACGAATGTTGATATTTTTCTTCTCAACTTTGGGAGAAATTTTGTAAAAATTTATTGTGGTGCACAATCGATGATGGATGGAATTTTTGTTTTTAAGATTTTAAACTTATTTTAAACTATCAAAATTAAATAAATTAGATATACCCTTACCTAAAAAATAGAGTGCCCACTTTTAATTCAATTATAAAAAAAAAAGTATTTTATTTTTAAATAAAATAATTAATAATGTAAAATTCATATTCAATTTAGCTTTTCAAGTTTAATAAAATTTCATTGGAAATTATTATTTTATAAAAAATTGATTTTTTGTTATATATAGGAATTACTATTTTAGAGAAATTTCATAGAAAATATAATTCTACTTTTTCAAATTTATTTTTTTTTCTTAAAAGTTTTTTTTTATAACTTTTTAGAAAAAATATTATTATGAAGGTACCTTGTGTAGAAAATATTGTCTCGGAAAACTTTTATTTTTAGAAATATTGTTTTATTAAAAATACCAAAGAATGCTTCTTGCTAGAGCCTTTGGCCTGGTTGACACTTACCAATGAGATGTTCTACTAGCCCTTGTGTGCATTGATGATGAAGGATTTTCCATCCTTGATGATGTTATACTAGTTGACTCTCCGCATTAAGATTGCATCCTGCATGAACATGTAGGGACTCTAAAAAAAATCTACGCACATCAAGTTGAACTACATCCTACTCTACTTCATCAATAAAATTGATGCTAATATAAAATTTTATTCTATGATGATTGAATACCTTTATCTCTACCTCCTTCCAATGGATATGGGATAGGATGGTCAAGAGTCTCTAAGCCCAATTTACTGGCAAGATCAGATGTTAGGATATTTTCCTGTAATATTGAGTCAAACATAGCATAAGTTTTTATCTCCTTGAATTGTTATTTAAATTGAATATTTTAGTCATTTCCTTCTCTTCTTGTTGCTGAAGGCTATTCAAATTTACCTACTTTTGAACTGATGTATAGATAATATTCTCATCCACATCCAATTTTATTTCCACTTGATTACTCGAATATGCAACCATGATATTTTACTTCTTAACATCTTTCTCTCAATTCTTTGGTCTGTTGATTTTTGAGTAGCTTAGGAGGTACTCCAAGCCCTAGGGTTCAGGGTTTGGAGGGGAAAATTCCATAAGTCACTTGTGAGCTTGGAACCCAAGCTTGGGGTTTTAAACCTATCATGATTTGAGAAACAACCATGGACACATTTGGACATGTGACAAATGAGAATGATAGCTCTTGTTGAGATGAATTTGATGCAATGAAAATCATCCGATTCTGAGTTGTAGAAATGGAGTTATGAATTTTTTAAGTTGAAAATGGGTTTTTGGGCATTCAAGTCATGTAGGCTTGAAGTGATTTGTCCAAAATAAATGTCTATTCTTTGACCCTTATTATGTCTATAAATATAAGGTATGTGAGGCTCATTTAGAGAATCCAAGCACATCATTTCATAGGAAATATAACTCATAAAGGTAGCTGATCTCATAAGGAGAAGGAAAAAGGTGATTGGGTATACTTTTGGGCAAGTTTGCACCCATCAGGAGGCTGAATTAGTATAGGAGTACAACCACATGCATAAGGATGAATTTCGGGCTAAGCAACGATGAGTTTCTCCCCTTGTAAGTCTGATTTCTAAGAAGTGAGACAACCACATTTATTGGACATATTTTAGAGGTGTGATGGCGAGGTTTTGAGGGAGTTTTGTCCCTATTTATGAAGCCATAGCCCTAGAGACCAGAGAAAGTAGGTCGTAGGTCTAAATAGAGGTCAAGTGGGGTTGGTTTTGGGTTGTGTATTAGCCTTGAACATCAGCGAGGAAGAGGGGAAATTGAAGGACCCTAGACACAACAGAAAAGAGGTATGTGGGGTTGTTTTGAAGGGCTGATGTGGACCTATGTATTGCCCTAATCAGACCACATAAGTTGATGTAGAATAGAACCTCAGGAAAAGATGAATGCAAGTATGTGTTGGTTGTGAGATTCATGTTGATTTGATATTGTGGATCATGGCCTAGTGTGGACATTTCTTGCAGCCTATAAGTGTCATGTGATGAGGTTGACTTGGATAGTTGGAGACCTAAAATAAGAGTAGAACTTATAGTGAATTGTTTGCTGCCATTGGAATGGTGGGTGGCAGTGTGTTGGCTACCAAAAGTATCCCTTTGCAACCAGTCTTGAAGAGAGGTAGACAACTTAAGGTTGGGTGAAGGTTGAAGCCTTATGTGTCACTCTTTGATGGAGAAAAGAGGCTACTAAATTGGCAGAATGGAGCTCCGATATTGGGCAACCTAGAAAGTATATTGGATCAGCCCATGTTCATTGCAGTAGAGGTGAATTGCAATAGTGATAAATGGAAGCACTCTTGGAGACTCTATGTGTTGTCCTTTGATGGACTAAGGGGAGGCTAGAGAGAAGATCAATAGTGAAGGACCAGCAAGACACTATATGGCATAGAGTCTGCAACATGACTATAATTTTATATTATATTCCATAGATTGTTGTATTATTTAGATTGGTTTAATATAATGAAGATGGGGTTGTACATTATTATACAATAATTTTTTTTAAATTGTGTGTAGTTGTGGATATTTGATTTACTTCTTTATATTTTATGCTTTGAAAAGTAGTTCTTGTTGAGATTCTTGGTTTGGTAGCATCATAGATTCTAAGATTCTATCCTAGACCCAAGATTAAGGAAATTCAACATGGTATCAAAGGGTGTCTGAGCTACTTTGGAAGAAAATGAATTAGAACTATGCACAATGAGTGCAACTTTAGAGGGAGTTGGTCACATTGTATGTGACAATGTCAAAGTTGCAGGCTGGTATCCAGTATGAGGACATGTTCAAGGGGTTGTCTAACTATAGTCCATGGAAGGAAAGGATCAAGTTAGTCTTGCAGGTCAACAAGATCTAGGAGTTCACCGAGAAATCCATCAAGAAATCGACTAACCCAAAGGCGCTGGAAATGTATGAGAATTTTCATACGAGGGTGAGATTGATCATCCTTGATGGTGTGAAGGATCCCTTAATATGTCATTTGTTCACGAAGAACACTACACATGAGATATGGCTGGCTCTTCAAAATTTGTTCCAGAATAAGAATGAGAACCAGATACTGGTATTGTAGGATAAGTTGAAGTCCACTAAGATGATACATAGTGAAGGAGTGACATCTAACGAGATTGTCTCAGGTAAAATATGAGCTTGTTGGCATCGGTTTGCCTATTTTAGAGAATGATATGGTGAAGATCTCCTTGAGAGGGCTCACCGAGGAATGGAATTCCTTCATCAAAGGGATCATTTTCAGAGAGAAGTTTTTGGATTAGAATAGGCTATGGGATGAATTCGTTCAGGAAGAGTTGTAAGACAAAGATCTTCATTTGAAGAAGATGGCTTAGATGATGACATGGAACTTGCATCATGAATGAAGGGTAAGAATAAGAAGGACTTGAGTAAAGTCAAGTGTTTCAACTGTAGCGAGATGGGTAATTTTTCATCGAGATGTCCAATGAAGAATAAGGGAGATGATGATAAGAAGAAAGGGAAGAATGTCATTGGTGTTGCCACTTTTGTTGAGATAAATGCTCTCACAAGGAGATTGGAGGGGGAGGACTTCGCTATGATATCTCATTTCTTCTAGGGTACTATTGATGAGGATGGATGGTACATGGATAATGGTGCGTTGAAACATATGATAGGGTCACAGGAGGTGTTTGAGACTCTAGCTGAATATGAATTGAAGTTTCACATGGTGTTGGGTGGCAGGAGGCAGAAGGAGATCTCAGGATCGGGAGTTGTGGGTCCATGATGTACTATTTGTACAACGACTTAGATATAGTGTGATTTCTATCTCGGTGATCGAGAAGAAGTGTTTCGAGGTCTTGTTCTAGGATGGGAAGGAAAGAATGAGGCCTAGAGGCTCAAGCTCTGATGGGATTATGCTTGGAGTTAGAGAACATGTTCTATACAGGCTAACGGGAAAGCCTATGGATCATGGGAATAAGAAGAAGGAGAAGGTGTAGGTTCCAGAGAAGTAGTTTCAGGTGCAGGCTTCAAAAGAGAAGGTACAATTTCTTGAGAAGAAGTTCCATGTTCCATAGGCTCAGAGGGAGTCGAGTTCTAGCGGGAGCTTGCAGATTCTGAGGGAGACTTTGCAACCCAAGAAGAGTGTGTGGTCAGTGGGAAACATGAGTGCTTCCAAATATGGAAATAAGGAATCATGGAGGGATTGGAAAGTGATATAGGAGAAGAAGAATAAGCAAGATGCTTCTAGTGACAACGACACTTCCGAGAGAGGCGTAGTTCATGCTTTAGGGATTTACGTAGTGGTGAGCGCCAAGAGTTGGGCGAGTGTTTCGAGTAGTGATGATGATGATGAGTTACTTCCTAATCTTAGAGGTACCTACCTCGATAATAGGGAATGTTGATTTTTGAGTAGCTTGGGAGGTACTCCAAGACCTAAGGTTCAGGGTTTGGATGGTAAAGTGCAACAAGATTCACTTGTGGGCTTGGAACTGAAACTTGGAATTTTTCACCTATCGTGATTTGGGCCAAAACCATGGACAAATTTTGACATGTGATGGACGAGGATGATATCTCTCATCGAGAAAAATCCAATGCAACAAAAATCATTTGATTCTGAGTTGTAGAAATGGAGTTATGAATTTTTTAAGGTGACAATGGGTTTTTGACCATTCAAGTCATGTAGGCTTGAAGTGATTTGTCCAAGAGACATGTCTATTCATTGACCATTCTTATTTGTATAAATAAAAGGTATGTGAGGCTCATTTATAAAATCCAAGCACATTATTTGATAGAGAATCTAACTCATAAAGGTAACCGAACTCATAAGGAGAAGGATGAAGGTGATTGGGCCTGTTTTCAAGTAAGTTTGCACCTATGAGGAGGCAGAATTAGCACAAGAGTAGAAACATAGGCATAAAGATGAATTATGGACGAAGTAAGGATGAGTTTATCCTCTTTTAAGTATTTTTCTGAGTAGTGAGAAACCACATTTATTGGAAAAATTTTAGAGGTGTGATGGTGAGGTTTTGAGGGTGTTTTGTCCATGATTATGAAGCTACATCCCTAGAGACTAGAGAAAGTAGGTTTCATGCCTAAAAAGAGGTCAAGTGGCGTTGGTTTTGGGTTGAGTATTATCCCTAAACAACATCGAGGAATAAGGGAACTTGAAGGACCATAGACGCAACATAAATGAGGTCTGTGGGGTTTTTTTGAACGGATGATGTGGACCTATGTCTTTGATCGGAATCTGGATTAGGGGCAAAAATTTTCTCAACAAAAAAGTTCTCATAATCACTCAAAACTTGAATGACCGTGTCCGTCTCGGCGATATGATCCCAACACAACTCGTTTCACTCAAAACGAAGCTCATATGAGAAAGATAGAGCATTTTGTCCATTTTGTCAAATAAACAAATTTTGGGTACAAGCTCACTGGGATGCTGACTAGGCACCTATACACCCTAGTAAAAAAAAAGAATATTCCAAGGAATATTCCTTTGAATATTCTGAGAATATTCCCATAGGTGGCTCAATTATATTGCAACAAGTGTCGACATATTATTGGTCAAGTGCATTTGAGGTCGAGCAATGAGAGGTTGACATGCGACAAGCCCGAAGGATGCCATGTGCCCTCTCAAATGTCAGGTAAAATTGTTTTGGCAGGTTGAGGAATTGAACTTGTTATCACTCAGATTTTCCTTGAAGTTGTCAGAAGAAGGAAAGGGGTCTGAGGTAACCACAAATAAACTTTTAAATACAGAATCTAGCCAATTTGTACTCAAAGGGGGCTCTCTCTTTAAGATTTAGCTTTGTTTTATATGATATTAGGCTAGATATGAAATCTTGGGGGGTTTTGATTTTGTTTGGTGGTGGGATTCAAGAGTAGATGGATAGAACAGAGTATTTTACGCCATTGGGCTATGGAGTCAACTGAAGATGGCTTAACTGGATTAGGTTGATTCAACAAAGGAGGGCTTCACAGGGCAAAATAGCTAAACAAGAGACAAATGGTAACTTGAAAGGGTCAAATGGTCTTGAAAGGATGAAGGGCAGTTAAGAATCCTTCAACAAAGTTTCAAGGTGAGGGAAAGTGAGTGATCATTAACAAAAAGCAATTAATAATTTCTTGTTAAACGGCCACAACGATAAACTAAGAAGCAAGGAGCAATTAAGAATTCCCTACCTATGATAGCTTAGAAGAAAACATTAAGAATATAAATGATTTTAAAGACAGAATTCAATAAAGCACTTTCTGAAATATACATTTTCATTTATCATTTAGATATGAAACACATGTGAAATATTAAACCAGAAAACAGTAAAAACATAAGATATAGAATACTTATTTGTCCAACGTTTGACACATGAATCCTGTAAAAGTTCTTTGCTTTATTACTTCATCCAGCTAGCCATACAATAGTTGTTCACCAACACTTTTATTCCAAAATAGAGAGTCTACAGAAATGTCTAAGAATCCACCCTAAGAACTTCGAATGAGGAAGTACTTATACAAAAATTTACAAAAAAATATCTCCTAACTGAGAGAGATATATTCTAGGAAGACTAACTATATTTTACATGAATGTAGAGATAGATCATCTCAAAGATAGAAACTGAAAGTGAACTAATGGTTTTCTGTCCCTATTTTTGTTGAATAAGCTGGAGGCAGGTGCCATGGTTGTGAATCTTGCTGTCCTGCTCATAATTCTGTGCTGGCTAACTGATTTTCATCTTTTTACTGATACTCTTTTACCTGTTCTAATACCCTTTACCTTTTCAGATACTCTTTACCTGCTTTACCTTCATTCACCTTCTTTTACCAAAATTGACTATGGTAAATACTTCAATTTTACTTTTTACCAAGGTAAATCATAAAATGTCTGTCATATCTGTCCAACAATCATCCCTTGGTATCCTGGTCCTTTGTAGCTTCCTGAAGATTTCATCAGCTTCTGTGTATTTTACAAAATTGGGTTGTACAGAAAACAAGTGTTTCAATTCATGCTCAACATAAAAGAGGTTCTCCAGGCTATCATAGAGAACTCTGCCTGCAGGTAATTCTTTGGGTGCAGATGCACTAGCTGGTGAACCGGCTTGGTTATTTGCATACTGACACAATTTTTCAATATAATCGTCATGCCTCATTAACTTATCATTGATAACTGAAGGACTTGGAAGTCCTTTACTCTGTAAAATGCCAAACTTTTCCATAAATTCATCTATGTCTTCTTGCATATTTTGACATTTTATTTCTAGGTTTTGCATCAGAGTCCTTTTGGTTAAGACTTTCTTGATTTCTAGGATGGTTCTAGTTCTGTCCTCAATATTTAGCAGTTCCAATTGGTGCCTATTTCTTCTATTTAGAAAATTTATCAACCTAATAGCTTCTTCAGGCTTTCCTCCTAGCTCTACTTTGGTTTTTTGAATTTCTTGAAGAGCAACTTTGACTAAGTCAATCTGTTCAAAAATTATTTGAATTGATGACCAAACATCATTGATGGATTGAGTTATGTTGGTCCATAGAATTTTTCTGATATCTATTAAAGGCTTTTCAAAGGTAACAAATTTCTCCTTTACCTTCTGCAATCCAGAAACTTGGAGTTTCATCTCATCCATGGATTTGATTAATTCTTCAGTGCTCTGACTCGAAGTTCCTACCCATGTTATACCTGTTGCTTCAATAGTCTTCGTTGTTACCAAAGGGACATTTGGTGCAAGAGCTATTGCCAATATTGAAGGGACTACCGTGGAGACCACTGGTACTACATTTTGAGGCTAAGAGGTCGACTCACTCTACCTACTTTGTAGTGTTTCTCTAATTCATGCTTTGTCTTTCTTAATTGTTCATTTAGCTTGAGGACTAAGTCCACAAGCTCTTCTTCATTCTTCTTTTCAATTACTTCAGCAGTTTGTGGATGCATCAGTGGTGGAAATTTCAGCTGCTTTCTCAGGGTAGCTATATATTAATTTTTCTTCTTTATCAGGGCTTTTGCAGCTTTTACATCTTCTGGGTTATGACCTAATCCAATAATCAAATCCTCCAATGATTTGATTCTATTGTCTTTTTCCTATGAGGAGGCTCTTTCCAACTGCAATTGTCGTGGTATTGTTCAGTGAATTCTCCAATCCGTGTGCCATCATAGCCTTGCTTTTCAATGTTGAATAAACCATTTCCCCTGTCTGCTTATGCAGTTCTATTTGATCTATGGGATGAATGTCTTTGGCTAAGACCTCAAAATCAGTTTTGAGGTAGTCTGCAAGGGTTTGGAGCTATTATACTTTAGTATTTAAAAAGCTCATCTACATTTTTCCTTCCTTGATGTCATAAGCTGACATCAGCCTAGTTTGATTGGTAGGAGCATTCTTCAAATATTGAGTGTAAGTTTGGGCCTTTATATGTTCATTTTTGGCCTTTATTTCCTTGAATTTTTCTTCGATGTCTAAGGTCTTGTTAGATGAATACATGAAAGATGAAACTTTAGTGCTTTGTTGTCTTTCAAGCTCCTGTCTTTGTGAGCTAGAAGGTGTCCCACCTACTGGGAATGTATGTTGACTGTCTCCACCTTCTTTCCTCAAACTCATTGTTGTTTCTTCAAAAAATTCCTCTTCTGAGTGTGGATTTAGCTTGCGCTTCTTAGCACTAGGTTGGTCTGAAGGACCACTAGTAGGGGTAGCTACTTCCCTGTCTCTCTTTAAGCTCTTTTCCTCATTCAGAGGAGTCTACAAAACTGGGGGGCTCTCCCACATCAATCTAAGTTGGCTGGGACTATGGTGGGGCCTATTCTTCTGAGATTTCAGGCTGCTTCGACATGTTTGATTGCCCTGATGCTCGAGTACTAGTTCCTTGTTCTTTTTCCTGTGATGATTCTGCAAGGGGTGCACTAGTTTCCTGGGAGCGCCTTTGAGAAATATTTGTTATAGAGGCACTAGTACCTGGTGTTGGATTCTGAGAATTCCCAACCGCTACCTGTTCAAAAGAGTCTAGGTAAAGTCTTTTTTCTAGGTCTTTCATCACATTATCTACATTGACCTGATCACTATCCATCTCAGCAAGAATTCCTTCCCTCCATTCATCCATATTAGCATATTGCTTTATTTCAGGGATTCTGTAATGAAAATATGGTGATAACCTATTTTTCATTCTCCTATCACAAATGAAACTGTGTGGGTCATATCTCCAACCAAAACTTTTACTTAATTTTAGATGTTCTAGGATTTCTTCTGCTGCATTGCTTACCTCTCTATTGTTGCAGAGAAATGGGCCTAGATGATCCTTAATTCTCAGCTGTGCTTTCTTCTTGGCCTTGGTAAAGTGAATCTTATCTGAGTTTATCATTTGTCTACAATACTCCAATGTAAACAACCTCATTGGAACCTATTTTGGTAGTTTGAATGGACGAAGCTCACAACCATATATCTTGATCTCTGTGTGATTCTAGTACAAGTAGCAGTCTGGAGGATTTCCTGTCAACATGGTGGTCACTGGGTGGACAAACTGGTCAATGAATTCATTGTATGAATAAGGACAAGCAAAAGAATGGTGGGAGATAAAAGTCCAAAAAATCACTGACCTTAGATTACCCTTTGTATCAAGTTTATTCATAGAAAATGGGAACTTGTCAGACTGATAGTAGAGTATGAGGAGATATATGAATGTCGAGAACTTGAATACTTTCTCATTTTCTAGCTTCATGAACTGGTCATGGATTTTTTCAGCAATGAATGTAGCATAATTGTACTTGACAGTAGGGGGTTGACCAGGGGTAAAGATGGACATCAAAACTAGGGTCAATTCATCTACATATTCACTAGTATTGAATCCCATGACTGCAGCTATCATATCAACTATAGTTTTGCCTGTCTCTATGAAGAAAGCTAACAAATAAGGAGGAGGATTTTTGGGTTGATGCTCCTTATCCACAAAAGTCTGACAAAGGCGACTGAGTTCAAACTGGGTCAATTTAGATGATTTTTCTAGCAAATCTCCAAGGGAAATGGGGGTGAGGGTTTGACCTGGATGAAACTGAAGCGTCTCATTGATTGAGTCTGCAGTAATTGTGAAGAGGACAGTTTGATTGGGGTACATTACTGCTCTGTGGTTGGGATCACAGTTGGCATGACACTGATGGATAATGTCGGGGAAAATGCATACAAACGGGAGAAAATACATTGGGAGATTTGATTCCCAAAGTCTTATGGCATCATAGCCATTCAAGTAATTGTCCCAGCATTGGAAAATTACTTCTAGGTGGTCTTTATCAATATTCATCTCTTTTATTTGAAAATATTTATCTGTGAGGGGTAGATAATCTAAATCATGGTGAGGGGTAGTGATGGGTGCTACATTGACAGCAACGGGGGTTTCCATTTTTGTTCTTGTGGATTCAGATAGGAAACTGGGGTTTTTATGTGAAATTGGTGAAACAAAGGGTCTTGGGAAACTGGAATTGTAAATGCAGCAACTGAATTATGGTGAATTTTTGGTTTTTTCCAATTAATTGTGGATAAAGCAAGTATTTACAGGGTTTCTGGACGGAAACTGGTAAAAACCTATTTTTTGTGACGAGAAATGGAGTACAAGTTCACTGGGTGCAAATGGCGGACTCGGAGTGGCGTCGAACTGCAAGTTTGAGGGTGGTTGATGGTTGGGTGCACAAGCTAGTTGATTTTGAACGTTCAGGGCGCTACATGCATGCGTTCATAGAATTGGATGATAAACTGATTACCTTTGTTTTTTATGCAAAGTCAACTTTTGGCGGGTTCAGAATTTGGACAAGTGGCATCAGGGGGCAAAATATTTGATGTTTTTTCAGTAGTGGGACGAGGTAAGCAGTTTTCATCGCACCACTAATGGAGGGGAGGCGGTATTTGGGCTCGACTGTGCGATTCCATACGATGAGTGACATGTGGCACAGGCACTGTTTGCAAAACCACTCACCATCATGCGCTAAAGTTCGGTCAGGAAGGGTCGTGCGATATGCGCGACAACCATCAGATCTGAGGGATCCGATCGAATGGCTATCAGGGAAGTGAGGTGGCGGATGGTTAACAGAGGGTAGGCCCAACATAATTAAAGATTTTAATTACATTGGGGACGATATGGTTGGTTGAAAAAGTTATTAATTAACCCTGGGTGTTAATTAATCCTTTTATTTAACATGGCAGGGTCAGGGTTCTTAATTAGTTATAGTTTAACTAATTAATCCCATTTATTAACTCTGTTATGGTTATATTTAACTGAGGGGCGGAATATGTAAGAATTTGGGATTTTTTCATAGTTATAAAAATACGGGAGTGGGTAATTTTTATAGGGGAACTATATAATAACATAAATTAGTGGTTAATATGACCAAATGAATGGAAAAAGTACTAAGTTTAATGTTTTCCGAAAATATATTTCATCATACAACACTTATACCTTAGGCTAATGATATATGAGGGTTTTTATGGAAAACGTTTTAATTTCCCTAAGTAAAATAGGATTTTACTTAGGAAATTATTTCTTTAGGGAATGAATGACTTTATAAAGGAGTGAATCTTGATGAAGGGGTTTATGTGCTTAAGTTATTATAGATTATTGGGCCGAGGGTTCGGTCCCTCCAAAATTCAGAGAAATGCTTTGAGCCCCTCTAATATGATAGATACCTTAGCACTTAGGGGAAATTAGTGAAACTTGAGGGGAAATGAGTAGGGAAGTTAATTTTTTTTACTTCGATTGCTTGATGTGCCTTCCTTGTGATACATGCCTTTGCCTTGTGATGAGAGTAAAAGATTTACATATTTAAACTTATCATACAGGACATATTATTCTGCAACCATCGTCTACTTACCCTACCTACTTATCCTAGCATTTTCACTTTCTTTATTAAGGTGCACTTAGACTGGAAAACCCTTATCAAACTTTCTTTTCTTTTACATGGTGATGCCTATCTAAGTCTACACTTATTACATCCAAGGGCTCAGATTAAATTGTTGAGCACCTTTTTTCACTCTACCCATCTACTTATCTGCCAAGATTAAATTGTTTGGTCATATCTTTATTCTCTATTTCTACAACATGAAAATGAAAAATGAACTAGTCAAGTTTAAACTATTTGACTATTCATGAATTGTGGCATAGGTAACAAGCTGCACACAATTGTTTATTATACAAAAGTAAAAAGTAGTGGCATTTAGACTTGCACACTTTCCTGGTCTTTTCTTTTGGTGGGGTTCATTTTCTTTCATTTTTTGACCTCTTTTTATTCTTTTCACCCTTTGATTTTTCTTTTAGGGTATACCCTCTTTACATTTTTTAAATTTTTTGATTTTTTACAAATATGGAAAACCTTTGCAACAAGAAAAGGTATGAACATATTATAAAGCTAAACCAAGTCAATCATGATATATGACACCTATTGGTATAGGGGCATAATAGTGGCTCCACTTGGGGATGTCTTTCCCCGGTGGAAAGTCAAGAACAATAGATCAGGGGCCTCTGAATGACTTTGACTGTGCTCTGCAATATTCTTTTGCTTGTTGCTTTATTGTATGTATGACAGTAATACTTCTGAAGCTTAGGGCCTTCTCTTCGAGCTTCAACTCCAAAATCTTACTGTCCAATCAAGACTATGACATTACAAAGGATATCATATGTACTGTGAAGAACATGGTTACATTAGTAAGTAGGATAAAAGTAATGCTTTAACATCCGACCATTGACTGGTCCTTCTTATATTTTTGTACCATCTAACCCTTTGAGAAAATATGCATTGTTTCCTTTGAAATCATAGATGATGTGTGGTCCTTTCCATACGAAGTAAAACTTCCAACGTTTCCCTTTATCCTCTCTTTTGGAATCCCATCTTAACACTTTATCTCCAAGGTAGAAATATTCTGCCTTGGTTCTTCTATCAAATATCTTCTTAAGTTTCTCCTGCAACACTTGGGATCTTTGGTACACCTCCTCCCTGGTCTGCTGCAAATTGATAGTCTAGTTTATCCTTCTTTGAATATCATTAGGTTCCACTTGAGCTTCTTGGAGTATTTTCATGACAGGAACTCCTAATGATGAAGGAAATACGGCCTCCATTCCCTATACTAACTCATAAGGACTGGTTCCAATGGATTTTTTGGTTGTAAGTCTGTCTACCCACAAAGCATTTATCAGTTTTTTGTTCCAAGTTTTCTTGTTTTCTTCCAACAATTTCTTGATAATATTAATTAGACTCTTGTTGGAAGATTCTGCCAGTCCATTCCCTTGGGGGTAGTTGGCTATGGAATAGCCCAATGTAATGTGATACTTGTTACAAAAACTAATCATTTTCTCTGACTTGAAAGCTACAACATTACCAATAATGATTTTAGTGGGACAACCAAACCTGGACAATATATTGGTCTCTAGGAAACCTATGATCACAGTGTCATTGGCTTGTCTAGAAGGAATGGCCTCTATCCATTTAGTAAAATAGTCAGTAGTAGTGAGTATCCATTTGTGTTGGCCTGAGAGGGTGGATGGATTCCTCCAATGAATTCAAGACCCCATTGTTGAAAAGGTTTCTCATTGGAAATGGGTTTTAAGGGTAAAGGTAACAACCTTCTTTTGCCTTCAAAAATTTGACATTTATGGCAAGAAGTTACAAATTTCTTCACATCTGCAAACAAGGTCGGCCAATAGAATCCAGCCCTTAAGATTTTATCTGTTGGTGACTTACAATAGATATGTCCACTATAGTCTCCTGCATGAAATTATTGAAGAGCCTTGTCAGCTTCATCTTTTAATAAACAATTCAATAAAATTCCTTCATGATTTTTCCAAAAAAGAGTATTATATAAGATACAAAACTTTGAAGCTTTCATTTTTAAAAACCTATTCTTTGTTCTGGATAACCCTGTAGGAGCCTGCAGATTTTGTAAAACATAAATTACATCAGTGTACCAAGGTGAGTTTGAAAAGGCCTGGCTGATTTTTGGAGTCGCTATCTCCTGCTCGTTATCCAGTTCATTTATGTCAAGGGCTTGAAAATTAGTTTCTGCCATGAGTTTGGCCAATCCCTGACCTTTTATTAGTTTTGTAGGTTTTATCCCTATATCATACTCTAAGATGGTATCAATCCATTTACCTATTTTACCATCAATTCCATCCTAACTTAGGATATCTTTAACAACTGCACTAGAAACATAAGTTATCACATGAGAGTATAATATGTAGACTTTGATGTTTTTAATTGCTTTTACCAGTGCAAAAGCTTGTTTCTCCATTATTTTGTATTTTAATGATGCATCTCTGAGCGCTTTACTAAAAAAGGCTATAGGTTTTTCACATCCTTGATCATCCTTATCAAATTGTGGATTGGTTAGGACCGGTGTTCTAGTTAAGGCCATTTTGATTTCTTCAAATGATTGCTTGTCCTCTACTGTCCATTTGATACTTGAATCCTTTTTTAGCATGTTATTTAGTAATCTAATGAGTTCTACTAAGCTAGAAATGTATCTCCTCAAAAAATTTATCTTCCCTAGGAAAGCTTGAAGTTCTTTAATACTTCTTGGATGAGGTATCTGTAGAATAGCTTCAATCTTGGACGGGTCAATTCGAATGCTATATTTGGAAATGATGTGGCCTAGAAGTTTACCCTCCTCCAGACTGAACAAGGACTTCTTTGGATTCAAAGAAATACCATATTTTCTTCATTTTAAAAAGACTTGTCTGAGATAGTCCAAGTGCTGTTAATCTGATTTAGAAAAAATAGTTAGATCATCTAGATATATAACAAGAAAATCATGAATTTCTTTGGCAAATGCAATGTCCATTGCCCTTTGGAAGGTTGCTCCTGCATTTTTAGTCCAAATGGCATTTTGATGTACATAAAAGTGACCCATGGTGTTGTAAAAGCAGTTTTCTCCTGGTCATCAGGATGAACCAAGATTTGGTTATATCCTAAAAACCCGTCTAAAAGTGAAATTCTAGAAGAACCCACTACCCTTTCCAAAATATGATCCATTTTGGGTAAACGATAGTTATCTTTAATATAGACCTTATTCACATTTCTCAGATCAACAGATAACCTTATTTCCCCAGTCTTCTTCCTAGTAGGTACCAAGTTAGACACCCACTCTAAAAATCTGATAGGGGCAATAATCCCTGCTTCATACATGCATTTAATTTCTTTTTCAATTAATGGTAATAGCATAGGTTTGATTCTTTTGAGTTTTTCCTTAAAGGGTTTTTGATTTTCTTTCAGGTATAGTGTGTTGAATAATAGAGGTGTCATAGGACTTCAAATCTTTGTAACTCCAGGCAAAGACATCCTGGAATTCCCTCATAAGTTCAACATACTTTAGCTTCTCATCAAGAGGTAAAGATTTTGACAATTTTATCATTTTTGGATTTTCGTCAGTTCCTAAATTGTATTCTTCAATATCTACTTTTAATGGTTCCATTTTAGGTTTCTTGGGAATATCATTGGAATAAAACATATCTTCTAGAGGAGTCAATCCTTTGGTCAAATGATTGTCCTTTAGGTTGATAACCTCTGTTTCTTCTTCAATTATCTCATCTAGGTCCATTTGTTTCAGGTCTCGGATTTCTTTTTGAGTGAATTTTGTGGGATGAAGCATATTTATTGAACTTTCGTTGAAAATGTTTATTTCTACCTCATCTATTTGTTTATAAATAACAACTATATGAACATCTATTTTACTGTTAGAAAACTCTTCATCTAAAGTTAAAAAGTTATTGATCTACTCATCACTATCAAAAACCTGCCAGTTCTTCAGATTATCAGGGATGGCTGGTCTGTGCCTAATCTCAATAGTATACTAATGATTAGGTTCAAAAGGTAATTTGCAGGTGCTGGCAAACATGGCCAGGTTGTGGGCTTGCATGTTGTGTTTTCAAGGAATAGTTGCAAGTTGAGTTTCCAAAAAAGTATTGAGAATTTCTATGACTGTTCCTCTATAATATCCTAGTCTAAGATCCCTGGTTGAGTAAATTCCTTTAATCTGTTTGATTATTAATTCTGAATCTCCTATGACGGACACTTTGATTACTCCTAATCTTTTGACCAGTTTAAGACCCAACAATAGAGCCTCATATTCTACTATGTTATTGGTGCGCTTAAAATTTAATTTGTAGACGTGGCCTTCAGCATGATCATTTTCTAAATTGTACACCCAAACTCCTGCTCCTACCCCTAGTTTATTGACTGAGCCATCAAATTCTAAATGCCAAAGGATTTCATGCTTATAATTGGTGTCTGGGGTGTTAGGAGCTTGTTTAACAATGGGATCTAGTTTTTCGTTCTCAACTAATTTTTCTTTGTTATCTGATACTTCCTGAATCTGAACACTTTATTTTTATTTTTTAATTTCTTTTGGTTCTGCTGCTAAAATTTCTAAAGTGGTGGTAAGATTGGTTTCTGCATTGTAAAGAATGAATGAGTCCATATCGGAGTGTACTGAGTAGATGGGGAAATTTTGGGGTCTTTCCTAACTACTTACTACATATTTCATCAATGTTTCTCTGTATAGTTTCTTTGGTTGTCCAAAAACCGATATAGTAGCATATGACATATCCAATTGAAGAGATCCTCGAAGCTTAGTGCCCGAGGATCTGGATAATAACATGCCATATTTGGGTGGTATATCTGCTACCACTATGTCCATTAAAATTGCTTTTGTAGGGTATTGAACCAACGAGACACACAAGTCTTTTATCAATCTTAAACATCTCACTTGACCGGAATCAAAAGAAAACAAATCTTTGTATGGTCTAGTGATGTCTAGGTCTAGATTTTCCATTACAGACTTGGGTACGAGATTATGAGATGCCCCAGAGTCAAACATGGCATTGTGAAGAATCTTATCATGTCTACTGAAGCTCACATAGAAGGGAGGAATTCCTCCTTCTAATGGTTTTCGATTCACTTCTGGGCCAAAGATTAATTTGTGCTGGTCATCAAAAAGATTAACTGAGTCTTCAGTTCCAGTAATTTTCAGTGATCTATTGATTTGAGTTCGGTAGGCATCATGTTTAGCTAATTCAGATAATGGGACAACAATTTTCAGCTTACCTACTTCAGTTTCTAGATTAAAGGTTTTTTTTGGGCTTTTGGATTTCGAACAGTAGTATTCTCTCTGTTTTCTGTGTTTTCTATGTTTTTCTCCATTTTAGGAGTGGAATCATGATTTGCTGATTCTCCTAAATCAACTTCTAGAGGTTCTTCCCCAATTCCCTTAGAAGGAAGGGGAGTGGAAGGATGTTTACTGTTTGGTTGATTATCAGAGACATCTTCAATTAAGGGGTTAGAAGGATTAGTGTTTGATCTAGAAAGAATATCTACAGGTGTGGTTACTGTCTTACCTCTTTTGGGATGATTTGGAACCTTTTGCTTGTTTGCTTCAGGGACATCAATTCTTCTACTTCTTAGGTTCTATTGTTTATGCACCTCAAGGAGGGTTGTGTCATATCCTTCCCTAAAGTCAAATGATTCCCCTGATTGAGTTTGAAACTATTTAAGTATGTGGGCCTCTTGATCCTCTTCGGTCAAGAAAACTTCTTCATTACAAAGTCCCATTAGATTAATTTGAGTACCCTCTTATGGTTCTTTAGAGTTGGAAGCTTCTGCATAATTCTCTTGGAAAGGGGGTCTAATGTTTTGGTCTGGACCAGTCTTCCTAGTGTTCTGGTTCTGATTTTTCCTGAAATTAGGATTCCTCCCTGTGTTTGATCCAGGTGGATGTTGGTGGCCACCCACCTATCCCATTTGGACCCCCACAACTGTCTCTTTCAGTTTTTCAGTTTCCTTAATCATAGCGCAGTTTACTATTTTTAGTAGTTTTCCGGGTCCTAAACTTCCGGAGCCGTTTTGAGGCCCTAAACGACGCTTTTTGGGAAATCTACCTCCACGATTTTTTATATAAAAAATCGTCTTTTCCGTCGTAGTCCTCGGAGAGTTCTTTCCAAGGGGCTATCATGCACGTCAAACGGAGATCGTATGCCAAAGTTACGACCCTGGGAAGTTGATGTACCAATTTACCCAAACGGGGCCCATAGTTTGGCGTTTCATCTTCTAGGGTTAGGTTTTGGAATGTTAAGGGTTTTCCATTGTTTCTCAATAATAAATAGGGCTTCGAGCCTCATTGTAAAGACAGTTTGGAACAGTTCAGAGGCATGTAGTCGACACATCTCTTCTTAGAGATAAGCTACCATCGCCCTAGCTGGGTTATTTCTATTTGTAAGCATATTTCAGTATTCTCCATTAATGAAATGAAGTATTATTTCCGCTGCATCTCTGTTTTTATGGTTATCGCATCTCTGTATTTATGGCTATCTCTGTAATCTATTGCGTTCCTGTTTAAATTCGGTTCAGTGTTGGTTGGCTGACCATCCCAATGAGCTTTCCTTTCATTTATCTCCACTCTGTCTCCTAGTCTATCCATCCCTTTAATTATGGCATCTAGATTTTGTTCAAAGGGTAGCTTTCTTCCTTTCATGGTATCTTCCTTTCACTCTTGGCCCTGTCTCTTTTAGATATCAGCTTGGCTTCAACACTGTCTGCTATGCTTTGCATATCTTCCAAAGTAGGAGGGGCTCGTTCTCTTAGCTGGAAAGCCATATCAGAATCAAATCCATCTGGGAATTTGATTGAAGCTAAACTAGGTGGGGTTCTAAGATTTTGAGGGATGGCATTATAGACATTGTTGAATCTAGTGCAATAATCTTGCATAGTTTCTTGTGTTCCTCTTTTTAGGATTTCATATTTAGATAGAATTTGAAGTGGGTCTTTCCTTTTCTCCCATCTTTTCAGGAATTTTCTATAGAGAGTTGCTAAGCTGTCTCTACTATTTACTACTAAATCTCTGAGCCAGATTCTAACTTCCCTAGATAAACTCTAAACAAATATTCTCATTTTCACATCATCAGTATCTATTTCATAAATTTCAAAATAATTAGTCATCGTTTTGGTATGTTGCTAGGCTGTATAGGTACTAGTACCATCAAAAGTAGTGATCTCACTTTGGTAATCCTAGGGCATGGCACCTAAATTTGCTGGTAGTACCAGGGGGCATATCTATTTTCCATTGCTATAGGTAATGGTGGAAAAAAAGCCGGGGTTGGAATAATAGTGGGTGTTTGAGTTGTGGATGGAGAGCTAGAGGTGATGGTTTGATGTGGAGTGGTTTGAGGTTGAGATGTATGAGGAAATGATGATGAACTCGTAGACTGCAAATATCTATCAATTGACAAATTAGCTTCTTGGAGCTCTAATTCTTAGATGAACTCTATGTCTTGGACTAGGTCAACTAATTCAGAATCAGATGACGTCGTAAAAAAAGAAGTTTGAAAGTATTCATCAAAGAGCTGGTCTTCGAGGTAAATCCACCTAACAGGATAGGATGAATATCTGAAGGTGGGTTGAGGACTAACAGAGCTTTCTTGTCTCCTAAGAATTCTGGGGATCAGATTGGGGTTCTCAAACACTTGTGGTGGGTTGGGATCAAGATTAGCTCTAGTGTAACTAGTCCTTTCTGAAGCCAGGTTTTTGGGTTTTTTTTTTTTATTTTCTTAACTGATATCAAAACAACTTCTATGATTTCTTTAAGATGATTTAGATTTAGGGTTTAAACTTTCTTAAATATTTTTTTTGACCAAGGAATTGTCTTCCCCAGTGGAGTCACCACTATTTTATCACTCAGATTTTCATAAAAGTTGTCAGAAGAAGGAAAGGGGTCTGAGGTAACCATAAAACAACTTTTAAGTACAAAATCTAGCCAATCTGTACTTAGAGAGGGCTCTCTCTTTAATATTTAGCCTTGTTTTATATGATATTAGGCTAGTTATGAAAGCTTGGGGGGTTTTGATTTTGTTTGGTGGTGGAATTCAGGAGCAGATGGATAGAACAGAGTATTTCAGGCCATTGGGCTATGGAGTCAACTGAAGATGGCTTAAATGGATCAAGTTGATTCAACAAAGGAGGGCTTCACAGGGCAAGATAGCTAAACAAGAGAAAAATGGTAACTTGAAAGGGTGAAATGGTCTTGAAAGGATGGAGGGCAGTTAAGAATCCTTTAGCAAAGTTTCAAGGTGAGGGAAAGTGAGTGATCATTAACAAAAAGCAATTAAGAATTTCCTGTTAAATGGCCACAATGATAAACTAAGAAGCAGGAAGCAATTAAGAATTCCCTACCTATGATAGTTTAGAATAAAACATTAAGAATATAAACGATTTTAAAGATAGAATGCAGTAAACCACTTTCTGAAATATACCTTTTCGTTTATCATTCAGATATGAAACACATGTGAAATATTAAACTAGAAAATAGTAAGAACATACGATATAGAATACTTATTTGTCCAACGTTTGACACATGAATCCTGTAAAAGTCCTTTGCTTTATTACTTCATCTAGCCAGCCATACAATAGTTGTTCAACAACACTTCTATTCCAAAATAGAGACTCTACAGAAATGTCTAAAAATCCACCTTAAGTACTTCGAATGAGGAAGTACTTATAAAAACAATTACAACAAAATATCTCCTAACTGAGAGAGATATATTCTAGGAAGACTAACTATATTTTACATGAATGTAGAGACAAATGGTCTCGAAGATAGAAATTGAAAGTGAACTGATGGCTTGTTGTCCCTGTTTTTGTTGAATGAGCTGGAGGCACATGCTATGATTGTGGATCTTGTTGTCCTGCTCATAATTCTATGCTGGCTAATTGCTCTTCATCTTTTTACTGATACTCTTCTACCTGTTCTGATACTATTTACCTTTTCTAATACTCTTTACCTTCTTTACCTTCATTCACCTTCTTTTACCAAAATTGACTATGGTAAATACTTCAATTTTACTTTTTACCAAGGTAAATCATAAAATGTTTTTCATATCTGTCCACCAATCATCCCTTAGTATCCTGGTCCTTTCTAGCTTCCTAAACATTTCATCGACCTCTGTGTATTTTACAAAATTGGGTTGTAAAAGAAACAAGTGTTTCAATTGATGCTCAACATAAAAGAGGCTCTCCAAGCTATCATAGAGAACTCTGCCTGTAGGTAATACTTTGGGTGTAGATGCACTAGCTGATGAACTGGCTTGGTAACTTGCATATTGAACCAATTTGTCGATATAATCCTCATGCCTCATTAGCTTATCATTGATAACTAAAGGAATTGGAAGTCCTTTACTCTGTAAAATGCCAAACTTTTCCATAAATTCATCTATGTCTTCTTGCATATTTTGACATTTTCTTTCTAGGTTCTGCATCAGAGTCCTTTTGGTTAAGACTTTCTTGAGTTCTAGGATGGTTCCAGTTCTATCCTCAATATTCAGTTGTTCCAATTGGTGCCTATTTATGCTATTTAGAAAATTTATCAACCTGATAGCTTCTTCAGGCTTTCCTCCTAGCTCTTCTTTGGTTTTTTGAATTTCTTGAAGAGCAACTTTGACTAAGTCAATCTGTTCAAAAATTATTTGAATTGATGACCAAACATCATTGATGGATTCAGTGATGTTGGTCCATATAATTTTTCTGATATCTGTTAAAAGATTTTCAAAGGTGAGATCCTTTTCCAGTGTTTTTACTTGTTGAGCCAAGCCTTTGTTTTTCCTCACTTCCTCAGCAAAATTGATTTTAGACACATCATAATTTTGTTCCAAGGTAACAAATTTCTCCTTTACCTTCTACAATTCAAAAACTTGGAGTTTCATCTCCTCCATCGATTTGATTAATTCTTCAGTGCTCTAACCTAAAGTTCCTACCTGTGCTATACCTGTTGCTTCAATAGTCTCAGCTGTTACCAAAGGGACATTTGGTGCAAGAGTTGTTGCCAATGTTGAAGGGACTACCATGGAGACCACTGGTACTACATTTTGAGGCTGAGAGGTTGACTCACTCTACCTACTTTGTAGTGCTTTCTCTAATTCCTACTATGTCTCCCTTAATTGTTCATTGAGCTTGAGGACTAAGTCCATAAGCTCTTCCTCATTCTTCATTTCAATTACTTCAGTACTTTGTGGATGCATTAGTGGTGGCAATTTCAGTTGCTTTCTCATGGCAGCTATATCTTCATTTTTCTTCTTTATCAAGGCTTCTGCAGCTTTTACATCTTTTGGGTTATGAGCCAATCCAATAATCAAATCCTCCAATGATTTGATTCTATTGTCTTTTGCCTATGAGGAGGCTCTTTCCAACTACAATTTAGCTGTGGTATTATTGAGTGAATTCTCCAATCTGTGTGCCATCATGGCCTTGCTTGTCAATGTTGAATAAACCATTTCCCCTATCTGCTTATGCAGTTCTATTTGATATATGGGGTGAATGTCTTTGGCTAAGACCTCAAAATCAATTTTGAGGTAGTCTGCAAGGGTTTGGGGCTGCTGTACTTTAGGCTTTAAAAAACTTATCTACATTTTGCCTTCCTTGATGTCATAAGCTAACATCAACCTAGTTTGATTGGTAGGAGCCATCTTCAAATATTGAGTGTAAGTTTGGGCCTTTAGATGTTCATTTTTGGCCTTTATTTCCTTGAATTTTTTTTTGATGTCTAAGGTCTTGTTAGATGAAGACCTGAAAGATGAAACTTCAGTGCTTTACTGTCTTGCAAGCTCCTATCTTTGTGAGGTAGAAGGTGTCCCACCTACTGGGAATGTATGCTGACTGTCTCCACCTTCTTTCCTCAAACTCCCTGTCGTTTCTTCAAAAAATTCCTCTTCTGAGTGTGGATTTAGCCTGTGCCTCTTAGCACCAAGTTGGTCTGAAGGACCACTGGCAGGGATAGCTACCTCCCTGTCTCTCTTTAATCTCTTTTCCTCATTCGGAGGAATCTGCAAAAATGGGGGGTCTCCCACATTAATCTGAGTTGGATGGGACTGTGGTGGGGCCTGTTCTTCTGAGATTTCAGGCTGCTTTGACATGTTTGATTACCTTGATGCTGAAGTATTGGTTCCTTATTCTTTTCCCTGTGATGATTCTACAAGGGGTGCACTAGTTTCCTGGGAGTGCCTTTGGGAAGTATCTGCTGTGGAGGCACTAGTTCCTGGTGTTGGCTTTTGAGAAGTCCCAAGTAAAACTTGTTCAAAAGAGTCCAGGTCAAGTCTTTTTGTAGGTGTTTAATCACATTATCTACATTGACCTGATTAATATCCATCTCAACAAGAGTTCCTTCCCTCCATTCATCCATATTAGCATATTGCTCTATTTCAGGGATTCTGTAATGAAAATATGGTGATAACATATTTTTCATTCTCCTATCACAAATGAAACTATGTGGGTCATATCTCCAACCAAAACATTTACTTCATTCTAGGTGTGCTAGGATTTCTTCTACTACTTTCCCTGCTTCTCTATTTTTGTAGTCAAATGGGCCTAGGTGATCCTTATTTCTCAGCTGTCCTTTCTTCTTGGCCTTGGTAAAGTGAATCTAATCTGAGTTTGTCATTTGCCTATAATACTCCAATGCAAACAACCTCATTGGAACATATTTTGGTAGTTTGAATGGAGGAAGCTCATAACCATATATCCTGATCTCTGTGTGATTCTAGTACAAGTACTAGTCACCTACCTTGTACTATTTGGATAGCGGAAGGATTCTTTTGATTTCATCACTAAACCTAGGAGGAGGATTTCCTGTCAGCATGGTGGTCACTAGGTGGAAAAACTGGTCAATGAATTCATTGTATGAATATGGACAAGCAAAATAATGGTGGAAGATAGAAGTCCAAAAAATGACTGACCTTGGATTACCCTTTGTATCAAGTTTATTCACAAAAAATGGGAACTTGTTAGACCGATAGTAGAGGATGAGGTGATATATGAATGTTGAGTACTTGAATACTTTCTCATTTCCCAGCCTCATGAATTGGTCATGGATTTTTTCAGCAATGAATGCAACGTAATTGTACTTGACAGCAGGGGGCGGACCAAGGGTAAATATGGACATCAAAACTAGGGTCAATTCATCTATATATTCACTAGTATTGAATCCCATGACTGTAGGTATCATATCAACTATAGTTTTGCCTGTCTCTGTAAAGAAAGCTGACAAATAAGGAGGAGGATTTTTGGGTTCATGCTCCTTATCCACAAAAGTCTGACAAAGGCAACTGAGTTCAGACTGGGTCAATTTAGATGATTTTTCTAGCAAATCTCCAAGGGAAATGGGTGTGAGGGTTTGACTCGGATGAAACTGAAGCATCTCATTGATTGAGTCTGCAATAATTATGAGGAGGACAGTTTGATTGGGGGACATTACTACTCTTTGGTTGGGATCATAGTTGGCATGACACTAATGGATAATGCCAGGGAAAATGCGTATAGAGGGAAGAAAACACATTGGGAGATTTGGTTCCCAAAGTCCTATGGCATCATAGTCATTCAAGTAATTGTCCCGGCATTGGCAAAATACTTTTAGGGGGTTTTTATCAGTATTCAGGTCTTTTATTTGAAAATATTTATCTGCGAGGAGTAGATAATCTAAATCATGGTGAGGGGTAGTGATATGTGCTACATTGAGTGGAACGGGGGTTTCCATTCTGGTTCTTGTGGATTCAGATAGGAAACTCGGGTTTTTATGTGAAATTGGTGAAACAGAGGGTCGCGGGAAACTTGAATTGTAAATGCAGCAACTGAATTATGGTGAATTTTGGGTTTTTTCCAATTAATTGGAGAGAAAGCAAGTATTTACAAGGTTACTGGATGGAAACTAGTAAATACCTACTTTTTGTGACGGGCAATGGAGTACAAGTTCACTGTGTGCGAATGAAAAAATAGGAGTAGCGTCAAGCTGCAAGTTTGAGGGTGGTTGACGGTTGGGTGCACGAGCTAGTTGATTTTCAACATTCAGGTTGTTGCATGGATGCGTTCACAGAATAGGATGACAAACTGATTAACTTTGTTTTTTATACAAAGTCAACTTTTGGCAGGTTCAGAATTTGGACAGGTGGCATCAGTGGGCAAAAGATTTGATGTTTTGTCAGTAGCGGGAGGTAGTAAGCGGTTTTCATTGCACCGCAAATGGAGGGGAGCCAGTATTTGGGCTCGACTGCATGATTCCATACGATGAACGACACGTGGTGTAGACACTGTTTGCAAAACCGCTCACCATCACGTGCTAAAGTTCAGTCGCGGAGGGTCCTGCGATATGGGTGACAACTGTTAGATATGAGGGATCCGATCGGATGGCTATCGAGGAGGTGAGGTGGTGAATGGTTAACAGAGGGCAGGCCCAACATAATTAAAGGTTTTAATTACATCGGGGACGATATGGTTGGTTGAAAAAGTTATTAATTAACTGTGGGGGTCAATTAATCCTTTTATTTAACATGGTGGTGTTAGGGTTCTTAATTAGTTACAGTTTTACTAATTAATCCCATTTATTAACTCTATTATGGTTATATTTAACCGAGAAGTGGAATATGTAAGAATTTGAGATTTTTGCATACTTATAATAATACAGGAGTGGGTAATTTTTATAGGGGAACTATATAATAACATAAATTAGTGGTTAGTATGACCAGATTAATGGAAAAAGCACTAATTTTAATGTTTTCCGAAAATGTATTTCATCATACAACACTTATACCTTAGGCTAATGATATATGACGGTTTTTATGGAAAATGTTTTAATTTCCCTAAGTAAAATAGGATTTTACTTAGGAAAAGATTTCTTTAGGGAATGAATGACTTTATAAAGGCGTGCATCTTGATGAAAGGGTTTAACTGCTTAAGGTATTATAGATTATTGGGCCGAGGGTCTAGTTCCTCCAAGAATCAGAGAAATGCTCTGAGCCCCTCTAATATGATAGATACCTTAACGCTTAGGGGAAATTAGTGAAACTTGAGGGGAAATGAGTAGGGAAGTTAATTATTTTTTACTTTGCTTGCTTGATGTGAATTCCATATGATACATGCCTTTGCCTTGCGATGAAAGTAAAATATTTACACATTTAAACTTATCATTCACCACATATTATTCTGCAGCCATCATCTACTTACCCTACCTACTTAACCTAGCATTTTCACTTTCTTTATTAGGGTGCACTTAGACTGGAAAACCCTTATCAAACTTTCTTTTCTTTTACATGGTGATGCCTATCTAAGTCTACACTTGTTACATCCAAGGGCTCAAATTAAACTGTTCAGCTCATTTTTTCACTCTACCTATCTACTTATCTGCCGACATTAAACTGTTTGGTTAGATCTTTATTCTCTATTTCTACAACATGAAATTGAAAAATGAACTAGTCAAGTTTAAACTATTTGACTATTAATGAATTGTGGCATCGGTAGCAAGGTGCACACAATTTTTTATTATACAAAGTAAAAAGTAGTGTCATTTACGCTTGCACACTTTCCTGGTATTTTATTTTGGTGGGGTTCATTTTCTTTCATATTTTGACCTATTCTTATTCTTTTCACCCTTTTATTTTTCTTCTAGGGTATACCCTCTTTACACTTTTTAAATTTTTCGAGTTTTTACAAATATGGAAAGCCTTTGCAACAAGAAAAGGTATAAACATATTACAAAGCTAAACCAAGTCAATCATGATATATGACACCTATTGGTATAGGGGCATAACAGAACTCACGACCTCACCCACACAAGTGCAATACCTTACCTCTATACGATAACCATGTGTCTTACAAATCATGGGGTGCACATTATAATTAAAGTGTTAAAATTTTGTGCTTAGGGAAAGAGAGGGCCAACCTTGCAGGCCAGCGTCCTCCACAAGTCACCATACCCTATAACCAAGAGCCAGTGTCAGTGCTAAGTGTAGTTTTATGTTAATTAACCATGCTTATCCTTCATTAACTGTGGATTAACTTGGTGGTAGTTTTGACGGGTCCGACAAATCTGACACTACTCTAGATTTGGCGTGGTTAACTAGAGTTTCTCCAGATTTGGTGGAATTTTCCTATGGAAAAATGAGGACACCATAACTTCTTCAAATTTCGACTCATTTTGGCTCACAAAGAGTGATTCCTAGATGATTTGGATGCTATGAACACAATGGAACATGTTTCTGAGGCAGAAAGGTATTGCTGGCTTAGGGGGTCCTAACCAGGTTCAGAGTTAGTTGCACAAAATAAATACCTACACTACGGCCCTTTCAGCATTAACTTGTAGTGCGCATACTGAAGTCTCACCCGAAGCAGTATGGGGGGATGTTGGAACCAAGTTTCGACACCTAGAGATCATTGTGATGTCATCTTGGTGACATAGATCTGCCTTTGCGTAGACCTATATGCTCATGGGGCCTATTGTTGTAACTTCCTCCAATCAGCCTCTAGACCTCTGCAAAGGTCTACGATTGGCTTTTGTGGACCCTGAACATGTCAATTAACTACCTACATGCACTTTAGATTACCCTTAGATCAATAGTTACTCGGAATTACCTAAGTTTGTGATCACTTCAACAGAAAGAATTATGATCTTCACGTAATCACTTAACATTAATTGTGTTCAAAAAACAATACAAATTAAGTAAAATCATGCATCAATACATCATTATTTTATAAAACCATCATTCATCACAACATATAGTGCATTCATACAGAACAGAAGTAAAGGGAATAAACATAGGAATTTTCGTAACAATCTTCTTTATTGATATTCAGCAAAGGTTTAGAGACCCAAAACTTCCCCGCGTACTCAACTGCAGGGGTCCGCGCACTCAGCTGCGAACACTACTCTAGGCCTCTGCGCACTCAGTTGGAGAGCCTTTCCCTCCTCTAAGACTTCTACCTTTGTGCTAGACTTCCTCGTTCGTAGCCATAGAATTCTTACTTCCTTAGACTCTCTAAGAAACACCTATTTATACAATCCCATGGTCCGTGGACCATGGGTAGATCTTCAAAATCCGACTCCAGTTACATAAAGGAAGGGTAAAACCCCTTTTTACTCTTAACTAGCTACATGCTCTGTGACCACAATTTGCGGATAATTTACATATTTTTACATTAAAACTTGGGCTTTTGCTCCTAAACTGACCCAGGGCACCCCATCCCAATAGGCCCCCAACCCAAAGATCGTGACTCGCACTCAAGTCTCTTAGCTAGTATGGAGACCTTGCTATGAAGATCCCCCTGCTCCACCTGCACCACTGCTACTTCAGTCGCACTCTGTGTGGCTGCCTGCTTCACCTGTTTGTCTAGTTGTTCTGTGGTTAGTCCTTCGTTGTCCTACCTAATCTTCTGTTGTGTAAGCTACAAGTTCACTAACATTTCCTGTATGTTGGTGGAGACTTGGTAGGCTTCTTCCAACCAAGGATCCAACCATGCCTTAAGGACTGCCTCTTTTTCTGTGCTGCTTCCACTTGTGTAAGGAGTTGCTTCCCCTCCTACAACTTGGTGAGGCGCTACACTATAGCCACTGAGCGCACTGTTGCTCGCACTTTGTCATACTGCTACTGAAGCTCGTGGGTCTCTACTTTTAATTTCTGTAGGTCGGGATCTTCCTGCAGGGTCGTTACTACTTCCATGGCCTGCTCAAACAACATTTTGTAGTCCACAACTGCAACATCCATAGTGGTTATTTCATCCTTAACAGTAGCTTCGCGTTGTTTCCTAACTTCGAACGAGGTCTAAGGATATGACTTGAGCTCCAGTTCTGTGATTTTCAGGTTGAGCTCGAACTGAATTTGGTCCACCTCTGTCTTAGCATCGTGGACACCCACTACAAGTTTCCTGATCTTGGCCTAAAGTGGTGCCTCCTTAGGTATGTGAAACTCTGGCACCGTCCTACAAGCCATTGCAATCACGACTACTAGTTGGGTGCTTTGCACCTAAATCGTCACTTTTTCCTTCAGGGCCTTCATCTTTCCAATGAACATTTTCTCATTGTTCACCTGATATTCACTTATTAGGCTGAGAGAGCCTTGCTCCTGTGCTCGTAACTCCGCTATCACACCTGTCTATAGCGTGTGAAGATATTCATTGGGGAGTGCTGCAAGGTTGAGGCCGATGTTCTTTAGAGTACTCACAATGACCTTATAATCAGCCAATTCTATGTGCAAGGACCATTCTGGTAGCGCGACTACTCAAAGATCCACTAAACTGACCATCTTGGAAGCCTGAATGGTCCCTCGTACTAGACTCATCTATGCACCACTCATCTACCCTGTGCCCACCTAGATCCTGCTGGTCTGGATCTGCAGTTCACACAAATCCTTCTGAAGAGTTCCAAGCAACTATAGGTTCTTTTGTTCGTACTACTGCAATAGTTCCATTGTGGTCTCATGCACTTTAAAGACGATCTTGTCGAGATCACCTTCTGTGAGCATAATGGAATCAAGCAGGGGCTTCATCACTTTTGACTTCTTTTGCAGCCCCTCCTTCTATTGTTCCCTGTACCTCTTCACTCGGAATGGGGTGTTCTGTCCTTCATCACCGCCACTGCCCTTCTCTGACTTTTCTTCTTCCTCGGTCCGGGGCGAAGGGGATTTACCACTTTGTTCGGAGTCATGTTGTTCCTATTCAACCTACTACTTTACAATGTGCTCCTTTTCGAGTTGGCCCTTCTCGTCAGCCTCCTTCCTTCGCTTCTTGGCCAACTGCTGGACCACCTACTTTGTTGCCTCCTCCTTCTTCTTCTCTACGGAACTCCCCACGCCTTTATTGCTACCCGTGACCAGATCGTATAAAGAGTGCCAATCTGTCAGCCAATGGTTGATGACTTCTTGGATGGCATCATCCGTGGCAAGATAGGGCAGATCGAACCACTTTTGCTGCAGATCCTTCCATGCCCTCATATACAAGCGATGAAAATCTGCCTTGAACTCCACGTACTCCGACAATTGATCATCCACAGTTGGGGACAACCGTGGCTGCTGGTTGATGGCCATGCGAATGCTCGCCTCCATCAAAAGCCAAGAATTTTTTGTCTCCGTGACCAGCGTGGAGTCCTTCATGCTCCATAGGGAGGTAAACTAGGAGCAAACTCGAGTAATCCTTTCTCCAAGGGAGGAAATTGACGATCCTCTGACAACTCCCAAGGTACTAGCACAATGGAGAGAAGCAACCATGCATAGTAGAATGTCTTGCATTCGTCCTGATCCTCACAAAAATTCACAAGGAACTCATTGTAGAGGTAGCGCAACGAATTAAACTGCATGCCCTCCGTGCACTGTGTAGCTAATGAGATTACGGGCGCTGGAATCACGTCTATCCGACATTTCCTCATGAATTTATTGGTTAAGATCCACTTCGATATTTGTACACCGGGGTCATTGATGGATGTGATGGAGTACCCACGCAGCTTCTTGACTAGGTAAAATTTTTTCTTCATATTTTCTGCCAAGTCGCACTCACTAGTCTTTCCGCCAAACTCCTTGGCCAAATTCAAGCCTAAATGTGATAGGAGCACGATCCAATGGATCAACATGTCTGTGATGGGGAAGGCACACTCAACCATAAACACCCATCATGTACCAGAGTCAGTAGTTATTTTATGCAGCTGATACTGATGTTGGAGCGGTGACAGTGGGTCACCCATAGAAGGTTCAACAACGCGAATCCACTCCACTAGCTCCTACACAGTGACACCAAATTATTTATAATATAACCGCTTCACATAGTTCTCTGTCATGAGGTGAAGGAACCTCTCATGGTTTGCCAAATCCCAGTCTTCAATTTTTAAATTGGGAATCTGTGCCAGGTGAGAGCCTTCAAAGGTGATGCTTTCTGGTAGTAGGGGCATATTAATGATGAATTTTGCCATGTATGGGTCCTTAGTGACCTTCACCTTTCCCTTGAGTAGAGGAATATAATCCGACAACCTGCAGATGGGCTCCATTCCCTTAGCATCTATATCCTTCGCGCCCTCTTTGGACTCTAAATATGTGACCTTCTCCTTATCCTTCGCTAGCAGCTTATCTTGCTTCTGGGCCTGTGTAGCAGATTTATTTCTTGATAACTCACACACTCACATCGGCTGCTTTTGCTTGTCTTTCTTCAGCTTACGGTTTTTACACACTAGTGTAGGCTTCGACCTACATGACGTCGGCGCCGTAGGCATAGGAGCCGTGGACCCCATGCTTACAACTTCTGGAGCTGCTCCTTCGAAGGCAATAGTTCCTTCGATGCTTGCAGTCTCACCAGGTCCAAACATAGTGCTGAGAATAAACTCCTGGGTATCCTTAGGTATTATTGAACACAAAGCTTGCGACCAAATCTGTGAAAAACTCAGGATTCATAAATGACAGACAACACAACTCAAAAATTCTAAGGATACAAAGTGTTCTCTGCTGGACGACCATGTGTAATTTATAGGCAAATTTGAATTCAAATCCGACCGTTCCCCCCAAAATTTGTCCATAGATACTGATTTGGCAGTAGATATTCAAAGGTTCTAGCCTTAAATGTCACCCCCCTGCTCCTCTTAATCGTCTCCTCAATGTCAAATCATGAACAATGACTATAAAAATCATTTTTTGGTTTTGCTGCGTGGTATCTCCTCTCATAGCACAGCTCCCTTTGTGCACCTTCTAATACTGTGACATCACTCTTTTTCGTGCAACCCCTCTATTGTGTAGTTCCACCAACCGGGTAGTTTAGTTTATGGTCCTGTGCTGCCTTGTAGCTTACTGGAGCGCTAAGACTGTCCTACCGTCATGTAGTCATTGAGCCGGATCCCCTGTGTATGGCTTCAACCGGCTTCCATTTACCCTTCCTCGAAATGGTTCTCCATTCAACTTTGTGAGTTGAACTGCGCCAGCATCTGTAATTTCTTTAACAACATATGGCCCCAGCCAGTGCATCTAAAACTTTCCTGGAAACTTAGTGAACTTGCTATCATATAATAAAACCAAGTCATTTACCTTGAAGGTGTGCAGTTTGATGTGCCGATCATGCCAAGATTTTTCGCGTTCCTTCTGGACCTGCTGATGGAATCTAGCCAAAATCCTCTCTTCTTCGAGCTCCATTAGTTTTGCGAGTCATTCTTGTAAGGCTCTGCATTCCTCCATTCCTATGAAAGCAGCTATGCGTAGACTAGGCACGATATATTCCATAGGAATTACAACCTCTACACCATAAACCAATCAGAAAGGCATCTGACCTGTTAGCTTTTTGCAAGTAGTCATGTATGCCCATAATACTGTCGGTATGCGCACGTCCCAATCATTTCACTGCGCATTGAAAATCTTTGTTAGTGCATTTTCCAATATCTTATTGAAAGCCTCTACTGTTCCATTGGCCTAAGGATGATATGGTGTACTTTTCTGATGGTAAACTTGGAACTCTTCTATTAGCATGCTGATCATTTCATTGAGAAAATGTGTACTGTGGTCACTCATAAATACCTTCGGTTAGCTGAATCTAGTCAACACATAATCAAACAACAAATTTGTCATTGTTGCCCTGTACAGTCCTTTATAGGTTGTGCCTCCACCCATTTGGTCAAATATTTGGTCACCGTGATGATATATCGCGCACTTGTTTTCTTGCCTAGGGATTGAATCGGTCCTAGAAAATCATATGCCCATTTCCCAAATGGTTGTAATGACACCTGCAGATTCATAGGTATGTCATCCCTCCATGACAACCTGCCTGTTCTCTGACATGCATCGAATGCCGTATAATATGATTTAGAATCTTTATGCAACGTCGGCCACTACAACCCAATGGTTATATTTTCTATGTTGTTTCCTATCCTACATAATGCCCTCCCACAGCTCCTCCATGAGCTTTAATGAAGATAGTATTTCATTCAAAATCAAGCACATATCGTTGAAGTATCTTGTCTGATCCCATTCTATAAAAATATCTAACAATTACAGAGAAATCTACCGCACGCACTACCTACTCTTTTTTCTGTTGGCTGGTGTATCCTTCTGGAGCGGTTCCTATAGTCAGAAAGTGGATAATATCTGTAAAATGGTTATCTGCTATGCGCATTGTGAAGAGTTGCGGGTCGAGCCACCTGTCCTCCAAATTAGTAGGCTCCTCTCCTATTTCAATGCGTGACAAATGGTCAGGTCCTACATTCAACCTTCCTGGCTTAACAATTAACTCAAAGTTGTATTCTTGGAACAACAACAACTATCTGCATATCTTCCACCCCAACATAGGCTTTATTGACTAGGTACTTCAAGGTGGAGTGGTCTGTGTACATCTTGAAATGCCTGCCCAATAGATAGTGTGAAATTTTTTTTACCACATATACCATAGCCAGTCCTTCGCGCTATGTTTTCGAACAATTCTCTTCAGCCTTAGATAACTTCATGCTCACAAATGTTATAGGATGATCCATCTCTCCTTCACCAGCCCATGTTAGTGCTGCTCCGAACATAATACACGAGGCATCAACATGCACATGGAACTCCTTCTTCTAGTCTGGGAAGACCAATATCTCGCAATGACCATCTTTTCCTTCAAGACATCTAGACTGCGCTGACATTCTTCATCCCAACAGAATGTAGCTTCCTTCTTTAGCAACTTCTCCATAGGCACGGTAATCTGAGCATAAGCGTTGATGAACTTTCGTTAATACCCAGTATTCCCAAGCGTTGCACACAACTATTTGACACTCCTTGGGGCTTCCAAATTGATTATTACCACGACCTTGGAAAGGTCCACCATGAGTCCTTTCTTGCATACCACATGACCCAAAAAAATCCCAAAGGGACACAAAATAGGCACTTCTTCATGTTCAGGGTGATCTGATACCTTTGACACGTATCCAACATTAAGCACAGACTAGCTACATGGCGCTTTACTAGCTCAAACACTCTCCAGTCATAAAAATATACCTCCAAGAATTTGTGAATAAATTCTTTGAACGTCGTGATGACTATGCGAGAGAATATCATCAGTGCATTCTCCAGTCTGAAGGGCATCATTGTGTACAAAAAACACCCCCATTCTGTTGTGAAGGTTGTTTTACTCCTGTCTTCTGGCGCAATATTGATCTGATGGTACCCAGATAACCCATCAGTAAATGAGTAGGCGTCCTGCCCTACCACATTGTCTGGCACCTCATCAGTGAATGGTGTTGGAAAGGATCATGAACACACACATAGTTAAGCTTTCTTAGATCTATAGAAATCCTTATCTCGCCCTTCTGTTTCTTTTCCTGAACTACCATTGGGCTCACCCAATCAGATTCCTTCACTGGTTCAATAATACCTGCCTCAAGCATCTTGTCCAAGTCCAAGCGAACATTTTCCTTGTATTTAGGATTAAGGCATTATGGCCTCTTCTTAACGAGCTCCACGTCGGGTTTTAAAGTTATTTTCATCACTCCCAAATCCCCTATGATGTCTTTCAAGTCTGAAAATTTTGAGGAAAAATATCCTGGTACTCATGGAGTAATTCGAAAACTTTATCCACCATGGAATCATCTCAATAATCTTCGATCTTCACGAATTTAGGCTCAACTTCAGTACCAATGTTTACCTACCTAGTCTTCAATGGCGCAGTGATATTTGGGTTCTCTATTTGCGGACATTCAACCTCGCAATGTCTTTTTACTTCTGGGATATTGATATTCCTTGGATCCTAATCCTCTACTTTAGCATTCATATTATAGCATTCCAGTGCATGGCACATTTGGGTGCTCCAATCTAGTTGAACCAATTCCAAAAGATCCTGCAAGATTTAGAAGATCGTTGCCTTAACCTCCTGCAGCGCCTCATCAATGCTTTCGAACCTGTCTTTAAAGCTGAACGTCCTCATGAACCCTTCTCTTAAGACATCCCACTCTGTGGTGCCATGGCGGAGCTCCATTTCCAAATACCAATTCATAGGGATTATGTCCAGAATGTGACATAATAAATGCACCCATTATGGATGTGGCTTTGTTCCATATACCTTAGTCCATTTGGCCAAATGATTGAGCGGATCATTCCTCCCATAATACTTCTTAGTTACCCATACTTTAGGACGACCAAATCACATTCTCATCATACTTCTATAATTGCACCACTCATCAAAGTTGTCTTTGTGCATACCCCACCACCAAGCGGGCGTAGCGTGCAGTGCCCAGTCCAACGACTGAAAGAGGTAATCCTCTCAAACTTCTCTTTCAAAAGCATCCAAAAATTTATCTATGTCAGTTAAACCATCATAATAAGGTAAATTTATTACCTCCGATGACACACAGCACAATGATTTAGTCATCATATTGCAGCGCAGTGTGGATACTTCGTGCAGCCTATTTTTCCAATGTTCCAAATCTTCATCTAATTATGAGGTGCACGAACTTTTCACGATCACATGCAATTCATCTATCAGCTATCGAATTAACCCAATATTGGTCTCACGTTGTTATTTTATAGATCTGATCCAAATCATCATCACTTTCCTCATAGTCGCGGACCATTCAGTATAGCTCAGTCCTTCTGCAGGGTCCAATGGTACTACGACGCGAAGCAATTTCATTTTAATACACATTGTCTGCTTCTTCAAATTGATGAACCCATTCATGTTGATAGCCCAACCAATCCCCAGGAGCATGAGATATGGATTTCTATCATCAAAAATCTATATTACCTCAAAATCAGTCAGCGCGCTCGCACCTTCTATATCTACGGTAACTCCCTGCAATCGTCCCATAGGGATAATCTTCTACTGGTTCGCCATCCTTAGTTGAATTAGAGACCACTGCAGCACAAGTCTCCCCATTATTTCCCAGGTTTGTTTAGGCAATACATTCATGTTAGACCCCAAATCCAAAATAACCTGGTCCATCTCATAGTCTCCTATTTGTGCGATAAGCCTCATCTCGCGCCCTGTTCTTGCCTTATGCTTACCGATCTTTTTTATGACGTTGGGTCTATCAGAAGTATTATCCTTATTGACACCTTTGTTTATCAACTCCTGTAGCCTTACTATTGCACAGTAGTTTCATACAAGTCTCCAAGAAGGTGGTAAGCACAGAGGGGTCAACTTCTGCAGGCAGTTTGTCCTGACTTCCTGAGGTAGAGGCCCTAGCGAATATTTTCTTCACTTCCATGAAAGTTTCCTTCGCATGCTCCAGATCAAGCCAAACCTCTTTTTCTGGAGACTTACGGACCCATCCACCTTCTTCATGATGCTTTCCCTTATCATCACCAGTCGTGATCCCGCTTCGCAGTACGATATTCACATTCAGGTCCTCTTCGCAGGGCTCGGCCCTCATCATTTGTAAGTCTTAGGTAGGATGCTGAGGCTGCGCCTTCTTCTCCTGCATCTTGGCCATGAACATAGGACATTTTTCAATTGTGTGGTCAAACTAAGTGTAGTATTGAGATTATGGGCGTGTCTAATTCATACACTCCTGCACGTAGTGTCCTGACATTCTGCAATTGTAACAAATGACCTACCCCCGACCCCTACCAGGTCCTCCTCTTCCTTGGCCTCATCTGTGCCCTTGATATCCTTCGTGTGTTCCCCCAACACCCTAATCCAGAGGCAAAGTTTCTACTTGCATTTGATACATAGGTGTCCTCTCCATCATTAATTCATAGCTTCGACAGCGGTTATCATCGTGGCCCACCAATTTGTAGAAATCGCAGAACAATTGTTGTGGTGTCTGTAAAAACTTTTGCAGTAAATGAAAATTGTATGTTACATGTTTTCTGGCTACTTGACAAATAGCATACCATAGCACAGGCCCCACACTTGGTCTTGTTGGAGCTTCTTTCCTTAGGGGCATAGGCACCCCTCCTGTGATTTAATTAGTGAAGACAGGGCAATGATCTTTATCATGCCCCTGGTTTTTACACTTGAGACACCAAACTTATTCATGCACGTTGAACCGAGCTGATTTTTCCTTTTTCAAGCTCTGTAACTCCAAGAAGAGGTTCTACAACTCTGCATGAATTTGGTGAACTCCCAAAGAGGCATCCTCGATAGGTGTCTCATGCAATCTCATCATGATTTCTAGGGCTTCCACCTAAGTTCCTATCTTTCGTTGTGATAAAGCAATCCTTAAGTGGGGTAGGAGAACAACTATAAACCAATCACAGTGCTGACTATATATGAGATTCATATTAGCATCACAGATCTCGCACTTCAGTCTTTGATCTAGCTCCCATGGCATTTCATTGGGTGTCATCATGATTTCCTTAAATACAATTACCGACTGCGAGGAAGATTTTGGCTTACTGAATTCCTTGTTCAAAGCGACCTGAGTATCTTCCAACGATGCCAATGGATTAGCAGTGCAATACTTAACATACCATGTCAGTCCGTGATCCTGCAGAGTGGTGACTAACCCTGCCTTCTTTATATTTTCATTTGTAATCTGTTGTGTTATGCACACAACCTTCACAACAAACCAAAATTGATTTGGATCTTGACTTCCTAAGCCTTTGAAAACTAGCAACTTCATCATATTCGACATGTTAACCAGTGGTGGTGGAGGTGGTGGTGTGGGTGAAGGTGTATGTTGTGGAGGTGAAGCTGGAGGTGGTGTGGATGGATGAGGTATCCGCGAAAACCCTGCCTGATCAACTGGACAATGCTCTGCGGTGAAGCCTGTGTTTCTCCCTTGTCGTCACTTGAAGGAGGTCCAATCAATGGACTATATTCAGGACCTATTTTTCCTTGATTTCTAAAGCTTCATCAACTTCGTGTATATCCAAACATCAAGGTAATGGCATAATCCACTTTTCACACGAGAGCATATTAATCCAAGTATTCAAGGATCTCAAATACTTACCTTGTGGCCCCTTGAAGAAGTGTCACTCCACATCACTGTAACTAAATGGGGTATCAACCATGAAATCTATAACAAATCCTCCGATGACTCGATCAAGCTAGTGATCAACTACGTGCACGATCTTATATTTATAATCTTCCAACCTCCACAAGAGCTCTGGGGTGCACACTATCAGACCGTCAAGCCTCCACCTTCCTTGGTCACCTGCCAATTTATCGATCCAATCGTATAGTTCGATTGGGAAGGTGCAAAAGAAGATTTCATGTATTTCTACGTATAAATATTTGTCCAGCCACTGTTATTTTGTTAGGCGTGGATTCTTGTTCTCTTGCACCACGAATTCGTGGATTTTTCTGTCCAACCACTTCTCAATTTCCTTCTTGGTCGAATTCCAGTGATGCGACATCACACATCTCTTTATGCAGATCGCAGTCCCGAAAATGGAACCATTTTTTGGCTAAGGGGGTCTGACCCATGTCCAGATTTAGTTACGCTAAACAAATCCCTACACTACTGGCCCTTTTGGCATCAATCCGCAGTGTGTGGACTAAAGTCTCACCCGAAGCAGTATGGGGGGATGCTGGAACCAAGTTTATTCACCCAGAGATCAGTGTGATGTCCTCTTGGCAACCTAGATATGCCTTCGCACAAACCTCTATGCTCCTACGACCTATTGTTGTAACTTCCTCCAATTAACCTGTAGACCCCCACAAAGGTCTACGATTGGCTTTTGTGGACCCTGAACAGGTCAATTAGCTACTTACGTGTGCTTCATATTACCCTTATATCAGTAACTACTCAGAATTACATAAGTGTGCGATCACTTCAACAGAAAGTGTTATGATATCCACGTAATCACTTAAAATTAATCGCGTTCAGACAACAATACAGATTAAGTAAATTCATGCATCAATACATCATTATTTTGTAAAACCATCATTAATCATAGCATATAGCACATTCATACATAACAAAAGTAAAGGGACTAAAGACATGAATTTCTGTAACAATATTGTTTATTGATATTTAACAAACGTTTACAGACCCAAAACTCCCCTATGAACTCAGCTGCAAGGGTCCGCGCACTTAGTTGTGGACACTACTCTAGGCCTCTGTGCACTCAGATGCAGAGCCTTTCCCTCCTCTATGACTTCTACCTAGGCGCTAGACTACTTCTCTCGTACCCATAGAATTCTTACCTTCTTAGACTCTCTAATCCACACCTATTTATACAATCCCATGGTCCATGGACCATTGGTAGATCTTCAAAAGCCAACTCTAGTTACATAAAACAATGGTAAAATCCTTTTTGACTCTTAACTAGCTACACGCTCCAAGACCACAATTTGCAGAGACTTTACATCTTTTTACATCAAAACTTGGGATTTTACCCCAAAACTTGACCTTTTGCCCCAAAACTAACCCAGGGGACCCCATCCCAATAGGTACTTCTGTACATGATTTTTCTGCATTGAAGTTTAAGGAAGTCTAGGGCCACCAGGAGAGAAAATCAAGCCTAGATCAGTTGAAGTCCAATTGCAGAGCTTGGATAGTCATTTTTGGGGTTTTGGGTCCTTTTGAATCCAATGGAGTAGGTTTCGAAGCCATTGAAGCACTTTAGGTGCATGTAATCAGAGAATTGACCACTAATCCAAAGAGGGCCTAGCCATTAAAGCAGGTGCAAGGAGATGTAGCCCAGGAGGGGTGAGCTTCTTTATCATCTTTGTGTTATGATTTGTTGTGTTTTACTTCTCTGCATTTTACTCGTTGTATATGTGTTTTAAAGAACTAATTAATCTGGTAAATTGCTCATAAAATACACTCAACACTTGACACATAATTCCACATATTTTGGTAATCTGAGACGATCCTAAACACATTTTTAATATTGATGAGGGAGCTTGCATAGCATTAACAAGTTTTCCCAACATTCAGATCAAGTTGGTATCAGAGCACTGTTTAGCTCATTTTAACCCTGATATGGTTTGCTAAGGTTAGCTAGAAAATTAGCTATTGGTTTTGTATTTGTGCAAGGAGATTTTAACTATGTGCAAGTTTATGTGTGTAAGCTGAAGAAGGGAGATGCTTCTTTGTTGAGAAACTTTTTGAATCTTTGTGAAGCCTTCTAATTCATTGCAAGCATGATGGTAGCTTCAATAAGTGATGTTTCTAATCCATCTTCCTTAGCAAGACTCTTTGATTTAGAGATGTTATGAAAGATTATCATCATGAGAGATATGGTGCAAGAGATGAATGAAGATAGGAAGGAGAACACTATACTTCAAGAGGATTTGATTGCCATGAAGGAGGAGAACCAAGATCTTCTTGAAAAGATGCATGAGGTGGAGATTCAACTCCATGATGTCAAGGAAACCCTAGCCAAGTATGAACATGAAAATGAGGTATGCAATTCAAGTTTATCTTCAACAATGTAAACGTTGAAATGGGAACTATATTCTCAAAACAAGAACTCAGGCCAAAAAACCTCGTAAAAGCATAAAAAACAGTGCTAAAAATGAAAAGTGTTGATGCTGGAATAACAACCTTTTTTTTATAGCATAAATTTTCAACATGTTTCTAAAATGGCGGTGAAAACGATTTTTTTGTGAAAAAATTGTCCAAAAAACACCGTCAAAATGACAAGTGTTGACACTGGGATAACACTATTTTTTTCAATGGTAAACTTTCAACATTTTGAAATAATGGCGTTAAAAAAAAAACAAAACATAAATTAAAATATATACTAAAAAAAAAACCTCAATCATAAAAATGTAAAAAAAAACAAAATTAACGATAAGAATTAAAAAAACTTAAAAAAAAATTATAAACAAATAAATAGTAAAAAAACACATTTAAATAAAAAAAAAAGAAAAAAAACGCATTTAAATAAAAAAAAGAAAAAAACGCATTTAATTTTTAATTTTTAAATTTTTAAATTTTAAATGTTTTAATTTTTAATAAAAAGAAACAGTTGCATAATTTTTTTTTAATAATTTTTTTCAATTAAAAAAAAACTTTAAAAAAAATGTGTTTAAATTTTTTTTAAATGTGTTTAAACATTTTTTTCTTCCTAATTTTTTAATAATTTTTTTTTTAAATTGAAAAAAATAAATATTTAATCTTTAATTTTTTCTTTTTTAAATAAAAAATGTAAGCTTAATAATCTATATATATATATATATATATATATATATATATATATATATATCTTTAAAACTTTAAATGTTTTTTTTTGAAAGGAAATATAGATTTTGAAAATTTTCATTTTTTTTTGGTTTTTTTTTTTATTTTCATTTTTTTTTTTGTTTTTTAAGTTTTTTTTTTAATGATTTTAATATTAATTTTACTAGTTTTTTTTTTTTGCGTTAATTTTCTATTTTTTTAATCTAGTTTGTTTTTTTTTTTTTTTTTTTTTACTAGTTTTTGTTAGTGTTTTTTTTTTTTTTTTTTCTATTTTTACTTACTTAATTTTATATATTTTTTTAAAATTTTGTTTTTCTTTTTTCCAATTTCTTTTATGGTTGATGAGATTTTTTTTTAACATTTTTTTATTTATTTTTTATCTTTTCTTATATATATTTTTATATTTGTTTTTCTAAGTAATCAACATTTAAAAAAAGAAAAATAAAACAACTGGAAAATTCGTTAAGTAATCATAATTTAAAAAAAAAAATGGACATAATAAATTTTAAAGTGTGAAAAATAAGTCCTCTAAAAAAAGTTATGCTACATCATCACATTGCTTCAACACGTTTCAAAATCAACATGAAAATTACTAACATTTAAAAACAAATATTTATATTTGATACATAAGAAAATTTAAAGTGTCAAAAATATGCTCCTGAAAAAAAGAATTGTATTCTGCATTACCACTCCTCAAAATTGGGTCACATTTTTACTACCCCTACAAAATGGGTAATTGTATCGGTTATTTAAAGTGCCAAAAACTATGATCTAAAAAAAAATATTTGTGTTCTGCATCGCCCCTTTTCAAAATCGGGTCAATTTTTTGCTATCTCTACGAAACGGGTAACAGTATCAGTTCCCATTTCAAAGTTTACGTTGTTCTTCAATTTCCTCTCTAAATGAATGTTTTGGTGCTTTTGAAAGACACACTAGAGGAATAGGGTCCAAATTATTGATGAAGATGGGCTATGAAGGTAAAGGGTTAGGAAAACATGCACAAGGCATAGTTGAGGCAATTGTTGTTGAGGAAAGGCCTAGGTATGTGGGTCTTGGTTATGGACAACATGATGAATAATTCTCCAAAGCCAAGGAAGCACATGAAGGTGTTCCAAGAAGTACTTTCATTATAGGTTCATTACCTCAAGCTTGTGAAGTTTGTGTTCATGAGGAATGCAAAATTGTATACCCACTTTGCAAGAAGATGCTCATAAGCATGCAACTAGTGGAAATGGAAAACAAGAGGATGTTGAAAGCTCTAAGGTCGTTGAAACCATTGTTGGTATTCGAAAGAGAGCCACTACCTCATCAAATTTACCTCCTCAAGAAGGCGACAAAGGTGAATGTGCAAGGTATAAATCTGCCCTTAATCAAGTTTCTTTTGATTATGATAAACATGTTAAATCTTCACATAAGATTTGGAGAAAATTTACATGTTCCTTTTGTGGTTTGAATAACCATACTATTTTGAGATGTTGGAAGATGATCTCCATACACAGGAAACTTTCAAAACAAAAGAGATAGAAAGCTAAAGGTCCATTGGATAATGGAAATCATGCTGAAAACAAGATGCAATTATTTTGCACTCATTGCCATAAGCAGAGTCATCTTGTAGATAACTGTTGGAATTTGCATCCAACAAGTCATCCACGACATTTGAACAAGGTGCGGAGAGATTTTGGAAGGAATGGAAAAGAGGATTCCATAATTGATGTGTGTTAGGATGATACACATGACGAAGTGCAGCTGAAAGAAGCGCCATTGAAATGATTTGTAAAGAGATGGATAGGTTTCTTAACTAATTAAGGCCTTGCATTTCTTTTGATAATTGATGCAAATCTTGCCTTATTGATACATTTCCTTCTTATTTGGATGCATTTATTTTCTCTTGAAAGTATTCTACATATTGGATGAAGCAAGATGTTGGAAAAGTAGAGTTATGTTAACTCACTTAGATGCAGCAATGATGGAAATTCGTAACTACAAATTTTCATGCATGTTGCATTCTTAAACTTACATGTTTACACCAGGAAGGTGTTCGACAGTGGAGTATGTTGACTCACTCTATTGCGGCAAATTTGGTCATTTCATCTCATTAAGTACTCATACATACCAATGGGATTCTTGTACTTGTGTTGTACTTATGAGAGAGTTGAGAATTATTACACATGCATGAGAGTTTGTGTGTGAATAGTGGAATTTTTAATAAGTTTCATTGTGCTTGAACATGCATGAGTGATTGACTTGTGTTGGTTGACTTCTTTGTTAACATGTATGTTGTCAACTTAAGAATGTTGATCTTTTGTACATGCATGAGTGTCGGCTTGTGTGGTCGATTGATGGTTACATGTATGTTACAGCGACTTGGAAGAGTTGATGTTGTCTCCAAAGATGAAAGGGAGATGTGAAGAATTGTTTCATGAGAATGTGGAATTCTTGTTGTAAATTGTCAAGTCGTTGTACATTCTTTTGCTTGATTTTGATGTCAGCTTCTTTGAAGAAGCATGTTTTGACGACTTGTTTTTATGTGTATCATTGTCTTCCGGAGTCATCACATTCATGTTTGTAGGAATCGACGTTTTGAACCAACCTCTATGGTTCATCATCAAGAATAGATCCATGAGTGAATAAGTCAGAACTCAATAGGGTTAATAAATAAGGCTAGGGTTGGTATGGGAATGAATATAAGTCGACATGATTAATTCAATTTTGTTATAATTTGTTTATTTTAATTTTATTGTTAACTTAATAATTATTTTAGTTGTTGGCCTTTAATTCCTAATTTTATATCTAGTTTTTCTTCTTTTACGATCAAAGTTAGGATTTTAATTAATAATTAATATTGATTAGTGATTATAAACTCATTAATAATTATTTGTATTATTAATTAATTTTTATTTTTTTCCCCTGGGAAAAAGTCGTAATTTTCATTATAGATAAGAAAATTACATTTTGCAGATGCCGAAGCATATTCAAAAGCAGGCTTATGCCTGTCGAGTTCACAAGTAGCTGATAAAGTCTCCACGCAGGGAGCATGTAGTACGTCAGATCAGAGATCAAAATTTGTGCTTTGCTCTACGCAGAGAGCAATATATAAAAACTATAATATAAACAAAGGATGTGCTGTTATGACTGTATCTATATACTGAAAATGATCAAAAATATCTGCAGATGTGAGGGCATATAGCCCATCATTCCAAAAGCTCTACAAAAGGTCGGTGATAGTATTGATAATAAGTACCATCGTTGTCCTCCTGAATCCACCAGTCCTCTCCTATTCTGTGCGCTGCCTCTTTGGAGAGTTGATCTGCAATGGTGTTCTGTTCCCTGTATATATGGTGACAGACAAAAGATTCAAATGACATGATCAATCTTTTTGCTTCATCCAGAATATGTCTTAAAGCAAATGCATGACAATGAGATTTGTTATTGAGCCAATTGCAAACAATTTTGGAGTTGCCAAATAACTGTAAATGTCTGCAATGTTTTAGAATAGCAAAATGTATAATGTGTTTGGCTGTGCTGAGTTCTGCAAAGTTATTTGTGCCTCTACCAAGGTTGATTTGAATCTTATAGCAATGTCTGTCATTAAGGTGAAGAATGCTCCCCCCCCCACATCCATCATTTTGAGCCGAACCATCAAAGAAAGCCCAGGGCTTTGAGTGATCAATAGGGATGGGAGAGAGGGTTCTCTGCGGAGCTACAGTGTCCTCCTCCGGTAATAAATTGTAATCTGTCATAGTGTGAAGTATCATCGAAGGCCAGTGTGATCTCTTCAATTGGAAAATAGAGAGGTTACGGGTTATCCATATAGCCCAACAGATTAGTAAAGGAAGATTCCTGGCTTTACCAGTGTGCTTAGAGCACCAGTTGGACCAGGCCTCCTGTAGGGAGAGCCCATGCCATTGCTTCAGCTGCGGGTAATTTGATGAAATTGTTTGCCAGAAATGAATAGTCGAGTTGCAAGTGAGAAAAAGGTGCTCAGTGCTCTCCTCTGCATTAAGACAAAGGTGACAACGATATGGACCAAAGAATGACCGTTTCATAAGGTTGGATCCTGTGGGGACCTTATCAAAAATGATATTCCACATCAGAAGCCTAGTCCTGGGTGCGGCTTTTAATTTCCAAATCGTCCTCCAAGTAGCTAGAACTTCAGCAGGTTTGTGTGCCGTCATGAGTATGAGATAACCCAGTTTAGGCGAGTACGTTCCATGTTTTGCATGCGCCCATATAATCTCATCTGGACCCTCCAAAAGTCTGATATTAGCTTGGGTGAGCGCAGATATGTAGTCCGTCCAATCGTCATGCCATTGGTGAGGAAGGTTTAAAGCCCTAGCTGATAACCAGGCCTGTTGGAGGAATGATGTATTATCTTGATCCCCGATATGTTTGATATAAATGATGCCTCTGCTATGGAGATAGTGAGTAAGATCAGCCGGTAGCCTGTGTGAATTGCCGCATCCAACCCAGGGGTCCACTCCAATTCGAACTGCATTCCCTTCCTTAATCCTCCAAGTGATGCCATCTCGCAACAGTGGAATAGAATCTATGACGGCTTTCCAGATGTTGGAGAAGTGATTGTTGTTGCCATGTCTGATGCAGAGCCAATCTAGTATCGGTAGTGGCTTAATATATTTGGAGTATGCCACCCTGGTCCAGAGGCTTTCAGCAGTGAGCAAACTCCAGCCGAGCTTTGCCGCCAGCGCTTTAGAGAAAATGGCCAGTCTCTTGATGCCCCATCCTCCCCAGCATTTGGGTTTAGTAATAGTTTCCCATTTTACCCAAGCAAAAATACGTCATGTTTGGTGCCCTTTCCATAGGAATCTGCAGCAAATGCTTTGTAGACGGTTCAGGATGCCTCTAGGTATCCATGCCAGCGCCATCCAATATACAGGAGTGGCTTCTATGACTGCTTTAATAAGGACTAGTCTACTGGCTCTCGAAAGGTATTTATGATACCAGACCTGAAGCCTCTTTTCCACTTTTGATATGAGCCATAACCAATCGGCAATTTTGTAACCCGCTGGCTTCAGTCGAAAACCTAGGTACTTGATTCCATCTGATAACTCCATAGTAACAAAGGGGAAGCGCTGTGCGGCAAAGTTGATTTCATGTGGCGTGCATCCAACAGTAGTAATAGTAGATTTATTATTGTTGATCTGCATCCCCGTGGCCTGTTGGAAGAGTCTGAAGGAGTTATGAAGTGAGGAGGAGTCACCAATACTACCATTAAGGAAGATGAGTATATCATCGACAAATAATAGATGTGTAAGGTAGAAATTATCCACAATTTTGATACCAGTGAGTTGTCGACGATCTCTGGTGGATGAGATAATCCTGCTCAGCCCTTCCATAATCAGAAGGAAGAGCAGAGGAGAGAGAGGGCAGCCCTGCCTGAGCCCCCTCTCAGCCGTAAAGAAAGGAGTCGCTTCTCCATTGAGAAGGACGCTGTAGGATACATCCACGATGCAGCTCATCATCCATTTGATGAAATCATATGGGAAGCCAAGATGAGTGAGCAGCAATCTAAGGTACAGCCAGTTAGTTCTATCAAAAGCCTTAGAAAGATCAACTTTAAGAATCATGCCTTTTTGCTTCTTGATATGAAGAGTGTGCATGAGTTCCTGAGCAGTAGCTATGGCTTCATGGATCTGCCTATGATGAAGGAATGAAAATTGCTCAGATGAGATATGCTGTGAGAGGATGGGTTTGAGCCGATTAGCTATAATCTTGGCAATAATCTTATAAAGGCAATTGCAAAGAGATATGGGACGAAAGTCATCAAATGAGTTCGGATCATCAGTCTTAGGTATGAGGGCGATGAAGGTAGACTTTATGGCTGATGATACTCTGCCCCTTTTCCTGCTGTCCTCCACAATATTTAATAAATCTTGCCCCAGGATGTCGAAAAAGGATATATAAAATTCAATTGTCCATTCGTCAGGGCCGGGGCTTTTGTCCTTCTTAAACCATTTCAGTGTAGCTTCCAGTTCATCCATGGTCACCTCCTTCAGAATTTCTTCCGAACTGTCCTGGTCCACATATCTGGGAAAAAGCTCTGCCACACGCATAATCTCTAAAATATTAACGATTCCAGGAGCCCTGTAAATTCCTCTGAAGTGATCGGTGGCCATCCTGGCTAAGTTCTGCTGATTTGAGATGGTTTGGCCATGCTCATCTTTTAGCTCCCAGATGGTATTGATGGCTTTACGCCCATTGGCAAACTTATGATAGAACTTAGTGTTATTATCCCCCTCAGTGAGCCAAATAGCCCTACTTCTCAATCTCATGCTTTCTTCTCTTTCCTTCAATATTTGAGTTCGTTTGGCTATCAGAAGGTTGTACTGCTCCTTACTCTCAGGTGAGTAGTAAGTACCTGATGAAGAGTTTTCATATTCCATAATGAATCTCTCTGCCTCCATAAGAGTGTGGTTATCTTGTATCCTCTTCTGATGAGCCCACTGTTTAGTAAGCTGCTTGAGCTCAGTCAATTTCCTGACAAAACCAGCAGACAGTTCCTCCTCATCCCGTAGAGCGTTGTTTTGCCAGTAATCCTGAACCAGCTGTACATAATATGGATCTTGTAGGCATGCTGCATTGAATTTGAAGGGACTCTTGATTTTGTGAGTGAGGCCATCAATTTCGAGTAGGATAGGTCTGTGATCTGATAATCCACCGGATCCTACCCATTGTCTTGCTCTGGGAAGATCATTATATAACTGTTCTTTTATAAGGAAGCGGTCGAGTCTCCTGGCTAAACTCTGTTCTCCACTCCTATTATTAGACCAGGTGTACTGAAGTCTAGCAGAGGGAATGTCGACCCAGTGGTGGTCCTCTAAAAGGGAGGAGAAAGAGTCAGAGAGAGAATCCACTTGGGCCATATGCCCCCATGATTCACAATAGCCCAAGGAGAAGTTAAGGTCCCCTCCCAAAATGATGTTATTAGCCTGCAAGAGCTCTCTCTCAAATAGGGATCTCCAGAAAGTGAGTCGGTCAGAGCAGGGTCCATAGACATTTATAACTCTGAGATCCCTATCCAGGGAGTGAACATGAATGTCAATACTAATGAAACCCTTGCCCCCCCAAAGATTGCAAATGTCCATGGTCTTGTTACAGACCCCAATGGCGAGTCCCCCAGATCTACCAGCCGCATCGAGAGCATCGAAAGTCCAATTCGGGAGCCAAGAAGTAAGGGAGCGAATGAGGAGGTCTACAGGGCAGAGGGTCTCCTGTAGGAAAATGATGTCCAAATGCTTCGAGGTGATGAGCCTCCTGAGTGCTAGTTTTTTGGCTGAACTAGCAAACCCTCTACAATTGTAGGAAAGGATTTTCATAAGGAGGGAGGGGGAGGGCCATCCTTCACTCTAAGGGCCCCAAAAATAGTGTGTTGTCGCCCAAGGGCAACCTCTTCATCCACTGTCTGTCTAGCTTTGGTGATGCAGGATGGGTGACCCCTTCCAGTCTTATGGAGGGTAGGGGGGCTAACAGGATCGAGACCAATAACGTCAGGTCCTCGGTCCTTGTTCCGAGGGCGAAGGGAGTACCGAGGGGATGGCCTAGACAATGCGGTGGTCGAAGTGATAAGGGGGGGGGGGCCAGAGGAGGAGGCGGCGGGATCGAGCAAGTGAGAGATATGTGAGCTGGTGAGTGAGGGGTGGAAGTCACAGGCGGATCAGGGTGAGAAGTGATAGATGAGATGCAGGATGCATGTGAAAACAAAAGATTAGGAGGAGATGACTTACCCGAAACCGCTGTGTCCATCGGAGGGGTCAGTGTGTGCTCCTGAGCCTCTGTGGACGATGGCGGTACCGGGAGTGGAGCATCTACCGCAGAACTGACAGGTCCAGATCTGTCTTGAGGCGCAACATCCCCTGATGAGTGCTGATGGGCCACAGGTGGCTGTACTGGTTGCTGTTCCATAGGAGTCGACCTGTTGATCTCGGCAACTTCTTCATGTTCTTGCCTTTGGGGTTTCCTCAACAGTGGGCAGTCTCGATAGAGATGCCCAACTTTGTGGCAACGGCGGCAGCGGTAAGGTATGCCCTCGTAGTCAATGATCTGTCTTCGCGCCGAATCCCTCCATTGAATAGTAATATATTCATATAGTCCCCCTCGCGTATCCATGTGAATGAGGATCCTGGCATAGGCCATCATACCAGTCTGTAGATAGGACTTGTCATACCCCATATAAGTACCGAGAGCGTTGCCTATGCGCTTGAAAATTTCTTCCGACCAGTACTGTAAGGGAAGTCCAGGTAGTCGAATCCATATAGGGCCAACCCCAATCTGCTCCGTCTCAGGGTCAAATAAAGGTGTCCATCGCTTGAGAAGCACAGGCGCATGGTCAAAGTGCCAGTGAGAAGACAATACCCAGTTAGTGTGGTCGGCACGCGCGAATCTGAGGACGAACCATCCCCTCACAAAAGTCTGCACAAATGGTATATCAACCAAATGATGCCCCCAAATCTCAGAAGCCCAAGCCTTCAAGCGTGCCGCCGAATAATTACGACCCCTGATGCGCCCAACTAGTACCCGATCCGCGAAATCCATCGCTTCGCCCCACTGTATGTCCTCTTCCAATCTGAGAAAATAGTCAGCTTCTCGCGACTTGAAACATTTAGCTTTTCTTCTAGGGCCGCCGGGAGGGGGAGGGATCCGCTGAGATGCCGATGCCGAAGGAGTAGGTTGAGCAGGTGCCGATGGGTGTAAAGATGCAGGGATATCAGATACAGGGATACCAGCAGATGGAGCGTGAGAAAAACCAGATAGGGGACCCGACAGAGGGGGTACGGATGAGAAACTTCCAGACGAAGGACCAAGGTAACCCACAGGACTAGATGAGGCATAAACCAGGTTAGGGTTATGAGGATAGTAGAATGATGAACTGACAGTCGGTGGTGTTAACCCTAGGGAGGGGTTTAAGCTATCGGCCACAAACCCCAGGGTCGCCGGAGAGTGAGGAGGCGTCGAGAGGGCCGACCAGGTGGGAGGTTCGTCCGGGAGAACCACCGGCAGAGATCTTGAAGATTCACCATGCGAATACTGTGAATAAACCCCAGTAAAATCATCATAAAACATACCTTCTGAGCTGGCATTGGGGGTACGCCAGATGCAAACCCCTTCCAATGGGTCAGCAGAAAAGTCCACGGTCTCCAGGTCCTCCATGGATAACTGCTCCTCGGAACGGTGAGAGATATGCGGCGTTGTGAAGCCTGGCGAAAATGACATGTAGCGGGAGTAGAGTAAAACACCGCGGAAGGACCGGAAAACAACTGCAGGTAAGCGTTATAGTTCCAAGGGCTCGAAAAAACCCGGATGGTAACGGAAACAGCTGCGAAGAAACGGACGAAAACCCAGACGGCGGCAAGCACGAGAGAGTATCGAACCTCGACGGCACAGGTAAAGGAAACGGAAAGAAATTACCAGCGACCGCAAGGAGGTAAAGGCGTAAAAGTGCGGGAGTACAGAGTCTGTAGGGTTACAGAGGCCCTAACCAATCCCCGACTGCACGATAAACCCTCGCAGAGGCCGCATCTCTACCGATCCCCGACGCCACCTTCATTCGATTAATTAATTTTTATTAATTATATGATTATCTTAATTTTAGGTTATGTTTGAAAATAAAATAATATGTGCCTCGTGACAATAAATTAATTTATATTATTAATCCCAAGAATGAATCTAATATTTTAAATTAAATTAAATAAAAAAAAAATGTTCTTTTGTATTAAAGGTTAAGTGTATTGTAAATTTAATTATGTTTGTATACCCTTATTGATAATTATATGATTATCTTAATTTTAAGTTATGTTTGAAACTAAAATAATAAGTGCCTAGTGACAATAAATTAATTTATATTTATAATCCCAAGAATGAATCTAATATTTTAAATTAAATTAAATCCTTTTTTTTCTTTTGTATTAAAGGTTAAGTGTATTGTAAATTTAATTATTTTTTTATACCCTTATTGATAATTACTTTATAAAGAATTATATTTTAGAATTGAAAGTTTAAATTAAGGTTGTTAGATTAAATCCTTTTTACCTTTGAATTATATTTTAGAATTGAATATGAATAAATTAAAGTTGTTAGATTAAATTATTTTTAACGCTTTTGATAATTATAAAAAAAATATTTATTCTTGACGAATTGAAGAAATTGGTTAAATGAATATAGGGTTAGTGTAATACAAAGGAAGAGTATGCAGGTCAATTTAAGGGATAAGAGGGCAGGGAATATTTAGGGGAAGGCGGGATTAGAGGTAAGAGTCAAGATCCAATTATCACTAATTTTCCAACCATCATCGCGATTTAGGTTGTTAGGGTATTTACCTATTTCGATAGCTTCTCTGAATTTCCTATGGTGATAATGATCACTTTTGGCCACAATAAAAGAGATTTCAATACAAATATGATGATTGGTTTTATTGGAGTGCTCGGCCAAAGCCGAGGTTTTGGAACAGTTATTCTTAATGTCAGCTGCAAGCTCTTGTATCCTAGTTGAGATTGATCGACTGGTCTCACCAATGTAGGTTTTGCCACAAGAATGAGGAACTAGGTAAACCCCTTTATAGCATTTAGGATCAGTGGGATCTTTAACGGATTTTAGGCATTTGCTAACGGTGTTGATAGGTTTAAAGGTAGTTTTTATGTTGTTCTTCTTTAAAATATAAAATTTTTTATCAGTGGTGCCTAATATGTAGGGGAGGTTGACCTTACCAACACACTCATCCATAGTTTGTTTGTTTTTAGGATTCTCAGCCTTCTCGAAAGCTTTGATTACTCGGCATCTTCTATATCCATTCCTTTCAAAAACATCCATAAGATGGTTCTTCTCTTGTTAAAAATGATCATGATCTGAAATGCAAACAACCTGGTAGTATGAGCGAAGAGAACAGTTATTTTTTTAGCAGGATGACGCTGTGAGTTAGCATGAAGGTAATGCTCTATGTGGGTTTTCTTACAATAGACCTGGTGAGATATTGAGCCATCTTGGTTTCTATTGATTAGGATGTCAAGAAAGCGAAGGCTCCCATTCTCTTCCATTTCCATAGTAAATTGGATAGAAGCAGATTGACAGTTTAGGAGCTTGAGGAAAATATCTATTTTTTCTTTTCCATGTGGCCAAATAATATAGGGTTTATCCTAGTTGAGATTGATCGACCGGTCTCACCAATGTAGGTTTTGCCACAAGAATGAGGAACTAGGTAAACCCCTTTATAGCATTTAGGATCAGTGGGATCTTTAACGGATTTTAGGCATTTGCTAATGGTGCTGATATGTTTAAAGGTAGTTTTTATGTTGTTCTTCTTTAAAATATAAAAATTTTTATCAGTGGTGCCTAATATGTAGGGGAGGTTGACCTTACCAACACACTCATCCATAGGTTGTTTGTTTTTAGGATTCTCAGCCTTCTCGAAAACTTTGATTACTCGGCATCTTCTATATCCATTCCTTTCAAAAACATCCATAAGATGGTTCTTCTCTTGTTAAAAATGATCATGATCTGAAATGCGAACAACCTGCTAGTATGAGCGAAGAGAACGGCTATTTTTTTAGCAGGACGATGCTATGAGTTAGCATGAAGGTAATGCTCTATGTGGGTTTTCTTACAATAGACCTGGTGAGATATTGAGCCATCTTGGTTTCTATTGATTAGGATGTCAAGAAAGCGAAGGCTCCCATTCTCTTCCATTTCCATAGTGAATTGGATAGAAGCAGATTGACAGTTTAGGAGCTTGAGGAAAATATCTATTTTTTCTTTTCCATGTGGCCAAATAATATAGGTGTCATCGAAAAATATTTTCCAAAGCTTAGATTTTAATGGTGAAGATTCAATGGACTTAGTTTCAAAATGTTCCATAAATATATTGGTAATGATAGGAGACAAAGGTGATCCCATGGCCACACTGCAAGTCTGCTCATATATATCATCTTTATAACTGAAGAAGGTTGATCCCAGGCAAACTTCTACTAATTTGGTTGTGTCATGATCAATAATTTTTTGGATTACCTCCATGGTTTCATCTATGGTAATATTTGTTTAGAGTGGTTTGACATCAAAAATCACCAAGATGTCATTCTAGTCAAGTTTTATGTGCTTGATTTCATTAATGAAGTGATTGGAATCTTTGACGAAGGAACTAGTATTGCCCACCAAGGGTTTAAGTTTTTTAGAAATTTTTTTAGTCGATGGTTTGTACACCAAGATGTAAGAGTACATGGTGATGTTCACATGATGTGACATTTGTTTCCTTGAAGAAGAAAAAGGAAGAGGACATCAAGTTATATTCTTGCATGAGTGTTTTTCAAGGTTAATGGTGTTTCTTGTGAAAAGATGTTGTAGGATTTTGGAAGGTCCACGCTTGAGCAAGAAGCTCATCATTAGCCTTCATTCTCAAATCATGACATGAGAAGCATGTTAATACTGGAGGATGATGGAATCAATAACCAAAAGTAGAAAAAAATGCCAAAATAAATAAAAAAAATTGCAGCCATTATAGACCATTTGATGTGTTGACGCTAAGAAACGAAAGAGATGGCGAATGCATTCTTCCAGATGTGGAATTGGGAATCATGGAGGTGAAAGAATGGTCATTTCTTTTCTTGTTATTACTAATATTGGAACTCATTGTTGTGGTTCACTCAGATGGGCTTAACTTGGAAAAGTGGTTTCCAAGGAGAAGTTTGCATCGAATGCATGTGTTGCAAAGGACGAACATGATTCTAAGTGGGAAGGCCATCAATCAACTATCCAAGAACCGGGGGATCGCTTTGGTACAACATTGTGTTTAATCAACAAGCAGCCAACAAGTGTTTGATTGGGTCAGTAGCAAAAGGAGAACATTGGTTCAAGTGCTAAGCCATTTGCAAGGAAAGGCATGTCAATGAACCCAAGTGGTTGTCATGCAGATTTTTCCAAGTAGAATCAATTGATAAAAGTTGGGAAGGAGAAGAGTATTAAACTCTCATCAGATAACCATCTTTTGTGGGTCCAAAATCTAGTCAGTGGGAAGGAGTGATCGAAATATGGATTAGGGGCAAATAGTTTCTCAAAAATCAAAGTGCTCATAATTTCTCAAAACTTGAATGAACGAGTATGTCTCAGTGATATGATTCCAATGCAACTCGTTTCACTCAAAACGAAGCTCGTATCAGAAAGATATAGCCTTCTGCCCATTTTTTCAAACATACAAATTTTGGGTATAGGTTGATTGGGATGCTCACTAGGCATCCGCACAACCCAGTCAGAAAAAGAATATTCCAAGGAATATTTCTTTGAATATTCTCGAAATATTCCCACAGGTGGCTCAATCATATTGCGACAAGTGTCCACATATTATTGGTCAAGTGTATTTGAGGTGGACCAATGGGAGGCTGACACGTGGCAAGCCCAAAAGCTGCCACGTGCAGTCTCAAAGGTCATGTAAAATTGTTTTGGCAAGCCGGGGAATCAAATTCACGACCTCGCTTAGACAAGCACGATACCTTACCTCTATACCATAACCATGTGCCTTAACAATCATGGGGCGCACATTATAATTAAAGTGTTAAACTTTTGTGCTTGGGGAAAGAGAGGGCCAGCCTCGTGGGCCAGCCCTCTCCACATGTGACCATACATGGTAAGCAAGAGCCAGTGCCAGTGCTAAGTGGAGTTTTATGTTAATTAACCATGCTTATCCTTAATTAAATATGGATTGATTTGGCGGTATTTTTGGCGGGTTTGACAAATCTGACACTACTCCAGATTTGGTGGATTTTTCCTCTGTAAAACTGAAGAGACCATAACTTCTTCAAATTTCAACCCGTTTTGGCTTAGAAAGGGTCATTCTTAGATGATTTTGATGCTATTAACACAATGGAACTGGTTTTGGAGGTAGAAATTCACTTTTGTATGTGATTTTTCTACGTTTAAGTTTAAGGAAGCTTAGGGTCACCAGGAGAGGAGGTCAAGCCTACATCAAATCAAGTCTAATTGTAGAACTTGGATAGTCATTTTTGGGGTTTTTCGCTCTTATGAATTCAATGAAGATGGTTGCAAAGCCATTGGAGCACTGTAGGTGCATGTAATCAAAGGATTGACCATTAATCCAAAGAGGGCCTAGCCATTGAAGTAGGTCCAAGAAGATGTAGCCCAGGAGGGGTGAGCTCCTTTATCAGATTTTTGTTATCAGTTGTTGTGTTTTACTTCTCTGCATTTTATTGGTTGTATATGTGTTTTAAACAACTAATTAATCTCATAAATTACTCATAAAAGACACTCAACACTTAGCACATAATTTCTCATATTTTGGTTAATTTGAGACGATCCAAAACAAATTTTCTTAATACTGATGAGGGAGCTTTCATAGCATTAACAAGTTTTCCCAAAATTCAGATTAGCCTTACACTAACCAAACCACAAAAAGTACAGTAGAATACAACCTCAGTCCAAGATGAGTGCAAGTATGTGTTGGACCTTGGTTGTTAGATTCGTGTTGATTTGATGTTGGGGATCATGTCCTAGTGTGGAAAGTTGTTGCAGCCTATAAGTTCCATGTGTTGAGGTTGAATTGGGCAGTTGGATACCTCAACTAGCATCATAACTTATAGTGAACAATTGGCTTCCATTGGACTACTGTAGGGCAGAATGTTGGCTACCAAAAGTAGCCCTTGACGAACAACTTTAAAGTGATGTAGAAAACTAAATATTGGGTGAAGGTTGAAGCCTTATTTGTATCTCTTTGATGGACCAAAGAGGCTACCAGATTGGAAGATTGGAGCTAATTTATTTGCCAACCTAGAGAGAAGATTGAATTAGACCACGTTCATTGCAACAGAAGCAACTTGCAGTAGTGATAGGTGGAAACCCTCTGGGAGACTCTATGTGTTGTCCTTTGATGGACTAAGGGGAAGTTAGAGAATAGATCAGAAGCAAAGGACTGATAGGAAAAGATATGACATAGAGTCTACAACATGAATACCATTGTATCTTGTATTCCATAGATTGTTGTATTGCTCAAATTGGTTTCGTATAACGAAGATTGGATTGTACATTATTGTACAATATTTTGTTAAAAATTGTGTATACCTGTGCATATGTGATTTACTGATTTATATGTTCCACTGTGCAAATTAGTTATTGTTGAGATTATTGGTTTGGTAGCATCAAATATTCAAGATTTTATCCTAGACCCAAGATCGTGGAAATTCAACATGGGAAATGTTGAATCTAACTTCTAGCACTTCTCCTTTGCATGACCATCACTATTATAGTGGCTGCAATGGTTGCTAAGATATTTTAACTAGTGTGGTATGCATACTATCCTTCTGTCTCTTCCCCTCTTATCTTCTTCTTCCCCTCCATGGAATATTTCTGACACTCCTTCTACTTTGACCCACTCTTATAGACATATTTTGGCACTACAACCATAATCAAATATGTCCATAAACCAAGGGCTTCTAAGTCCATAAAAGTGTTGTTTCATACCCTAAAGGAACAAGGTCAGCTGATTACATAATCTCCCAGAAGTTCTCCCTAAAAAACTACTCAGAACTGGTCAGAACTAGACCATCTCACCTGCTCCATGGTCAAAGTGTGATGCATCCCACCTAATGCACACAGGGGGTGTGATGCATACTAAAAATCCCTTCTATGGGGTGTTATGGACGAGAGTAGACAAATGGCACAGATAGTTTTCAAGGTGGACGATCATGGAATCTTCCAGAAACTTCTCCTGTGACACTTGCCTCTCCGAATTCGCCTAGGGATGAGTAAGAAATCATGAAATCTCCAAGTGGAACCAAGAACTATTAGAGAGATGACACTAATCAAAATCCCAGAAGATGACTCACCCACCTGCAACCATCTATATATGGATCCCTCATCCTAGAGATTCAAAGGCTGAAATTTTGTATCTTGTAAGGAAGTGCTACTGGTTTGTTTGTGGAACATCATAGTGTTGGGTGATCTAGATTTTCATGAGGTGAAGAAGGGATTTCATGCTGGGAGGATGGCACTGGGTCAGATCAATGGGTTGTAATCCTCTCTTCTACTACTTCTATCAATAAAGCTATTTGAGATTTCCTCCATATTCTTTTATGTCTTTGATATATGCATTTCTATGGTCAATATATATCTGATCCTATATTGTTTATGATTATAGATCTCTATGCTTTGATGGTATTATGCTGCTTTGACTCTATAGGTGTTCTTTGAAGCGGGACAAGTGAGGAAGGAGTGGCAAAGATCTGTCAAAGGGGAGAGGAAGAAAGCAAGGAGCCAAGCAGAAGACTAAGGTTGGTACCCTCTGCTTCTCTCTCGTCTATTTCTCATAAAGGAAAGCACAATTAACTTCAGTTTTTTTGTTTCTAAGATAGCTACCCATCTTAGTGGGACTAGCAGCTTTGAATGGACACTAGATTTCCCAATAACAAAATGACGACTCCACTGGGGAGCGAATAGCTTGTTTGCTTGTTTCTAGTTTGTTTACTTTATAAACTACAGACGGAGCCTGAAGCTATGCCAACTAGCCTTCAAACTGCTTTTGCTATGCAACTGCAAGGTAGATAAATGCTGCTTCAGTCAATCTCCAGGTTAGTTTATGAATTAAACATATGACTTACAAACATCGTAAGTGCCCTGGTGGTGGCTCAAGTAACCTCATTAGATCAGCCCCTATGTTTTGTATTTACTGACTATCATTAGCTTAGCTTAAATCACTGAACTAAGCTGCAAACTGTGACCAAAAACCAAGCCCAGTCTCATCCCTGGACCATCACACTATCTCCTTTAGAAAGTCTGGATGCATCGCACCTATCTTGTGCGGTGAGATGCATCCCTATCTCCCTGTGTTACAGGTGTGATGATCAGATAGGACTGTTTCTGCCTCCAGATTTTGGGTTTTTCTTCATTGTCTTCAGCTTTATTCAGGAGTTTTGTTGTCTATGATCAGTATACCACTGTTGAAACTCCCTTTGCATTATTCGGCCTCCATTTTACAAAGAATTGTGAATGTTTTTATGTATTTTTCGCCATTTACAGTTCTCCTTTACAAACAGTAGCCTAATCGAACTGTCGTCTTTTGATTTGAAAGTGTCGCAAGTGTCGTTTTCAGTCAGAGAAAAGAATCCTCCTATTTTTTATAGTTGGTTACATTGTTACTCTTGTATTTGATTTGAATTAATAGTATTTGAAGTGTCGAAAGCAGTTTTCAACTCAAAATCGCAAAGTGTCGTCCTTGTCTTTCTTTCGTATTTTGAAAGGAAATTATTAGTACTGTCGCTTTGAAAGAAAACATAATTTAGATTTGTATTTAGCATTCTTTTTTTCATTCGCAAATTAAGAAAGTGGAAAACAAATACATGCATGTGAATTTGCATTTAGACTACTTGTGAAGATTGATTTAGGACAGTGCATCTTAGTGCGTGCTCTCTGCTCTTTGTTGAAAGAATTTCGCTTCTCTTTCCTTAGTAGCTAGGATTTTCATTGCAAAAAGAGAAGATTAAATTATTGTTTATCATCTTAGATTGCATATTTAGGAATTGTATATCTACATCACATGGTGAACCTTAAAGGAAAACTTCTTAAAAGAAAGATCAACTGTAAAATAAATTTCAATGAACATAAAAACTCTTTGGAACCTAACGCACAACATTTAGAAGTCTAGGCTATAGATGTATTCCAGCATTGTAAAGCCTGGTAACTATCGCTTTCATCGTAGGTTGGGTGATTCCTCCTCTTTGAGATGACAAGTGCCAATATGGACTTGTGCTCCCATGTACCGTTGAGTATATATTGGGAGACCACAATAGGCTATATCCTTTATGCTTAGGAAGCCATGTATGCCGCCCTATCGATCGCAATGCACTGAACACAACATTCGGGAAGATTGACTGCCGTACCGTAAAAGTATTCTGCAATTTTGTGATTGGTTTGGTAATCCCTCTGTCTAGATTTCTATTGTACTCACTTTCGTTCCTTTTCAGACTCATTAAAAGAAAAGGTCCATCTGAGCACTTGTCACTTCAGGCTCATTAAAAATCGAAGGCGACTAGAGTCATCTTTAGCTTTTTCTCGACTCTTGAAAAGTGAAAAAGCAAGTTGTGTCAAAGCGTCATAAAATTCATTTAATTTGGAATAACATTTTCCCCTTTTTATTTTGAGTTGATCAAGTAATCTGCAATTGTGGAAGAATTTCAATCAAAACCCCATCATTCATGGAGACTAACGAGTCAACCGTCTTTGACTCCAGAACCGAAACCATTCTGGGCCAAACAAACTCGTTTAACAGGGTCAAAGTCTCCTGGTTTGTTTGAAACTTGTGTTCCAACATCCTCAGAGATTCCAGTTACTCCAATTATTTCTAGTATCCCTGCCTCTACAGAAGAAGTTCCGTAGTTACAAGAGGACATTAGAACTGATCCTAGTGTAATGGTAAACATTTCTATTTCTGAACCAACTCCATCTAGGGTTGATTCGGAAGGTGTTACCCCTCCAACATTTGTCGCTATAGAGTCTATACCTTCTTCAGCACCAGAAATATTTTACAGACCTGACAGTCTACCTCTTCCACCTGGACTAATTTCTAGAGAAGAGATTATGGAGGATCTCCCATCTAGTACTCCATTGCATTTTGGAACTGGGATCTACCTATATCCTTCTACTTCAGAAGTTAGTCTCCCTTCATCGCAAGTTCCTGTAGAATCACTAGGAAATCTTTTAGATAGACTCGATATGTCTGAACAACCATCGACATATAGGACTGTGTCGTCCAACAGAGCAGCGGCAAAACCCCCTGCTGCCACTCCGACAATGTTCGCTGGTATACCATCTGTCCCAACTAGCTCTCAACCACTAGATGAAGTCCACCCAGGGACTGTTTCGACAGTATGGTCTATTCTTGTTTGTTCATCCAAAATAATATTTGGAATTTGTTATGTTGAGTCTCAACAAATTGATCCTTCGCAGTAGTATCAATTTGGGCAATCCAGTCTCCAGAGGCCAATCTTTCCTTTGAACACTAGATTGTCGCCATATGGGGGGCAGTATGCCCTTTCATTGTTCCCTCCGGGAGAACAACCATATGAGAGTTCACAACAGAATTCAAGTCAAGTTGGAATCACATCCAGTGGTTGGGTGCCAATACTGCCTCAACAACCAAGAGTTGTATATTCAATGCAACCGAGTCTACCTGTGTCGAATATCCCCACTACACCGGCTATTGTGACGGTGTCGCAAGTACAAGTGTTGCCTATTGTATGTCAACCTCAAGTTTCTCAGGTTGTAATACAATAGCCTCTTGTTTCCACGACACAACCACAATCACCGATTAGTGGCTCCTCCACTGGACCGATTCAGGCTCCAACAGGTACTATTACCCCTCATCTTGGTCAAAGATCTACTATTGGACAACAACAAATGGCTTCACAACCATGCCTGGTGCAATATCAACAATCACAATTCCAACAAGCTTATCGAGGACTTGAGCAACAAAGCTTTGTGGGTAATGGGCATCCATATATTCAAAACGGTCACCATCAATCATATCATAATGGTTATGCCCATCAACCTTATCAAAGTTATCAGCATCAAATACATTATGCTAGTATGCAAAGACCCACTGCTCAGGTGATCCCATCTTATCCTGGGTATGCTTCGCCAAACCTGAATCAACAGTTGCCCTTTGTTGCGACTTTAGAATTACCAGATCTAAATCGGCTAACAAATGATCCAATTGCTTACGCCCCTTGGTGGCCAGTGATTCCTCATAAACTTCCGTCAGATATTCCTAAGTTCAATGGAAATCCGAGTGAAGATCCATCAAATCATGTGATGACCTTTCATCTATGGTGTTCATCCAACACTCTCAATGATGATTCGATTAGGCTTCGCCTCTTTCAGCGAACGTTAACTAGTCTGGTAGCAAAATGGTACATTGAATTGCCTAGAGCTTCATTCGATAACTTTAGCACCCTTGCCACCACCTTTTTAACCCATTTTCAGTTACCAATAAGGTACGAAATAGGAACGGAGCTTCTTACCAATTTCAAGTAGTCGACAAGCACTCACATATGTGGTCATATTCATGAGTGGCGACGTCGTCGTAGAACGGTAAAAACATATGTTCCTGATCAGCTGCTAGCTGAATGGTTTATTAAGTCATTGTTAACTTCTATTATAGAAGATGTGGCTAATGGGGGGGTTGTCACTGAAGAGAAATTCATCGCTCGTGCGCAATATCTAGACTTGATCTATACTTAGTCTCGCACAATCTATGACAAAATACCTGATGCTCCTAGACCAGAGTTTTCCCTTCCTCCTCCTACTAAATCAAACAAATACTCTCATGTCGGCAATGGCATGATAGGCACTACAAACATGAAAACCACAAAGGCTACATCTAAAAAAGCTCGAACGGTTTCTGATCAAAATGCAAATGAAGAACTTCTTGCCTCGGAGGTTAATGCCGTGTCAACCGACAAGGGCAAAGAACAGAAGCAACCAGGGGGCAAGAAGAAAGGGAAAAGAAAAAAGAAGAAATAGGATGATTCATCTCCTGAAGAATCTTCTGCAAACCCTTATGGGCAAAAGAAACCCAGCCATCCATGTTTTATATGCGATGAGGATCATTGGACGAAAGATTGTCCACATAAAACTGAGATTAAGAAGTTCTTTAGAAACTCAAAAACCTCAGCGGTATTGACTGATCCGTTTCCTAACCCAGAAACCAATATGGTTGCTAACGACAATGCTTCCCCATCCTAAGTGCTTATGTTTTCCATTTTGAAACAGAAAAATGATTCTTTGATATCAACAAGGAATAAAGATTATGAGAATCTACAGCTGTCGAACAACAAGGGTACTAATCAACCTAGTAGTTCAACGACAACATTAACCGAAGTTGTGCCACCAATCATTCCTGAGCTAACGATAAAGCCGCCAAAGGGAGTAGTACATAAATTGACATTTAATCCTCGTGCCAGAGCAGCACAGAATTATAATATAGTAGAGGACTTGGCTCAATCGTCATCCGCTATGACGACAGTTGAAGTACTGCAAAATTGCCCCTGCCAAAAGCAGGCTCTATTATCAGCAATAGGTGGGATTGACCTAGCGGATTCCAATCTCGTGGCCTTTAATCATAAAGGATATGAACCTCAGTTACCAGCTCAACTCGCTTTCCTCATTCAAGTGAAAGCCCTCAGCAAAACTGTTCATCGAACAATTATTGATGAGGGAGCATCTACCTGCATTATGTCAATGAGTTGCTGGAAAACTTTAGGATCACCACCCTTGTCACGATTGTCAACGATGTTAAAAGCATTTGATGGACGGACATACACCCCGTACGGGATTTTAAGTAACTTGCAAGTTGAACTAGGGGGAAAAACAGTAGAAATTGATGTTGAAGTTATCAATGGAAACCTCAATTACAACATCCTACTGGGAAGGCCCTGGATTTATGCTATTGCCGCTTTTGTGTCGACATACTTCAGAAAGATTGCATTTCCATTTCATGGAGGAATTACAATCGTCGACCAAAAAACCTTTCTCCCCAATAGTTCACAAGTTACGGGAAGCATTCTGATGATCCACGGAAGCTTTCAATCGCTTCAAAATATCGTAGTAGGCCTACTAAAAGACCCTAAATTGATGGGTAATTTTGCCCTACCGCATCCAAACAATTTGGCAGAAGTGGCCAAGATGGGAATCTGCAATATGGTATCTTCTATTCATAGGATTTCTGAACATGATGTTAGCATGGATCATCACTAGGTATTGCCTCCAAGCCCAATAAAAATATTGTAGCAATCAATGTTCTTGGCCTGGGTGGCAAACCCAAAGCAACGCTCATCGAGCATTTGGGTAGATAGGTCTAAGGAAAATGGTACCTCTTAAGATCCTTGGTCGCATGTACATTCTACGGATGAAGGAATTATTCAGTCAATGACGATAGGAGAGGCACCATGGGAAGATTACCACCATCGTTCCCATGTTTCGGATTACAACGAAGATTCTTCCAATGACTTTAATCATCCTTCAGTTTTTTATTTTCTATCAAATACTGTAAATACGATGGATTTCGAGTGAAATCTGTCCAATATTGAAGAAACTATCGCCATAAATATCTCGACCAAACTAGATGTTGTAGAGAATATTCATGTCAACAAATCATGTTCTTCTTCAGAACTGGAAGTATATTATGCTCTCTTTTGTGAGTTCAGAGATGTCTTTGCATGGTCATATGAAGAAATGCCTGGCATTGACTCGAGCATAGTTGAACACGAAATTAAGATGTATCCAGATGTCAAACCGGTATGACAATGGCTTCGACAGGTGCACCAGAAGAAAGTCGTTGCCATCAAGGCAGAAGTTAAAAAACTTCTGCATGCTGGTTTCATTTACCCCGTTCCTCTAACTGATTGGGTATCGAACATTGTTGATGTGATGAAAAAGTAGGGAATGATTAGAGCGTGTGTCAATTACAGGGATGTAAATCAAGCTTGTCCAAAGGACAACTACCCTACACTCTTCACCGACCAGATAATTGATGAATGCACCATATGCAAAATATTTTTGTTTATGGATGGATTTCTGGGTATAATCAAATAAATATCCGCCCACAGGACCAGTGAAAGACTGCATTTATTTGTCTGTGGGGCACATTTGCGTACCGTAAGCTACCATTTGGTTTAAAGAACGTAGGGGAAACTTTCTAGAGGGCTATGAATTACGCCTTCCATGACATCAAGAACATCGTTCAACCATATCTCGACGATCTTTTGGCTCATTCGTGAAAGCGGACTGATCATCTGTAGCACTTCAGAGCTATATTTCTACGTTTCTGACACTACAAGATATGACTCAATCTGCACAAATGTGGGTTTTGTGTTGGTTCTGGTCGTTTACTTGGCTTTGTGGTTTCGAAGGACAGGATTCATCTCGACCCATGTAAGGTTCAGGCAATCATCGATCTGCCTCCACCTTCAAATTTGCTCTAGATTCAGAAAGTCCAAGGGAAAGCAAACTTTTTGAGGAGGTTCATTCCAAATTACACCGAACTTGCTAAAGGTTATATGCGTCTTTTGAAAAAAGAAGTGTGGTTCAACTAGGATCACGTGGCGCAAGATTCCTTTGATGCTCTAAAGGAATCCCTAATAAAATCATCATTAATGTATGCTCTTGACTATCAAAATGACTTTAACCTGTATCTAGCTACAGCAGATACGACCATCGCAATGGTTTTAGTTCAAGAAGATAATGGAATCGAACATCCTGTCTATTATTTAAGTCAAAACTTAAATGATACAGAAAGTAAGTACTCTTATGTTGAAAAGCTCGCTCTTTTGACTGTTCATGCAGTACAAAGATTTCGACACTATATCCTCTTTTGCAAAACTACCATTCTGTCAGATTGCAATCCAATGACTTACATTTTGTTGCGTCAGTTGCTTGGGGGAGAATATTCGAAATGGATAGTTATTTTACAAGAGTTTGATCTGGAATTCGTAAAATCCAAATCAAAGAAATCTTTAGTCTTCGTGGAGTTACTATGCAACTTCCCATCATTGTCCAACAATTCAACATCCAAAGCAACAATCGTGGATGAATATTTGTTTCTGATATCGACGAGTGATCTGTGGTATGGAGATATAATCATCTATCTCGAAACCCAAACATATAGGCCTAATACCTCTCGCTTAGAACAATGACGTACTCGATACCAAGCAAAAAACTACATGATCGTCGGTAAAACACTTTACCATCATGGTATTGATACAGTTCTGCGAAGGTGCCTCACCCAGGAGGAGGCCAAAAAACTCCTGAATGATTATCATTCAGGAGCATGTTGGGGGCATCAATCTGGTTACGCTACAACACAAAAGATTTTACGATCAGGTTACTTTTGGCCAACAATGTTCAACGATTGCATAACAGCAGTCAAAAGTTTCCATCCTTATCAAATCTTCGACCGCAAAACTAGAATACCACCCGCGCCTCTGCATCTAGTAGTTGTTGTTGGGCCATTCGCTAAATGGGGCATAGATTTCATGACATGTAACCCCGCCTTGGCTACGGGGCATGGGTATATCATAGTCACAGTTGACTATTTTACGAAATGGGCCGAGTCGATGCCTACATTAAACAACAGTGGTGAAACGGCTGCTCTTTTCTTTTTCAATCACCTAGTCTCCAGATTCGGTGTTCCACAAGTTATATTCATAGATCATGGATCGCATTTCTACAATCACATGATGGTTGAATTAGCTGCCAAATTAGGATTGTCCCATGACAGATATAGTCTGTATTATCCGCAAGCTAGCGGGCAGGTTGAGGTGATCAACAAAGTCCTAAAGCGCATGCTGCAAAGGATGATTGGATTCCATAAACGGAGTTGGCACCTAATCTTGTACATGACCTTATGTGCATACCGGACATTGGTGAGAAATACAACTGGATTTACACCCTTTCAGCTGGTGTATGGCCTGGAAGCAATCTTACTAGTTCAGTGCAAAATTTCATCCCTCAAGCTCGTAGTGGAACTTCTCCCCGGAACTTTAGAGGAAGAGGCTCGTTTCTTGGAATTAATCCAACTGGATGAAACCCGTCGTGACACTGCCTTGGCTAACAAAGCACATAAGAAATGAGTCAAGGCGTAGTTTGACAAAAATGTCAAACCCCGTGTCTTCTCAGAAGGTGACATGGTCTTACTTTACGATCAGGAATCTGATAAATTAGGAGCAGGCAAGTTCCAATCTTTGTGGATGGGCCCCTATATTGTTAAGCATGTATTAGCAAAAGAAGCCTACGAGCTAGTAGATTAGGATGGGATTCCATTGTCACAACCTCGAAAAGGGTTGTACCTTAAGCGTTACTATGCTTGACTAAGCGTAGTAATCTCTTCATATGCTTTTGTTACTTTTTTGTTTTCATCAAGAGTGATCATTCTAGTTTGGTAATAAAATTTTGCATTTCTTGCAGATGTCGAACCTATTGGAATCATTTGCTGGATACACTGATGGAGCGAGTCATAGAACGCGGAGCATATCTTCTGCATCCTAGGCCATCTTTGACCCAAGTAGTGAGTTAGTAAGTTTTAGATGGGTATGTATTGGTCAATCAATGAACAACATCGCTGAATATAGCACGTTGATAGAGCTCCTCTCTGATGCCGTTGCGCATGGCATACGCCAACTGGTCATCAGGCTAGACTCACAACTCGTAATTCTACAGCTTACTGACATCTATTCCGTTCGGAATCTAGCTATCTATTGCATGTTCCTAAGGGTCAAGATTTTGGAAAGATAGTTTGATTTTATTCAATATCAACACATTTCGAGAAAATTAAACACATTAACTGATTCATTAGAAAATTATGTGTTAGATAGACATTTGCAACATTTATAAAAGAAAAAGCATTTCATCAACATTTGCATCAGGATCATATTACTTAACCAAAATAAATCTTCAAAAATCAAGCTCGTTAAAAAATAAACCTAGCAATGAGCATATGTTCCACCAGAGTTTAAGCTCATTAAAAAATGAACCCACTTTTGGTAAATAACCATTGTGATCGCATAATTATCAACTTTCAAGCCTTGGTCGTGTTCTTACCATCACCTCCACTCTTTTTTAGCCAATCATACGCCTCCATTTGATTGTTTACCCCTTTTGAGGAATAGATGTGACGAGTGATTCTATTAGCCATATTCTTTACACTGTCGTGATTGAAAAGTTCCAAACCTTACCTAGAACCAGCTGCTACCCGAAAATATCACTTGTTCCTCAAAAAATGAGTCTACTTTAAGCTCTTTTCATCTAACTCGTAAAATATGAAAAGATTGCTGAGCAATTGGCCTCTCCAACTCGTTAAAGTGATTGGAAGTGCCATCCCTCCTCTAGATTTTAATCTTTTTGGACCTGAGGGATCATTACACAAAAAGATTGAGCGCTTGTCTTGTTCGGCTCATTAAAACTATCGAAAATTCATCCCTTTCGTATTATTTTATAATTTTTCAAACTTAAGGGATTATATTATGAAAAAGGAATACTGGAGTTTCCTTTCCGTCTCTTTTCAGACTCTGTAAAATTGAAAAGAACCGAGTTATCTTTGTCGTTAAACTCATTAAAATAATAGCGACAAACGTGTCCATGCTGACAAGAGCAAGTTTCACTGTCGCTAGGCTCGTTAAAACGTAGCGATGAGTTTGCCCGAAGGGAAAATTATAGAACAAGCATATGTTATCCTCCTCAAGCTTGACAAAAATAAAGAGATACTAGTCAGAAATGACTGGGGAAAAATTGGGAAAAAAACTTGAAGAAACTTTATTGGTAGCAAGTCGCTCTTGAACATGACACTTTCACTCCATCAGCATGATTGATTCAGGTTGGGTTATTCCGTTCACTGGTCATATCACCATTGGTCCACCGTACCATCCATTTTTGGGGTTAACGCTACCAATCCATTTCAGTGTCACCGATATGTTCAATAGAAGTCGCTCAGAGGATTCACCAACCTAGCTTGTGTCTCATATGCTGCAATACCTTCACCCTTCATTCTTTCATGACCGCCACCCTGAACCTTGTATCATCAGATCGTTTTCAACTCCACAAAGTCATTTGCTCCATTTCATTTCATAGATGTGGGATTCATTAAGACCCTCCTACGACGGGTCACTTCTTGTCGACATCAGCTTATTATCCAAGAAGTTGACTTAGGAACAACCCTTTTAGTACTTTGAATCTTGCATGCCTCAATGGCAAGTTTCTCGCTTTTGGCGATACGTTCACATCAATGGCCTTTTACCTAAAGATTTTGCGTGGTGTTCAATGTAGAGCTATAAAAAGGGTCTCTTTCACCTCTAATTACCTCACATTAATATTTCAAAGAGTGTCTCAGTCTAAGGGTATCATTTTCCAGAGTAATGCTAGTAGTAGAGTGTTCAAAAATACAAGAGTAAATGGATGCTTGTCTACAACTTAACTACTTCAAAAGATTAAATCACACATTCAAAAGACTAAGTAACTTATCAGTCAAGGGTTCGGTAGCAATAACCCATCCCTTTGGAAACTGATGGAAAAGGAAATCAGAGAACAGATCGTGGATCTGGGAGCCAGACAGTAAATGCCAATGCTCACTACAGCTTGAGATCGTTCTTCACACCAAAATAACAAATGCCAGTAAATGGAACAACAGATAAGAAAATGGAACAGCAAATAAGAAATCGAACAACAAGTCTGTAATGGAACAACAATTAAGAAATAGAACAACAACTAAGTCTCACAAGCAATAACAAACTTAATCTATCAAATCAAATGCATTAATCGTAATCAAACGTCAATCTTCACTCTTAAGGGCGAATCAAACAGCACACACCAATGGAACAACACTGATTACTGATAAGTTATGGAACAACACTTGAAAGCCATATACATACACAACAAACTTAAATAGTAATCTGATCCAAGTATCAATCTCAGTTAAAAGGAATACGACTGCGTCTCAAAATAGAACAACATTGTTCATAAACCCAACAATCGTAAAGAATATAACTCCCAAGATGAATCCTGTAATGTGAATGAACAGGTGCACAACATAAAAGCTCTGTAATGGAATAGTAATGGTATTATGTGAAGACTAGTAATATTAGATCAACTCTCAAAAGAATAGTAATATGATGCAGAGTCAATATAATAGTTATGTCCATGGAAACCTTAATGAATTAAACATAACAAAGCATGTGATTTAAACTTATAAAACACATCAGATTACCAAATAACGTCGATAAGCAAACCACGCGAAAGCGAAACGTAATAATACAAGAGCAAGTGTCCTCCAGGGCCAGGCACTTAGCCTCCAGGGGTACACCGCTTGGAGTTAATCCAGACTTAGAGATGAAGTAATCACCAAGTTTGTATTAATGCATAAAGTAGAATTACAATAAACCAGTTCTTATCGAGACTCGATGATCAAAGTTCTGATCTTAACAGAAATTACATAAAATCATAATCATGTCTAACTCCCTCTCGAGCTAACAGTGTTTTCCCTTTTATAAGGGTGACGACGAAGATGTCTAAGTGCAAAAATAGATAAAACAATGATCCCTCAGGATTCATCGAACCGTTAGTCCTCAGTCATTTCTTTTCTCTCCTGCACCAAGCTGATATCTCCACCTCCTTTTCTGGGCATATTTGTTTTGATTTACTTTGCCTTGTTTGCATTCGGTCTCCCGTCAAAGGGACAGCGGTTAATGTGTCCTTGTCCTTTCCTTTGGAACGGCAACTTCTCGTTTTCACTCCTTCTTGCATAAGGAAATGAAAATTGTCAACGTTTTAGTCTTGCATATTAATCTCACATGTTCTATTATAATTCTTTATCATTTTCCAAGTTCATGATGCAAAAAGGTTTGCAAGTTCTACTGAAAAGATACTGAAATAATCATCAAAAACATACCTTTTTTAGTACTCCACACACCCCCCTGCTTACCCTGTTTCATGCCCTCATGAAAATGTTGTAGTTGACATGCAAGGCAGTGAGAGAATAGGTTGGAGATGGAATCTCATGCGAAGACCTACAACCATGATGAGTAACTAGGTAGTCAAAGAAATGGCCTGTCTGACCCTCGGGCATCTCATACAGGGCTTGGTATCTGGGTGCAGGGTGCCAAATAATTGGACTCCGGAACCTATATCCTAACTAGGATGGCCCTGCCCTCAAAATGATTTCGCCATAGAGGTACAAGCAGTTGGAAGCTAATTTAAAATTCTCATACTTAAACGGTTCCCTGAGCTGGATATTTGGATTAGAGATTTGATACCGAAATTTAGCTGCATCAATGGCAAGGTCTTTGATAGAAAGAAAATATTCTAATCCCTGTCGAATGAGTGCCTCATGCATGGGTCGTAATGTTTCAATTACACCTGGAGTCTTCATGAGGTTTCTGTGTGCTTTCCACAACTGCACTGGGTTCCTAGGCTCAGCCCTTACCCACAAATCTAAGCCGTTTTCTTGCCTCTGGAAAGTATTATAGGCTTTAAGCCATTTAATTTGATTAACCCCAAATGAGATGAATGCCTGCAATTGGATGTCTCCAACGAAAGGCCAGGGTTCAGCTCGTTCTCCTGGTCTAATACAAGGTTATGTAAATAGAACTCACACAACAGTCTCTGGACTTTTACCCCGTAGTGCTTACAGCAGTCTATAAAATCATTGACAGTGTTAATTTGTATGGGAGCACCTGCTTTAATAGCTTCTATTTTTAGTTGCAAATACTGTTCCAGTAGAAACAAGGCATAATTCTTGGTAGGGGCTCTACATGCTAAGACGTAATTGTATAAAGAACACAAGGTATCCATCTGCTTGATAACAATATCTAGCCTACGCGTTACCTTTGCGACTTTCTCTTGTTCCTTCCGCCAACCTTCAAAAGCTTGGCTTTCAGATTGATTGACGTTCCTAAGCTGCTGCTGTAGCTCTTCATACTTTTCGCGAGGGACCATTTGCTCTCTAAGCTTTTCTGCTTCTTGCTGAGCTTGCTTCAACCCCTTCCGCAGGGTTACTATTTTTGGATCTCTTCTCCATGCAGCAGTGAAGGCTGGGAGTTTTACCTGAACTTTCCTATTGCGTTGCTTTGAGTTCAGAATCCTTATCACTCCTGAAAGTGGTGCCTCCGTCTGAATTCCTTATCACAGGTCAATATTTCATCCATTTCTATTTTAACATGAATATCAGTCTGTTGCTGTTCCTTTTCAATTGGAACAATAGTCTGTTCCTCAGCATCATTTGGAACATCAGCCTGGTTCTCGATAGGGTTTTGAACAACAGGACAAATTATGATCCTCCGCCCCTTTGCCTTGCGGGGTTTTGCTGGAGTGGTTACCTTTTTCCTTCCTGAAGTCCTGTTTACCCTTTGCCTTGCTGTTAGGATCCTAATTTGCTGGTGGAGCTGGACTATTATGTTCAATAATCTCTGCTGTTCCTTTCGTAGTTCTTTAATTTCTAAAATTTCCTTAGAAGGAACAACAGGCTGTTCACTGTGGCCTGGACTGTGACTAGTTCCTGGATCTTCCTTCTGGGGTGTTTCTTCATTGTTCTTCTCTAGCTGTTTTGGGGTAGGAACCCTAAGTGGTTCTATCATTTCTTGGGCGACTTCTCTTTCTTCCCCTGCTTCCTCCGGAATTCCTTCCGGTGTCTTCTAGTTAGGAATGGATTGTTCCTGTTCAGTATCTCGTATCATCTCTTTATCATGAATAGGCAGATTCTTTTCTTCTGCCTCCTTTGCATGTGGTTCTTCAGGTGCATTTTCCTCCTGGGGTTTCTTTCCGTCATGGAGGTCTGATGGACTGGAAGGTTGGCCATATTCGCCCATATTGGCCAAAACTTCGGCCAATTCATCTTCTCCCACTGGGTCCTGCAATGGGCTTCCTTCCTGCTGTTCCATTTCCTCCTCCTGCTCGGATTGCTTGGCTTCTTCTTCAGAATGCTCAGCTCCTTCTTCATTTTCTTCTTCTTCTTCAGAATGCTCAGCCTCTTCCTCTTCTTCAGATTGCTTGGCCTCTTCTTTTTCTTCTTCTTCAGATTGCTCGACCTCCCCTTCTGGCCGTGAGGGTTGCTCATCTTCAATTTCTATCGGTCGGCTGGTGTTTCCTGGAGCTTCTCCAGCCTCCCTCATATCTGTGCTAACCGGACTGATTTCCTATGTTTTTCTGGCCGTTCGAGTGTACCGGTGGCATGCTTACCCTTTGCCAATTCCTTGTGTTTTTTTGGATGCTCAGATGTACTGGTGGCATGTTTCTATTTTGCTAATTCTCTGCGTTTTTCTGGATGCTCAGGTGTACTGGTAGCATGCTTACGTTTTGGGGATGGTGCTGTCAACCCCCCATCTATCATGGAAATTAGCTCCTCCCAGCTGCTCTGTTGCTGGGTGAGGCTATGACTGACAATTAACTGAATCAACCCATGATGACTAACAACTGACTCTACATGCTGTGCCTTTTCTATGCTCCGTGCAACGTCATGAAGTAACGAATTCAAAAATGCAGGTAAATTTACAGAGCATTTCTGCTTAGTACAACTAAGAATTTGAGATGTCATGGTCTTACCACGTCTTTTCTGCCTTCACAGGTGATGTAGCTTTGAACGGTCCTTGCCAATTCTGCCCAGGGTTCTCCTAGCGTTGCTAGAAGAACTCCCTTTCCTTTAGTTGCCAGGCTCTGGCCTTCGTCCTGGAAGATTTCTATAATGTTTTGCAATCTCTCCTTTTTTAACGTCCATATAGGTCCGGTGGCTGGTAGTCCCGAGACTTCTACGATTATGTCATCGGTGACTGCTATATGTCTCCCTCTCACTGTGGAGTAATCCTCTTGCAAATTTTGCAGGAATTCAATTGCCACCATCTCGTTAGACTCCTGCAAGCGACTGAGATAAATCAACCACCCTGCTCTTGCCAGGATTTCCCGGGCAGTAGCGGAGACTTTCAACACCTGCGGTTCACTCCGCATCGATCTTCCTCCCATGGTTTCACTGTAAACTCTCAATGGAACGGCAACTGTTCGTGCTGTTGAAACACAGAGAGGTAAATAGACGCAAGACTTGTTCAAAAAACAGAGCATACAATAGAAATGGCTTATGAACAGCAATTCGTGCAAAAAAAATAAAAATAGTATGTCGTTGAGCCATACCATACACTAGTACACAACTTTCCAGAATAGTAAGCTGACACGTAATCCAGGGAATAATGAGGTTAACCTCCCCCCCCCCCGCAATGTGATAGGTTGTCCCAGCCATCAAATAAAGGAGCAGCGCCCGCTCTAAAACAGAGTCATAAAGGAACAACGTATGACAATATGCCATGTTTACAAAAAACAATGAATTACCGAAATCGAGGCGTAGAGTTAGATCGCTTATTACCTAAGAGGTTGCTGTGTTATGATGTGAGCCTGGGAGGATAGAACATCTGTCTTACTTTCCAAATCTCCTACGGTCATTGTCAATTACTCTGCCATGATTGGTGATAATAAATGTACATGCGTTATATAATTTGGGGAATGATATATGATTAATTACTAAGGTATAAGAAACAGAAGGGTGTTAATAACTCACCTATTGGTGTAAGTAATGTGACTTTGATACCATTAATAGTGCTCTGCTGCTGACAGGTGTCCATAACCTTGGCAGAGTTGTTTATTTCACCCATGGAACCATGATCCTTTGTGTATACTTAGAGAATCTTGTATAATGTCAAAATGTAGGCCATTATGCTGGCTTAGTGACCAGTTAACCATAATTCCATTCACGAGGAGGGAGCGAAAAGTGGGCAGGCCGGCTCGTGATGAGACCTCCTGTTCCAAGGGTTGCTTATTTGATATACCTTTTGGACCATATCCCTGGTGTGATGGCCCTAGTGGGAATGCCACTTCGCTTTCATCCTCATGATCATGGTAGGCTGGCTCTTGATGAGACCCCCTATCCTACATTTGACAACTTATAAGTCATGTTTACTTTTTTTTCTTTCTTTTTCATAAAGTACTTTCCCTTATTTATACACAAGGGGTGGTTCAACACTCCTTAAGAGTAGGAATGGTGGAAGAAGTCTTAACATCTCAATAGGAAGATATAAACCCTTTGCTCTTATTCCTAAATAATAATCAAAGAGGATTAAAAAGGGGTCGTCATGATAAAGATGAACAATCATAGCAGAATTAGTAGAACAATGACAGCAAAAGATGATAAATAAGTGTGTCCTTCCTTTTGTCCTCTTACCAATGCAGAGCCTTATAAAGATAGTGATTTATGATTGGCTAATTTCAGTATGTTGTGATTTTGTATCCATTGCATAAGTGCATCGCTGTATTCTAAAAGACTTGAAAGAACAGGAGCAATAAGCATCCTCAATTTAGATCAGCAAAAGGAACAAGCTGTTTCACAGGGAGAGCAAAAGCATGCAAGTGGTGTTCCTTTTGGAAAAAGGGCCAACAAGAGACCTCAAATAGCAGAAAATGCAAATGTCATTCCTTTGAAAAAGGAATAGCAGAACACACAGATGTTGTTCCTTTGGAAAGGGAACAACAGAACATTCCAATGTCGTTCCTTTGAAAAAGGAACAACAGCAACAAAAAATGTTGTTCCTTTGAAAAAGGAACAACAAAAGACACAAACATGTCGTTCCTTTCGAAAAGGAACAAAAGAAATAAAAAATGTTGTTCCTTTGGAAAAGGAACAACAAATCATGCAAAAAATGTCGTTCCTTTGGAAAAGGAACAACAAAAATGGAAAATGTTGTTCCTTTGGAAAAGGAACATCAAAACACGCAGATATGCCGTTCCTTTGAAAAAGGAATAGAAGAAATCGAAATGGTGTTCCTTTAGAAAAGGAACAACAAAACAAGTAAATGTCATTCCTTTGGAAAAGGAAAAACAAAAAACAAGAATGTTGTTCCTTTGGAAAATGAACGACAAAAACACATAAATGCCATTCTTTCGGAAAAGGAACGGCAAAAATCGAAAATGTTGTTCCTTTGGAAAAGGAACACCAAAAACACACAGAAATAAAGAAAAAGATCCAAATTACAACGAGATGATGGCTGATCCAAAGATATTTGTTCTTTTGAAAAAGGAACAGCCAGAAGAAAATGTTGTTCTTTTTGAAAATGGGACAGCAAAACAGACAGAAAAACACTAATTCAAAAAAATATGTACAAAAAATGATAAAAAAAAAAACTTATGTACAAACTGTAATAAGAAATGAATTCCTTCATGAATTACAGGTGAGGAAGACTTCTCTTCCTCTCCCAAAATCTCCATATCAAAGTCTCGGCGTAGCTGCTGGCAGAAGGACTCCCGAGTGAGTGGTTTGCGATAGAGACGAATTCAGTGGCCATTTGCCTTGAAGGCGTATCTAGAACCGTCAATAGTGATTAGAGTAAGGGTCGCATTGTCATGTACCTTCTGGATTTCATATGGTCCCAACCATAGAGTCTGGAGTTTCCCAGGGAAGTCCTGAAACCTGGAGTTGTACAACAGAGCCCAGTCTCCCTTGTGGAAGACTTTATTTTTAATGAGAGCATCATGCCATTTAGCTCACTGTTGTTGGATCAGGGCAGCGCTTTGAAGTGTAGAGAGCCTAATTTCGTCCAACTCATTGATCTACTGCAATCGATTAATCTATGCCTTGGTTAGATCTAAGCCAACTTCCTGTGTTGCCCGTAATGTTTGGATTTCGAATTCTATGGGGAAAATGGGTTGTTTTCCAAACACTAATTGATAAGGTGAGTAACCAGTGGTGCTTCTCCATGTTGTTCTGTAAGCCCAGAGTGCTTCAAGTAGGTTGGCAGCCCAATCACGTCTATGTGATGCAATGGTTTTCGTTAGAATTGCTTCTATTATTTTATTGTTGCTTTCTACCTGTCCATTCGCCTGTGGGTGGTATGGAGTAGTGATCTTATGCTGGACATTATAGTTGTCAAGTGTTGTAGCTATTTTGTTCCCAGCGAACTGTGGTCCACCGTCTGTAATTATTTCTCTTGGAAGGCCATACCGTACAAATAGATAGAACATGAACTATATGACAGAGTCCTTTGTAGCTCTAGGAAATGCTTCTGCTTCAACCCACTTGGTGACATATTCTGTTGACACCAAAATATATGTTTTCTGGCTTGATGATGGGTTAATAGGTCCAACAAAATCAAGAGCCCATTGCTCGAATGGTTCAATGACTAGCTGTGGTTTCAAAGGCATCTCATCAGACTGACCAGGGCATCTTGCTCGCTGGCAACTATCACAGGCTTGGACAAATTTCTTTACATATTTGAAAATTGTGGGCCAATAATACCCTGTCTGCAACACTTTATGTCCAGTTCTGCGCTCAGCAAAATGTCCACCACATGGTCCATCATGACAGGCTTTTAAAATGTCAAAGATTTCATCTTCTCGGACGCATCTCCTGATATGTATGTCCGCCCCTGTGTGAAACAAATAGCCCCCAATCCACGAGAATCGAGCACTCTTCTGAACAATCTATTTTCGCTCATTAGGGGATAGATGTTTCGGTAGTTCACCTACTGCTAGGTAATTGGCAACATCAGCATACCAGGGTGTTTGAACAGCAACAGCAAATAGATGCTCGTTCAGAAATTGATCTTCAACTGCTGCTGCATCGATTGGCTTTGGCATTCTTGAGAGAAAATCGGCTACAGGATTTTCTTTGCCAGGTCGATCCTTGATTGTGATATCAAATTCCTGCAATAAAATTAGCCATCTAGTTATTCTTCCATTTGTGACAGGCTTATTTGCTAAATATTTTATGGCAGAATGATCTGTATACAAGATAACAGGATATCCAATAATGTAATGTCTAAACTTATTGACATCATGTATTACAGCTAGGAATTCTTTTTCAGTAACAATGTAATTCAATTCAGCAGGGGATAAATTTTTGCTGATGTAATATATTGCATATGGTTTTTTATCCTCTTCCTACCCAGGGACCGCTCCAATGGCTGTATCTGAGGCATCAAATGATATCTAGAATGGAAAATCCCAATTTGGTCCTTGAAGGGCTGGGGCTGTGGATACGAGCTTCTTCAGATCCTTGAAGGCACGTTCACATTTTTTTGTCCAAAGCAAATCAACGTTACTAGTTAGTGCATATAGAGGTGCAGCAATGTGCGAATAATGTTCTATAAATCTTCTATAATAACCAGAAAATCCAAGAAAACTGTGTACCTCTGTTTGAGTGGGAGGAGTGGGAATAAGCAAAAGTATTTGGATTTTGGCTGGGTCTACCTGGATGCCAGTTGCTGAAATATAGTGTCCTAGGATAAGTCCTTAAGTCATCATCATATAACATTTTTTGTGGCTTAAACAAAGCCTGGTAGCAATGCAGTGTTGTAGGAATTTTTCTAGGGTATCCAATGCTGGATCGAAATCATCTCCATATGGTGTAAACTCATCCATGTATACTTCAAGTCCGTCATTTATTAAATCTGCAAAAATGCTAAGGGTAGCCCTTTGGAATGTGGCAGGAGCATTGCATAAGCCAAAAGGTAAAACTCGGTAGGCAAATGTTTCCCAAGGACAAGTAAAAGTAGTTTTGTCTTGGTCTTCAGGGGCAATCTGAATTTGATTGTATCCACTGAAGCCATCTAGGAAAGAAAAGAATTTCTTTCCTGCTAAAGTATCTAATACTTGGTCGATGAATGGGAGAGGAAAGTGGTCTTTTTGTGTTGCTTTATTTAGCTCCCTGTAGTCCACAGAGATTTTCCATTTCCCATTCTTTTTTGGTACCACCACAAGTGGAGAGACCCATTTACTATCAGAGATAGGATAGATAAAATTGACATCTAAAAGTTTTTGAAGTTCAGCTTTTACCACATCTTTTAGATGAGGATTAAGTCTCCTTTGAGGTTGACAAACAGGTCTGGCATCCTTTTCTATATAAATGTGGTGTGTACATAATTGGGGGTCAATTCCTTTCATATCATGGTAATCCCATGCAAATTCTTCTTTATATTTCCTTAACAAATGGATGAACTTCATTTCTTGTTTAGGTGTGAGGTTGGCATTAATATTTAAGGATTTTCTTGGTTCAATTTCCACAATTTTACTATTTGCAACAGAAGTAACAGGTATTGTTTGATCATGTGTATCTTTCAGAGGATCTTCTTCTAATTCATTATCAAATGCTGCTTCTATCATGTGACACTGTGTGCAGGATCTAGATTCAGTTTGACTAATGAAATTATTAATGGTATCATCTTCTGTTTGGTTTTTGAAATCAAGTGGCTCTTGTATAGTTAATGGAGATCTAATGTTATCGGTAAGGTATGATACAGGGTGCTTATTAGTTTTGATTATTGTGACACTTGGCTACGCTGGAGGATATAGAAATATGTTCTTGATATTTGGTCCTCTGGTTATGGTCATATTTCCTTGTCGGCAGACAATATAAGCATCGTTAGTGGCAAGCCAAGGTCAACCTAAAATCAGCGGATGTCCATCAAGTCGGGTTTTAGGATTTATTATCATGAAATCGGTTGGATATTCCCAGGAATCAATAGGGAGCATGACATCATGTAGAGTACCCTCCGGCCTAACCACAGATCGGTCAGCTAATTCTAGCAAGGTAGAGGTGGGTTCTACAGATGTAATGCCTAGCTTTTGGCAAGTAGTGGTTGTTAAGATATTAATTGTAGCTCCTAGATCAACTGAGGCATTGGACAGGGTCTGACCATAAATTTGGACAGTTACAATTGGATTTCCTGGGTCTTCATATTTAATGGGTGTTTCTTTCCCTGATAGCAAGCCAGATAGAGTACCGACTACTTGGACTCTTGGATTATTTGTTATATTCATCCTTGGTTTCTTTATGCACAATTCTTTGATAGTTTTTGCGTATATCGGGATGTCTTGAATGGCTTGGAGGAATGGAATTTTTATGTACAAATTTTGTAATTCTCCCAGAATGTCAAAATTAGGATATTGTATAGGTCGAGGTATGACTAATCATTCTGGGAACGGAGGAGAGGATGTGGTTGCTTGATTATGTGTTTGTTGTTTATTCACATCCTCTTGTTGTGACAGATGTTCTCTGGGTAACTGATCTTCAATCTGAACTGTCTTATCTCCCTTGGTTTGAATAATACGCCCAAATCTTAACTGAAGATCATTACACTCCCTCAGATCGGCTCCTATCTCTGGTGTTTCTATAATTTGGAGAGATTGGACCGGTCTATTATTTGGATTGGAGTTGGGTTGGGCTGGGAGTTGTGGTCTCAGATTAGATTGGGGATTTTGTTTTAAGGATGGCAGTGTAGGTTGGGGGAGCGGAATAGTTCCTACTGGCTGATGCATCGGTCTCTACCAGTTTGTCTTCCAGGCTGAACTTTGTGAAGTAGGGGGAGTCCATTGCGGTAGATATGAGTTACTTTGCCAATATTGTGTGGTATAAGGAAAATTCTGCCAACCAGATTGGCTTGCCTGATTCAGCCACGGGTTTGAAGAAGGAAACGACTGTGGTGACCAGTTTGGAAACGGGGGTTGGGATTGACTTTGGCACATACTATATTATTGAGAATTATACTATGGAGAATGAAAAGAAGAAGTTGGGTCTGGAAACATACCAGATTGTCTCGGCTTCCACTGACGACGCTGGTTGAGCAAATACACCGATTTTGGTTCTTCTTCCGCTTCCTTCTATACCGCTTTCAATCCAAGAAGTGAGGGGCAGCTCTCCGTAAGGTGATCTTTTGTACAGATGGTGCATGTTTGGACTGTATCCAATGCACACTCCTTGTGGCTATGCTTTTTCCTGCATCGGGGACAGAAGATCACTAAATTCTGTTCTGCCTCCTTTTGCTTCTGTTTGGCCTGCATAATATCAAGTTGTGTAGTGAGTGTCCCTAGTATATCAGTTTTAAAATTTTCCAATAAATTTCCAATTTCTACACGTGTTACTCCTTCTGTCGAAAATTTATTATCTCTTACAAATCGATCATGTTCTGTCGGTTTTACTCTTGGGCTACCTCTCGAGCTCCTGATACATAAATCAATAATGTCAACAAAATTTTCTTGATAAATATCTCCTTTTCCCATAATGTTTAATGTTTCAATCCATTGTTCCTTCATTCCCCTTATTAATGCTGTTTTTAACGCATTATTAGGTAAAGGTAGTGATGCATAGGGAGATCTTTGAAGATTATACTGAAAACGTTCCACATACTCCTCTAATGTTTCATTCAGTCTAGCTGTCATCTGGACTATTTCATCCTTCAGTTCTCTAGACCTGCAATAATCCTGATATTTTTTTAGAAAAGATTCTTTCATTTCATCCCAATTATTTATAACCCCGCCACCTAATCCCATAAACCATCTTAAAGCAACCCCTTTTAATGTAGAGGGAAATAGTTTCAGTTTCTGGGGGTCGGTGGTGTAATCATACCCCCTGCACAACACATCAAATTCAAATAAAAATGCATTCGGATCTTCTGATGTAAGACCATGAAATGTATGGATATGTTGACGAGGGATTGCTTTCATAGGCGCATTTGCTGCAGAATCCACTATAGGGAATTGTAATGTAGAGTTTTGAGTGTTTGGCTAGTTTTGAGCCATAAGGTCGAATATATGCCAATAACCTTCTAGGATATCTTGGAGGGTATTCCTAGGTTGAGAGGGAATGGCTTTAATAGGAATAGTTTTAATAGCACTTCCTCTATCTGGGATAATGAGAATGCCTGATGTCTGAGGAGATTGAGTTTCTTCAACAATGATTTTTGCAGCACTTCCCTTGTCTAGGTTGTTTAGTGGCTGAGTTGTTCCAATAGGAGATCTTGGTTCCTCAGTTTCCCCTATCTCTCCTTCTACTTCACAAATATTGCTGAAATTCCCTTCCTGCAGTAGTTCTGGAGTAGAATTTTCAATTTCTTGAAAGGCCTGCTCTTCAGTTTGACTATGCACCTTAGCAAAGGCTACATATGGTGATCCTGTGGCCTGAAGGGAACTAGTAGACTGTTTAGAAATGATTTTCATGGGTCCTACTGATGGCTGAGATTCTGCTTTCTTATAGATTTCATCTATGAAGGTCGTTTGGCCAAGGGTCACCGGCCCCTTAGCTTTTTCTGGCTTGGGTAGAGGTTTGGTATTTTTTTCTGGTTTTTTTCTGCTTAGTCATGCACTCAAATTAACTACTAAATCCTATTCAGACAAAACAACAACAAATCTATTAGGAAAGCGGATAGAGGAGTAGGGCTTTTACATGCTCTGTACGTAGGTTCTTACCTTCTGTTTTTAAAATCCAACTCTTCCCTAGCAGGTTCGTACACTACACTGAAAAAAAGAACAAATGGCTACACTCTTCCTCGGCAATGGCACCAAAATGTAGAGCTATAAAAAGGGTCTCTTTCACCTCTAATTACCTCACATTAATATGTCAATCTGGGAGCGTTTTGTTATTTCAAAGAGTGTCTCAGTCTGAGGCTATCATTTGCCAGAGTAATGCTAGTAGTATAGTGTTCAGAAATACAAGAGTAAATGGATGCTTGTTTACAGCTTAACTACTTCAAAAGATTAAATCACACATTCAAAATACTAAGTAACTTATCAGTCAAGGGTTCGATAGCAATAACCCATCCCTTTGGAAACTGATGGAAAAGGAAATCAGAGAACAGATCGTGGATCTGGGAGCCAGACAGTAAATGTCAATGCTCACTACAGCTTGAGATCGTTCTTCACACCAAAATAACAAATGCCAGTAAATGGAACGACAGATAAGAAATGGAACAGCAAATAAGAAATCGAACAACAAGTGTTATGAAACCAGCTTAAGAAAAGATAGAAAAGAAAGATCAACACCTTAGAATTCAGCCTCTTCGAGGGGGCAACCTCCTTTACATTACATAAATGAAAAATTCTTGGATGATACAAATGAAAATACCTCCTTTCTATATATAGGAGTCTAAGTGGTCCCAATACAATCAAAGCCTACATAACAATAATATTGTAGGGCACACCAGTAACAATGGTGGGCTTCTATGTGGCATAATAGTAACCATATGGGCACTACATGGGTACATCAATATAATAAGTGGGTTATACTAATAACAATAAGGGGTTACACTAGTAGTATAGGGGCCTAACATGCCCCTCTCCTTCAAAAAGCGTTGTCCTCAACGCTTGAGTAGTTCTTGATGCTTCTATATAAAATTCTTGTCCTCCCATGTGGAATATTCAGCGGGTAAGTTCTTCCACTTGATGAGATACTCTGAAATTGATCGATTTCGTAGCTGACGGGTTCTTGTTTCTGTGACTGCTCTAGGTTCCAATATGATTTTTCCTTCCTCTTCAATTTCTGGCAATATTGCTTGAATTGGGATCTTTTGCAACTTTTGAATAAGTGGCCATACTTCTTTGTTCTTCTTCCATTCATCCGTTGCTTCGTTTATCCAATTTGGTTGGATAATATAAATAGCACAAAACAATGCTTCCACATCCTCATCCTTGAAGCGTCTTCCCATTCGGTAAGGTCGCCATTTTTTAAGTGCATGTAGTATTGCCAACCTTTCCTTCTCATAAATAGCTTGCTTGAGATGTAGCAGTAAAAATACCCAATCACTCACATCAAAACATTTTTCACTACGATGTTGATCTACCTGTTGTTTCATTTGATTTTGCACCGAAGTGGCGTTATCCTTTAAAAGTTGGAGAACTTGTTGTTGATGCTTGATATGATCTTTCTCTACTTGAACCTTTTTCTTCTTGATATTTCCTTCTATCTTTTGAGGAGTGGTAATTTCTTCCAGTCCTTTACAAGATATGGTCGGATTCATTTCTTGAGGCTCGATGTGATCTTTCACTTCTTGAACATTTTTTTTCTTGATGTGTCCTTCTATCTTGATAGTTTGAGGAGTGGTAATTTCATCCATTGAATTACAAGATATGGTTGGATTCATTTCTTCTTTCTCGATGCGATCTTTCAGTTCTTGCACCTTTTTCTTCTTGATATGTCCTTCTATCTTGAGAGTTTGAGGAGTGGTAATTCTTGCCAATGCTTTACAAGATATGGTCTGATTCATTTCTTCTTTCTCTAGGGTGGTGTCCTGACGTATATCCTCTTCTTTTGATGTCTCTTGATCCTTTTCTTCCTCCTCTTCATATTCTATGTAAAATAATTTCTTCTCAGCACACCTATGACCTTTAGTGCATTTTCTATCACAATTGTAACAAAGCCCTTTTTCTCTTTTTTCTTCCAATTGTTGTGGTGTAACCCTTGTAGGTTGTGGAAGGCTGGGAGAAACAACACTTCCATCTTTATAGTTGTGAGGGGTATGATTCCTGGTTTCCATAATTTTGCTTTCCATTATGTCACAAAGCCCTTTTACTCTTTCCAATTGTTGTGGTGTTGATCTAAAGAAGGTGTTGCTCTTTATATCCTCATAATGTGCTATCATTTCCTCCGTGAAAATTGACCACGTAACGAGTTTTTTACGAGAACAAAGCCCTTTGTACCATAAAAATTGATCTGGTTCTAAATATGAAGATGCAATACATACCTTTTGTAACATTTGTACACCATGTATATCAAAATATTGCTCCATCTGAAGTATCCAATTTACCGGATCCTTGCCATCAAACTTCCTCATCTTGTTTTTTCTTGATTTTAGGAGCTCTACGTTGAAACGCCTGTAACTCTGTACTTTCGGATCTTTAAGTTGTGAACTTGTGACCTTTCATAGCCCTCTGTGACCTCTTTCCAATGCCACAAGTCTGATCCAAATTGGATTCTCCAAGAAAAAGTTACGCACAATCTCCCGCAGTGACCTTTTTACGAAATTTCAATCCGATGCTCAGAAAGAAAGTTATGACGATTTTCCCCAGGTCACCTGTTTTGAGTGTAATTCAGGAGTCTGCAAAAAGACCAACTTCCTCAGATCATATCTCCGAAAATATCGTGTGAAAAACTCTGAAATTCGGACCCAAGGTTCAGCGCGATTTCTTCTCAAATGGGTTTTTTTTTGCGACTTCTGAAACGTCACAGAAAAAAAGTTATAGCGAAAATTCCACGATGACCTGTTTGGAGCAGCGAAACCCTAGAATCCAAAGCTCTGATACCAAATGTTATGAAACCAGCTTAAGAAAAGATAGAAAAGAAAGATCAACGCCTTAGAATTCAGCCTCTTCGAGGGGGCAACCTCCTTTACATTACATAAATGAAAAATTCTTGGATGATACAAATGAAAATACCTCCTTTCTATATATAGGAGTCTAAGTGGTCCCAATACAATCAAAGCCTACATAACAATAATATTGTAGGGCACAACAGTAACAATGGTGGGCTTCTATGTGGCATAATAGTAACCATATGGGCACTACATGGGTACATCAATATAATAAGTGGGTTATACTAATAACAATAAGGGGTTACACTAGTAGTATAAGGGCCTAACAACAAGTCTGTAATGGAACGACAATTAAGAAATATAATAACAACTAAGTCTCACAAGCAATAACAAACTTAATCTATCAAATCAAATGCATTAATTGTAATCAAACGACAATCTTCACTCTTAAGGGTGAATCGAACAGCACACACCAATGGAACAGCACTGATTACTGATAAGTTATGGAACAATGCTTGAAAGCCATATACACACACAACACACTTAACTAGTAATCTGATCCAGGTATCAATCTCAGTTAAAAGGAATACGACTGCGTCTCAAAATAGAACAGCATTGTTCACAAACCCAACAATTGTAAAGAACATAACTCACAAGATGAATCTCGTAACGTGAATGAACAGGTGCACAGCACAAAATCTTTGTAATGGAATAGTAACGGTATTATGTTAAGACTAGTAATATTAGATCAACTCTCAAAAGAACAGTAATATGATGCAGAGTCAATATAATAGTTCTGTCCGTGGAAACCTTAATGAATTAAACATAACAGAGCATGTGATGTAAACTTATAAAACACATCAGATTACCAAATAACATCGATAAGAAAACCACACGAAAGCCAAACATAATAATATAGGAGCTAGTGTCCTCTAGGGTCGAGCCCTTAGCCTCCATGGGTACACCACTTGGAGTTAATCTAGCCTCGGAGATGAATTAATCACCAATTTTGTATTAATGCATAAAGTAGAATTACAATAAACTAGTTCTTGTCGAGACTCGATGATCAAAGTTCTGATCTTAACAGAAATTACATAAAATCATAATCATGTCTAACTCCCTCTCGAGATAATAGTGTTTTCCCTTTTATAAGGGTGACGACGGAGATGTCTAAGTGCAAAAATAGATAGAAAAGCAATCCATCAGGATCAAGGATCCTGAGGGCCGAACCGTTAGTCCTCAGTCAGTTCTTTTCTCTCCTGCACCGAGCTGATATCTCCACCTCCTTTTCTGGGCTGATTTTCTTTGATTAGCTTTGCCTTGTTTACATTCGGTCTCCCGTCAAAGGGACAGTGGTTAACCCGTCCTTGTCCTTTCCTTTGGAATGGCAACTTCTCGTTTTCACTCCTTCCTGAATAAGGAAATGACAATTTTCATTGCATATTAATCTCGCATGTTTTATTATAATTATTTATCATTCTCCAAGTTCATGATGCAAAAAGGTTTGCAAGTTATACTAAAAATATACTGAAATAATCATCAAAAACATACCTTTTTTAGTACTCCACATTCGACATCGACTCATGTATTCGCACCACGTGAATTGTACTGTAGTACCTTGAGGGTCATTATCATTATCAGTGCTTCCTCTCACGCTTGTTAACAACTTACGTCATTGGCTGGTAATCAGGCAATGTCTTTCCATGTTTGACGTCAGAAAATATTTTAACATGGATCAAATTGTACTTTGGGTGAAGATTGAACAAGTTTTGAAGACCCCGGATCTAGTTTCATCCATCTGGGCTGCGATATATTCAGGAAAATGAAGACATCAAATGTACATCATTGCTGCACAGATAATCATCCAAGCTAAGGGATGATGGCTCTACCAGAATCATCAGTCTGCCATACAGACGCTTGTCTGTCCTATGTACATGAAAATGAATCTATAAAGCTGAGCATGGGAATGCCCACCTTAGCTAGAACATGAAAATATTATGAAGATAATGTATTTTATTGTATCTTATTATAGTTCACCTTCCAGTTCAAAAAACCTCGAATCCTCATGATAAAGCATTTCACCCGACATCAGAAGATTTACGGCCTAATGCACATGGGGGGTGTGATGCATACTGAAAATCCCTTCTATGGGGTGCGATGGGCAAGAGTAGACAAATGGCAGAGATAGTTTGCAAGGTGGATGATCATGGAATCTTCCAGAAACTTCTCCTGTGACACTTGCCTCTCTGAATTCGCTTAGGGATGAGTAAGAGATCATGAAATCTCCAAGTGGAACCAAGAACTATCAGAGAGATGACACTAATCAAAATCCCAGAAGCTGACTCACCTACCTGCAAACATCTATATATGGATCCCTCATCCTAAAGATCCAAAGGCTGAAATTTTGTATCTTGTAAGGAAGTGTTGTTGGTTTCTTTGTGGAACATCATAGTGTTGGGTGATCTAGCCTTTCATGAGGTGAAGAAGGGCTTTCATGCTGGGAGGATGGCACTGGGTTAGATCAATGGGTTGTAATCCTCTCTTCTACTACTTCTATCAGTAAAGATATTTGAGTTTTCCTCCATATTCTTGTATGTCTTTGATATATGCATTTGTATGGTCAATATATATCTGATCCTATATTGTTTATGATTATAGATCTCTATGCTTTTATGATATTATGCTGCTTTGACTCTATAGGTGTTCTTTGAAGCGGGACAAGTGAGGAAGGAGTGGCAAAGATCTGTCAAAGGGGAGAGGAAACAAGGAAGGAGCCAAGCAGAAGACTGAGGTTGGTACCCTCTGCTTCTCTCTCATCTATTTCTCATAAAGGAAAGTGCAAGTAACTTTAGTTTGTTTGTTTCTAAGATAGCTACCCGTCTTAGTGGGATTAGCAGCTCTGAATGAACACTATCTTTCCCGATAACACCCACTTGAATTAATTTTCTTCTAGCCTATGTCCTATAGATATTATGCATGTATGCTAGCCTCATCCAGCATTCTAAATTTGAACAACATCACTTGTCCACATATGAATGTGTAATTCCCATATATACTTGGGGAGTATGTATGAGTTCTTTGTCAATATACCTAACATTATTGTCATCCTCCTAAATTTTATGGTGTACTCATGTAAACTTTGTCCATGTCTCTACTTGAAGTAATGCCACTTGATCCACTAGTCCTGTACATACCAGGAATGCAAACAAACTTTTATGTTCTTCATCTATGTGGTGAACAATAAAGTAAACCTTTAACTACTCTACCTAATGATTTAATTTAAATAATTCAATCTTACCTTGATATGTCTTTATTCCAACTTTTTCTTCCATCTTGAATAGGTACTATAAATGGTTGATGCCACTCAAATTAGATTGTTCCTTTTCAAGTTCTTTCTTGCGATACCTCTCTAGTTGTTCTCGATCCCTGAGCCTCTAATATGAGCTATTTATTATAAACTTAGTATTATATGAATAACTAGAGCTTATTAGTCATGACCTCCATGAGGAGACTCACATTATATTTTATATTTGTAAATTATGCTTCCAGTTGAACAAACCTCTCCTTTGTGGGAATATTGAGGGTTATTAATTCATTCGTCGACCATGGATGGGATTTTATGAAATTAAGATTAATAAATATAGATCCCTTACCATGCCTAACAATATATGCAAAGAAACTAGCTCTATTACTAATATGATCCATAAATTGTCATGGATATTTTACTAGAAATTTTCTCCCAAAGGATCTAAGGAAATTATACTTAAAATTTGAAATCTAGGCGATGAAGTTTTTAAATTTTCCTTTGATTTTTTATTTATTAATTATTATATTATGCGTTTGTATGCAACAAATAAAATATAGAAAATATAGGATAGAAAAATGAAACTTAGAAAAAAAATTGAATAGAAGATATGATCTAAGAAACCCTTATGGGAGAAAACCTAGATAAAAAGTGAGGCTACTCTGCTCTCACTTTCTCTAGATGGAAATGGATTCAAGTACAAAGGAGTGAGACCCATGGCCTATGGGATGCGACAATACAAAAACCCTGTTTCTTTCCTCCTTCTCTATCTACTCTCATTTATTGTTATCCTCTTTGAAACAAAATACAATCCACTAGAATGGAACCCCTTTTCCTCCTAGCAGTTTGGATATAACACAACCTGATAGCATACTAATGGTTAATTTAGACTCCTTCGACTATCAATTAGAGCTACAATATTAACTCTTCTAGAGTCTTCCTCTTCATTATCACATGACTAACTCCATTTCTAGGTATAATTGAGGCTAACATGACATCCTCTCCAATCATGGTGGTAAAAAAAGAAGGTAAGCTTTTGGGTAAATACATATTTCATTTGGGGTCTTTCTTGCACTATTGGAAAGGTATTTGAGTGTATAATAACATTAGGTTGCGTGATTTTTAAGAGGAAAAGTTTAACCTACCAGAAATGACACCATTTAATGCCCCAAACTGGTTATGGATGGTTTTAGATTGCAATATACCAAGTTGGGACCGATTGATAAAAATGGCCCTATGAGTTAATTCCTCCAAATTTTATACTATGAAAGGATCAAGATTAAATAAAAGTAATATAATTGTCCAATCTAAATCCATTTCGGACTTGGTTGGCTGACTAAAGTGTATTATGGAAAATGGAAATGGTATTGGGGGATTGTAAAGGTAGATTAAAGAAGTTCTAAACAAGTTGGCGGCATCATAGTTGGTGTAAAGTAGTAGTGTGGGTCAACTAGTGGTTGGGGAGTGTTACAATGTGGTATTAGAGCTATAATGTCCCTAAAATGTGGTATTAGAGTAGTAATGTATCTCAACAATATATTTGGGAGTTGTTAATCAAGTAATTAATGGATTATCGCATCCATGATTATTTAAATCGACGTTTCGAGCAATCCACTATGGCTCATCTATCCTGGTGATGAGCCAGAGTGGATGGCTCAAAATGTCGATTTAAATAATCATGGATGTGATAATCCCGGAAGAAAACACTACACAAAAGACTTATCGCAGAAGCCTAGAACAATAATTAAAGGATATTTTATTTTTAATAGTCTAAACTCATTCAGAAAAATATTAAATGGTCAAAAATGTAAAAATAATAGGTGAATTAAATAGAAAATTACTTCATGTAAAAAATAAAATAAATTTATTTCAAGTAAAAATGTATTATTATTAAATAAAATAATTAGTTGTTGAAAGGCCTTCTAGAAACACATTGGGCATGTAGTTTTTGAGTGGACACTAATGTAAAATTCATATATTTTTTTCTTCTCAAATTTGATAGAAATATTAGGTAGATGGTTTTGAAAAGTCTAACTTTTTGAATAAAAAATAATTATTTAAAATATAAAATTCATATAATTTTTTTTGGTCTACTTTGATAGAAATGTTGATATTTTTCTTCTCAATTTGAGAGAAATTTTGTAAAAAATTATTGTACCACAAAATTGATGATGGATGGAAATTTGGCTTTTAAGAACTTTAGCTTATTTTAAAAAACAAAGTCATCAAAATTTCAAAAAGTTTAAATAAATTAGATATACTTTTACCTAAAAAAATAGAGTGTCCACTTTTAAAAGTAAAAGTATTTTATTATTAAATAAAATAATCAATAATGTAGAATTCATATTATTTAGCTTTTCAAGTTTACTAAAATTTGATTGCACATTATTATTTTATAAAAAATTTAAGGAAAAATTATATAGGTTTATTGTTTTAGAGAAATTTCATAAAAAAATATATTTTTACTTTTTCAAAGTTAAATAAAATTTTGTTAAAAGTTATTGTTTTAGAAAATTTGGAAAAAAAATATTATTTTGTAGAATTTCAAGAAAGGATTGTTTTATGGAAAGTTTAAAGAGATGGTTAATTTTGATTTTAAATTTTTTTAGATTATTTGAAAAAATACTAAATAGTCAAAATTTTAAAATAAATAGATAAATAAAATATAATAATAATAATAATAATAATTGGTTATACCTAACACAGTTACTCTACAAGGCCTTTATGAGTATATAGAGTCTTTAGAGAAACGTAGAGAAGAAAGAGAAGCCAAGATACAAACAGAGTTAGAAGCCATGCTGGAAAAAAAAATTGCATCTCTTGAAGACATGATCCAAAAGCAAATAGAAAATAAAATGGAACTATTGGAGAATAAAATGGAGGCAATGGAGAGTAGGTTGTGGGTTATAGAAAAACAAAACCAAGATACTAACCAAACACCCCAGCAAGGAGATGATGATACTTTAGAGAGTCTTAAAATGAAAGACATGATTAAAGAACTAGAAGAAAAGTTAATAGCCGCCTCACCCAAAATAATGTGGTAGATAAATTAGATATCAAACCAATTAAAGATGAAATGAAGAAATTAATAGAATTAGACGAGCAGCATAAAAAAAGGGCCTTGAACCTTATAATCTTCAGATTAAAAGAGGAAGTAGATGAGGATAATTTAGCCATAGCCCAGACAGAATTACATAATAGATTACAAATTGAAACATTATGTCTCACAGAAGCAACAAGGTTGGGGAAATTAACCGAGAATAAAGGAAGACTAATCCAAATAAAGGTGAGCTCTACTGATCATAAGTACGACATACTTAGTAGAACCTCAAGTCTAGAAGGAACGAGAATATTTATAAATGAAGATCTTATTCTAGAAGATCAAGAAGAATTAAGAAAGGAGGTTCAAAAGGTAAAAGAAGCTAGAAAGGAAGGAAAGTGGGCAATAATAAGAAATAGAAAAGCCTTTATTCGAGATAGAAACCTAAAAGATAGTAATAAATAGCAATTCAACATGCTCCGGATCCTTTCTTGGAACTGTCGGAGTTTTCCATGGAACAAAGACCCCAAGCTAAATTGGAGCTCAAATGATGTTGATATTATTTTTCTTGTTGAAACTTGGGAGCAGGAAGAATCTAAGGTCCCCAACATAGATGGCTTTATGCTATGGTCTAGCTGGAACAAGCGATCCTCCCGTAGAGGCATTGGGGGAATAGCTTGTTACATTAAGAAGAACATCTCCCCCATGCTAGGATTTATATAGACGACCCTCACAACCAATATAGTTGGATAGAGATTAGTGACATTAATAATAAAAAGACCTACATAGCAATATGTTATTCCCCCCATCAATTCTTACTTCTATAAGAAGAAGAATCTAGATAAAAATAGCCCTTATAATGGTTTAGAGAGTGATATTTCTAGCCTAAGGAATGAAGGTAATATCCTTTTAATAAGTGACTTTAATGCTTGAAATTCAAGAAACCAAGCTATTATTCTAAGCAATCATTCCAACTCTAATCCTCTTTGGTTAGATGAAGACCCTACTTTGGCTAGTAGGTACAAAAGGAGCTCTTAAGACCTCGTGGAAAATTTGTTTGGGTTGGAGCTAGTCAAGCTCTGTAGTGCTCAGGATCTCATAATTTGCAACGGTCGAAATAAGTGGCCCAATTCGAGCAAGATGACCTGCATCCATGGACCTGGTAGCACCGTGGTAGACTATGTTATTTCTGATCTCTTGCTATACAACAAAATAATAAATTTTGACATTTTAAATGACCACGAGCCTAACTCTGATCATAGGCCTTTACTTCTAACTCTCAATTTTGTCATGCATAGAGATCCCATAGAAAATAATCCTTATAACCAAAAGAACTTAATATTTGATAGAAATAAAAACGATCTCTTTCTAAATGAATTAAAAACTAATTTGCTTCCTTTATCTAGTATAAACAACATAGAATACCTCTATCATAATTTTACTACAACCCTATCATATTCTATTAGCAAGTTCTCAATTGAAGTTTCAAATAATAAAAGAAATAGCAAAACCAACCCATGGTATGACAAAGATTGTAAAAGTGCGAGGAGAGAAATTAAGGAAGTTGTTGATGAATCTCTTAAAATGGACAAGATAAAAATATACGAAGCCCTAACTAAAAGGAAAAAGAGGCAATACATTCATCAAAGATAAGAGAATCTCTTACACCTCTCTAAGGTAGATCCTAAGAAATTTTGGAGGCAGATTCTGACTAGGAAAACTAAAGATAATAATAAAATTGTTCTACATGATTGGAATTCCTATCTTAAAAAGCTTTATGAATCTCCAAATTTCATGGATAACTTGGAAACCCTGCTCACAATGAAGGAAGTTTTCTCTTTAGAAGACATTGAGTTTGGGGTTAATTGCATGGCTAATGGGAAAGCCAAGGACATTGAAGGTTTCTAGGTGGAAATCTTAAAAATTGGAGGTCTTGTCCTCATCACCAACATCCACAAGCTTTTCAATCAAGCAGTCAAGCAACGGTTCCTTAAACCTTGGACTGAGAGCCTCATTATCCCTATTTTTAAAAGTGGGGATACAAATAACCCCTCTAATTATCAGACAATTATGATAAGCTCTCTCTTAGCCAAGTTATATGGTAGTATTTTGGAAAAGAAGTTAAGCAAATGGCTTGAAAGTGAAGGTAAGCGAGCTAAAGGCCAAGCAGGTTTCAGAATGCATCACTCAACAACAGACCATGTTGTTACACTTAGGATCATTATGGAGGAATTTCGTAATGATAAATCCAATCTCTTTTGTTGCTTTGTGGACTTTAGAAAGGCTTTCAATATGGTTAGTAGAAACAACCTTTGGAATAGATTAGAAGAGCTAAAGGTTCCTTTCGAGTTGAGAGCTGCCATTATAAGGTTATACAAGAATGTAATTGCCAAGCTAAAGAGCAATGAGGGGTGGTTGGAAGATATTAAGTGTAATATCGAAGTTAAACAAGGTTGATCCCTCTCCCCTACCCTATTTGGCATTTACATCGACAAGCTTGAAGGCTATTTACAGGAAGCAGGATGTTCTAGCACGATCTTAGCTGGGATAGTCATCATCCTTCTTCTCTATGCTGACGATATTACTTATTAATATTTTCTTTTAATAAAGTAATAAACTAATATCACAATTTAAATATTATTTTTCAAAAACTAGTAATACTTGGTTTTAATAAATTAATTCAATTATTATTTTTCAAAAACTATCCATTTAATATCGCCGTTACATATGAATACTTTTAATAAATTAATAGAGTAATATCATTATTTAAATATTGTTTTTCGAAAAGTAGTAATATTTGGTTTTAATAAATTAATTTAAAAATTATTTTTCAAAAACTAGCCATCTAATTAGTCGTTACCTATTAATATTTTTAATAAATTAATGAAATAATATCATTATGTAAATTTTTTTTTTCAAAAACTAGCCATTTAATATACCCATTATTGAACCACACTTGTTGGTTCGAAAGGCGTTAGCCAAAAATTTCTCTTATGTGATTTCTACCGAAAGACTTTGCTTCATTATGGATCATTAGTTGTTGAAAGGGTTTTCCAAATACATTGGATAGGTGGTTTTTGAATAGACACTCTACCAACTTCGTGAAAGACAAATAATTGCTTAAATTAAATTCTAGAAGTCATATAATTTTTTCATTTCAAATTTTTTAGGACTTTTGAATGGATCAATATTTATAATTGATTAAAATATAAAATTTATATAATTTTTCTTTTTATCTTTGAAAGCGATATTGATATTTTTCTTCTCAAACTTCAAAAGAAATTTTATAAAAAATTATTGGAACACATAATTGATGATGGATAGAAATTTAGCTTTTAAGAATTTTAGCTTATTTTAAAAAACAAAGTCATCAAAATTTCAAAAAGTTTAAATAAATTAGATATACTTTTACCTAAAAAAATAGAGTGCCCACTTTTAAAAGTATTTTATTATTAAATAAAATAATCAATAATGCAGAATTCATATTATTTAGCTTTTCAAGTTTAATAAAATTTGATTGCAAGTAGAAGTCATGTAAGTTTTTCATTTGAATAGACACTCCACTAGCTTTGTGAAAGACAAATAATTGATTAAATTAAATTGTAGAAGTCATGTAATTTTTTCATTTCAAATTTGTTAGGACTTTTGAATGGCTCAATATTTATAATTGATTAAAATATAAAATATATATAGTTTTTTTTCTTATCTTTGAAAGTGATATTGATATTTTTCTTCTCAAATTTGAAAGAAATTTTGTAAAAAATTATTGTACCACATAATTGATGATGGATAGAAATTTCGCTTTTAAGAATTTTAGCATATTTTAAAAAACAAGGTCATCAAAATTTCAAAAAGTTTAAATAAATTAGATATACTTTTAGCTAAAAAATAGAGTGTCCACTTTTAAAAGTAAAAGTATTTTGTTATTAAATAAAATAATCAATAATGTAGAATTCATAATATTTATCTTTTCAAGTTTAATAAAATTTGATTGCAAATTATTATTTTATAAAAAATTTAAGGAAATTTTTTATAGGTTTATTGTTTTAGAGAAATTTCATAGAAAATATATTTTTACTTTTTCGAAATTAAATAAAATTTTGTTAAAATTTATTGTTTTAGAAAATTTGTAAAAAAATATTATTTGTAGAAAACATTGTTTTATAAATAATTTCAAGACATGATTGTTTTATGGAAATTTTAAAGAAATGGTTAATTTTGATTTTAATTTGTTTTTAGACTATTTGACAAATACTAAATAATTAAAATTTGAAAATAAATAGATAATTTAAATAAAATAATAATAATAATAATTTAGTTTTAATTCAATTTTCAAGTAAAAGGCTATTATTATTAAATTAAACAATTACTTGTTGAAAGGGGTTTTCGAAATATATTGGATAGGTGGTTTTTGAATAGACACTCTCCACCAACTTTGTGATAGACAAATAATTGATTATATTAAATTGTAGATGTCATATAATTTTTTCATTTCAAATTTGTTAAGACTTTTGAATGGCTCAATATTTATAATTGAATAAAATATAAAATTTACATAACTTTTTCTTCTCATTTTTGAAAGTGATATTGATATTTTTCTTCTCAAATTTGAGAGAAATTTTATAAAAAAATATTGTACCACATAATTAATGATGGATGGAAATTTAGCTTTTAAGAATTTTAGCTTATTTAAAAAACAAAGTCTTCAAAATTTCAAAAAGTTTAAATAAATTAGATATACTTTTACCTAAAAAATAGAGTGTCCACTTTTAAAAGTAAAAGGATTTTATTATTAAATAAAATAATCAATAATGTAGAATTCATATTAATTAGCTTTTCAAGTCTAATAAAATGTGATTGCAAATTATTATAATTTATATAGGTTCATTGTTTTAGAGAAATTTCATAGAAAATATACTTTTACCTTTTCAAAATTAAGTAAAATTTTGTTAATCAAGAAATTAATGGATATTTTATTTTCAAGATTCTACTAAATGGTCAAAAATGTAAAAAGAATAAGTGAATTAAATAGAAATTTACTACATCAAAAAAGTAAAATAAAATTATTTCAAGTAAAAAGCTATTATTATTAAATAAAATAATTAGTTGTTGAAAGGCCTTCTAGAAACAAATTGGGCACATAACTTTTGAGTGACACTCCACCCATTATCAAGGACAAATAATTAATTAAATGTAGAATTCATATATTTTTTTCTTCTCAAACTTGATAGGAATATTAGGTAGATGGTTTTCAAAAGTCTAACTTTTGAATAAAAAAGTAATTATTTAAAATATAAAATTCATATAATTTTTTTTATTCTACTTTGATAGGAATGTTATATTTTTCTTCTCAAATTTGACAGAAAATTTGTAAAAGATTATTGTACCACATAATTGATGATGGATGGAAATTTAGCTTTTAAGAATTTTAGATTATTTTAAAAAACAAAGTCTTCAAAATTTCAAAAAGTTTAAATAAATTAGATATACTTTTACCTAAAAAATAGTGTCCACTTTTAAAAGTAAAAGTATTTTATTATTAAATAAAATATTCAATAATGTAGAATTCAAATTAATTAGCTTTTCAAGTTTAATAAAATTTGATTGCATATTATTATAATTTATATAGGTTTATTGTTTTAGAGAAATTTCATAGAAAATATATTTTTACCTTTTCAAAATTAAATAAAATTTTGTTAAGCAAGTAATTAATGGATATTTTATTTTCAAGAGTCTACTAAATGGTCAAAAATTAAAAAGAATAGGTGAATTAAATAAAAAATTTCTACATAAAAAAAGTAAAATAAAATTATTTAAAGTAAAAAAATATTATTATTAAATAAAATAATTAGTTGTTGAAAGGCCTTCTAGAAACAAATTGGGCACGTAATTTTTGAGTGACACAACACCCATTATCAAAGACAAATAATTAATTAATTAAAATGTAGAATTCATATATTTTTTTCTTCTCAAACTTTATAGAAATATTAGCTAGATGGTTTTGAAAAGTATAACTTTTGAATAAGAAAATAATTATTTAAAATATAAAATTCATATAATTTTTTTTAGTCTAAAATTTGAGAGAAAATTTGTAAAAAATTATTGTACCACATAATTGATGATGGATGTAAATTTAGGTTTTAACAATTTTAGCTTATTTTAAAAATCAAAGTCTTCAAAATTTCAAAAATTTTAAATAAATTAGTTATACTTTTACCCAAAAAATAGTGTCCACTTTTTTTTTCTCGATAAAGACTAAATCTATTAAAAGAAAGTAAAAATAAAGTTACAAGGAGGTCGAAACCTCAACAAAGAGCAGAAATTAGCCTTCAGCTCATCAAGACTATCCCAAGCTCGAGAGAACCAGTTACATAATGCCCAAAAACCAAACATTGAGAACTTAACATATCAGTAAACCACAGAAAGGTTAGATGGTAGCCTTAAGCAAAGCTGTCAATACTAACGAGAGACCTAGAGGCAAAAAACAATTGATGAAACAAAGACCCGTAGCAAAAGACACTACCGGAACCAAAGAAACACAACGAAGTGACCTAGGGAGCAAAAAGAAAAGCTAGGGGAGCACGCAGGGCCTAGGAGGCATCAAACGACCGCGTCTTGGTCTGGACCTTCCTCCACAACTGCGCATGCATTTCCAAGCCATAATTCGCCCTCCTTTACCTCATAATCCATACCACTGCCACCTGGATGTGCCGACGAACGACAGTTGCCACAAGAACTATCAGCAGGGTCAACAGAGGCCGAGACTCCCTGGAAGTTGCGATCTAGTGGCTGGGTGTCATCAGGAACATTTCCCTCAACATGCAAATCACCACGATTGATCACATTGTGTTCGTCTTCTAGATGTTGCCCGCTGCCATGGCCACCCTGAGAATGCGTCACTGAGGTGTGCACTGAAACGCGCTAGGTAGAGCCTCTTCCTCCGCGGAGATGACAATAATGTTGGCCGAGAGAATAGGCTTGTTGAGGCTGCTTTGAAACTTGAAATGGGTGGTCTAGAAGGTGTTATGCGGGAAAGGCTTGCAGACAGAACTGGGCTGAGGCGGAATTGCACAAGCTGAAGGAGGGGACTCAGGAGCCATAGGGATATCAGACGAAGGAATAGGCTAAGACCGCCCACGACAACTACGACTACCACCATAGCGACTTTGCATGCGGTGGCGCACCATGGTCAGGATGTGAATGGATACCGAAGCAGAGAAGGTAAAGGAATAAGGAATACAAGACGACCTCAATGGAAACAACCCAAAAATCAGGTAGCAGAGCTAAGCCTTTGAAAGGGGAAGCTTGGCTTCCGTAGTAAAAGCCCCTCCAAGCCAAACACTGATGGTTGTAGCGGAACCACTGCAACAATTCTGAGTCTGATGCAGGCTGTAGGAAGAGGATCAGGAGTAGATAATGGATGGGAGAGCCGATGAACCCATGAATAAAACCTCAGGCGAATTTTCTCGACCAAAGTGAACAATAAATTCGAAGTGCAGACTGATTAGCAGGTGCCTTGTGTGAGCCTGCGTTAACCAAGAGAGAGCATAGAGGAGTGTGAAATCCTGCCACTTGCAGGACCAAACGCCGGCGTAGGAGAACCTCTCCATTAATGATCCATTAATACACCTGCATCCAGGTGAGTGTCCACTTTTACTTTTAAAAGTATTTTATTATTAAATAAAATAATCAATAATGTAGAATTCAAATTAATTAGCTTTTCAAGTTTAATAAAATTTGATTGCAGATTATTATAATTTATATAGGTTTACTGTTTTAGAGAAATTTCATAGAAAATATATTTTTACCTTTTCAAAATTTAATAAAATTTTGTTAATCAAGTAATTAATGGATATTTTATTTTCAAGAGTCTACTAAATGGTCAAAAATGAAAAAGAATAGGTGAATTAAATAGAATAGGTGAAAAAAATTAAAATAAAATCATTTCAAGTAAAAAACTATTATTATTAAATAAAATAATTAGTTGTTGAAAGGCCTTCTAGAAACAAATTGGGCATGTAGTTTTTGAGTGACACTCCACCCATTACCAAGGACAAATAATTAATTAATTAAAATGTAGAATCCATATATTTTTTTCTTCTCAAACTTGATAGACATATTAGGTAGATGGTTTTGAAAAGTCTAACTTTTGAATAAGAAAATAATTATTTAAAATATAAAATTCATATAATTTTTTTAGTCTACTTTGATAGGAATGTTGTATTTTTCTTCTCAAATTTGAGAGAAATTTTGTAAAAAATTATTGTACCACATAATTGATGATGGATGGAAATTTAGCTTTTAATAATTTTAGCTTATTTTAAAAAACAAAGTCTTCAAAATTTCAAAAAGTTTAAATAAATTAGATATACTTTTACCTAAAAAAATAGTGTTCACTTTTAAAAGTAAAAGTATTTTATTATTAAATAAAATAATCAATAAAGTAGAATTCATATTAATTAGCTTTTCAAGTTTAATAAAAATTGATTGGAAATTATTATAATTTATATGGGTTTATTGTTTTAGAGAAATTTCATAGAAAATATGTTTTTACATTTTCAAAATTAAATCAAATTTTGTTAATCATGTAATTAATGGATATTTTATTTTCAAGAGTCTACTAAATGGTCAAAAATGTAAAAAGAATAGGAATTAAATAGAAATTTACTACATGAAAAAAGTAAAATAAAATTATTTCAAGTAAAAAACTATTATTATTAAATAAAATAATTAGTCATTGAAAGGCTTTCTAGAAAGAAATTGGGCATGTAGTTTTTGAGTGACACTCCACCCATTATCAAGGACAAATTATTAATTAATTAAAATGTAGACTGCATATATCTTTTTCTTCTCAAATTTGATAGAAATATTAGGTAGATGGTTTTGAAAAGTCTAATTTTTTAATAAAAAAATAATTATTTAAAATATAAAATTCATATAATTTTTTTAGTCTAATTTGATAGGAATGTTGTATTTTTCTAGAGATCACTAAAACTGCACAACAATAAACTAGGTGGTGTTTTGCCCCTTGACATAGGAAGACTTTCTACCAATTTGTCTCACTTGTCATTATCAAACAATAGAATACAAGGAAACACCCATTCACATATTGGCAATCTTAGTAGCCTATCCTTTCTAAATTTAAGTGAAAATCTTTTAAATGGTACCATTCCACATATAGGGAAGCTTGAAAAAATAGAAAGATTGTGTTTAAGTAACAACAGATTAGAAGGAAACATCCCTCATGATTTTGAAAGCTTATGATGGGACCAACCCGTACTTTGGGTTTATGACTATATTGATATTAGTCCGACGTTATGATTAACAATGTATTATTAACAATATTGCGGAATCATTTGCCTTATGATTAAACACTAATCAACCGATATTTCTTGACGTTAGTTGGAAGCATTTATGGCAGCTCTTAATGTGACGACTTAGTTGTACTCACCTCGATTCTTGTTTCCCGCTCGTTGAACTTGGCAAAACCCTTGGCATTTGGCATTCGGTCATTTTTGTTTCTCGCTCTGCATGGTGATTACAGTGAGGGTTTGGTTTGCGAAGAGGGTTTGTATGCAATGGTGGTTTGTTGTAGAATGGCACCTTGTCTGCCTCCAATTGTAATTTTTCTTCCTGGTTAATACTTTGCTGTGTGGATGCTATTGTCTCTATTGTTTCTTTTAACTATCTTAATACTAGTTCACTGTGGTTGCTTTCCAGATTTAACTTGTTGTTCGATGTTCTTGTTTCCAGGTCGTGTTCACAACAGATCCTGGGCTTGGTTTCGACCGATTTTTCAACTAGGTGAGCTCTCTTCTCCTTGCTATAGTTATATGCTCAATTTCTTCAGTAATGCTAACGTTTGCTGCTCCTTGTGAGCAAGGTTTCTGTTGTATTCGTGACCTAGGTTCGAACCTGAGCCACTGGCGCTCACTATCCCTTGGTAAGTCAATCAACACTTCCATTTCCACTGTATTCTATTGTTTTACGCCCTCGTTTCCTGGTGAAGGTTCACTGACCAACTTCCATTGCTACTATGGCAGGTTGGGGTTTTGGTTATGGAGCGATTCATGGACCAGACTCCGTCAATGGACCGGGTAGGCTCGTTCTCTATTATGAATACCCCGACTGTAGCCTTTCCTCTCAGTTCTTTTAATGTAGTTGGCCAATAGGTTAGCAAATGCGAGGGTTGGCTCCTCTGACTGCTAGTTTGCATTCAATGGCTTCAGTTGTAGCTTGTATTTACTCTTGTTGTGATTCTCAGTGACACTTTAACACTGTAGGGTTTCGAACCCTGGTCTTGTTACTTGTCACTGAGGAAGGTGTTCTGTTCTCTGTTTTGTTGTCTTGTAATCTTGAGGACTGTCAACCGTTACTATGCACCAACATTGCATTATTTTATTATAATGGAAATGAAGAATTATCTTTTATAGTGATTACCTCTGTCATGGAGAATCTCCACAGAGTTCGTGTTCTGTGGCTCTTTGTTTGGTGGTTGTATGCACCGTAATACTAGAATTTGTGTTGATTTCTGGTTCCGTTATCTCATTCTTTGACACACTCTACTTTGTGTTCATCATTCCAATGTGAGCAATCTTGTCTTGGCCTGTTAGGAGAAGTCTGCTAGGAAACACAAGAATGCATCTCATTGTTTGATTTATTACACTCAACACTTAATACAAATAATATGGAAAGGAAAAAATTGCTTGTATAGATGGATTGAGATTCAGAATTTTTTTTAGCAATGTCTTCAACTATTTATATTACTATTCCTCTATTGTCATCGAACCCTCCTGAATGATTTACATTTCGTATTTGTATTATTTGTCCACATTTACCTAAATTGTGCACAGTTACGCTTCTGTTGTTTCTTTATTAGTTACATAACTGTTAATGCATTCGGTTATGCTTACACTATAATATTTTTACATTTGACATGATTGTCTTTTTTTTCTAAAATGAAAGAAACAATTATAAAACAATTATTTACTAAAATACAAATAATTGTGACAGTGATCCTAACTAACTAGACTATTCCCTAACTAATATTGAAATTAAAAAGAAACAAGTCACTACATTTTTTTTTTGAATAATTAAACATAAAGAAACCAAACACTGATAAACATTCCACCTTGGCGGAGACCAACACCCGATCATGGTTCCCTTAGTTGGATGCTTCTGCATTAGGCTCTCGGGGTAAAAGGAAGTCATGATTCCATTCCATGAGCTTATCGACTGAATAACCCGCCTGGTCTATCTGTCTGGCATCAAGCCATGAACTGTCCTGAATAGGATGGTTCTTCCACTTGACCAGATATTGCAGACACTCTTTTCGATGACTTTGCTTGGCCACCTGAGTGTCGAGGATCCTCTCGAGCTCGTGGTGCTAAACGTAAGGCATTTGTCTCATCCAAGTCTCACTTCTGTCCTGGGTGTCCCATGTAGGCCATGTGGTTCTGTCTTCTTCTGGATCAACAGTGTATGGAAACAGGTCTGCCACATTAAAGATGGGCGAAATGCCTATTCCTGGTGGCAACTGTATTTCATAGGCATTCGCTGAAAATTTCCGGGGGACTTTGCAGGGGCCTATCTTCTTGTATTTCAGTTTGTTATACGTGCCTCTAGGGAAACGCTCCTTGTGCAAATGCGCAAGGACTTCATCCCCCACATTAAACTACACTTCTCTCCATTTCAAATCTGCTTGCTGCTTATATTTTTGACTGCTGTCCTGCAACTTGATTTTCACCTACTCGTGCAAATATTTCATCGCGTTAGCGAAATCTTCCCCATCAACACTCTGGCTTTCCTACTGTCCAAGATCTCACAACTCATGCACTCTGCGAGGATGCATGCCATACAAGATCTGAAAGGGACTGCAACCCATGCTGCGATTAGGTGAGTCGTTGTAAGCGAACTGATGAAAAGAAATCTTGGGGTATTGCCAAAATCTCCTTTCATGTATAAATTTCGAGCCTGGGCGTTTGTGTTATGGCCCCCAAGGCCTTATTGGAAGCGATTTAACTTTTAGAATGTGGATCTTCATTAAATACTGAATCATCCCTTATCATAGAAAGCAATCTTTGAACGCTTTCAAACCAATTGCATAACGCCACAGTGCACCGGTGCCTCCTCTGCCAATATTCGACCAAACTCATACCATCTTTATCCACGACAATGATCTCACCATGTTTCACCTCGCGTTCATACTGCACATGTATCAGAGGCAAAGACCACGGCCCCATTCTTGCGCCTTCCCATGACCAGGGCTCGAAACCCGTGCGGGTCGCGCACATGGCCTCAATAAGCCGCAAAATAAAAGAATCTGCCTTCGACTGTAGCCTGCCATGAAGGGCTGAACATTTCTCGCCACAGAAATTAACATATAATATGATTTGGTAATAGCAATGTATGGATTTTAAAATAATACGAGTGCCGCAATAGACATCGGCGGCCCACATACCCCAACTCTGATCTGATGCAGATATGAAACCTCTCCGATCGATCCACCACCGATGTAATTCTCCAGATTCGGTTCACATCAAACTCCATCGCTCTGATCTGACCAATAGGCAATAGGAGGTCGCAATTTCAATGTGCTCCCACCTTTGGACACTTCACGCTTCAGCGACGATTCTGTTCGGAATCAGAATCACTGTAATTCAATATCGCCTTTTGTAGCCTTTGACTAACCGATCCTCCGACCTGTATACTCTTTTTCTCAAAACATTCAAACCTATAAACAAACAGATCGACCTATATATATATATTCAATCAGTTAAGACGCATGATTCAATTCTCAATTATGAATCTAACAAACACGTCAATCCTCATGTCGATCTTTCAGGTGATCAATATCGATTAACAAACTCACAACACATGCATATACAAATAACACTCGAACAGGCTTCTATATATTTACAAAACAGTTCATCCTGAGGCATTCCAGCCTTAGAACAAAATCGCTTTCGGATTACATTTTTCTCCTCTTCAACGCCTATCGATTCCTATAGATATATCTCCATCTCTACCGCCATTACATTGAATTTATATAAGAAATGTTAGATCGGAAGGATCGATCTGATCCTTTCCTGATTTTCCTCTAACGAAGTTCTCCAAAATACATGCACGTAGATAACAATCCATCAAATCCTCTTTAAATCTGTTTTAGAGTAGATTTTCCTCCTATTTTCCAGCTTGACTGTCCATGTCTTCATCTCTCCTTTTGGATTCCTCTTTAAATTAGAAAAGGGTCAGATGCTCCTGTATCAGACTCCCGAGGTAAAAAGAAAATTTATGACCTCCTGGTCATATACTTCTCCTGGTCCTTAGCAATTCTACCCAGTGCATTTCTTCAGTTGAACTGATTTCATGATCTTCTGTGAGCTGCACCCAACCTCTGCAGTAACAGTCTGCTCTGTTACACGATACCTCACCAAGCCCTCCACACTCAGTCTTTTGGCATCCTTCTGGTTCTCTCCTCTGGAACCAATTGAGCACACCTTGCTCTAGGTTGCTGCAAATCTTCTCACCTTCTGCTGCCGCTCTCTGCACGATAGTAAGACCATAAACTCTCCAGTCTTCAACAATTGTACCTCTGCTCCTTCTATTTGCACTCTTCTCCCTTCTCACAGGAAATCCTTTCCCCGCTCTGATACCACTTGATGAAAAGAAATCTTGGGGTATTGCCAAAATCTCCTTTCATGTATAAATTTCGAGCCTGGGCCTGTGTGTTATGGCCCCCAAGGCCTTATCGTAAGCGATTTAAATTTTAGAACGTGGATCTTCATTAAATACTGAATCATCCCTTATCATAGAAAGCAGTCTTTGAATGCTTTCAAACCAATTGCATAACGCCACAGTCCACCGGTGCCTCCTCTGCCAATATCCGGCCAAACTCATACCATCTTTATCCACGACAACGATCTCACCATGTTTCACCTCGCGTTCATACTGCGCACGTCTCAGAGGCAAAGACCACGGCCCCATTCTTGCGCCTTCCCATGACCAGGGCTCGAAACCCGTTCGGGTCCCGCACATGGCCTCAAAAAGCCGCAAAATAAAAGAATCTGCCTTCGACTGTAGCCCGCCATGAAGGGCTGAACATTTCTCGCCACAGAAATTAACGTATAATACGATTTGGTAATAGCAATGTATGGATTTTAAAATAATATGAGCGCCGCTATAGACATCGGCGGCCCACATACCCCAACTCCGATCTGATGCAGATATGAAACCTCTCCGATCGATCCACCACCGATGTAATTCTCCAGAACCGATTCACATCAAACTCCATCACTCCGATCCGAACAATCGGCAATAGGAGGTCGCAATTTCAATGTGCTCCCACCTTTGGACACTTCACGCTTCAGCTGCGATTCCGTTCGGAATCGGAATCACTGTAATTCAATATCGCCTTCTGTAGCCTTTGACTAACCGATCCTCCGACCTGTATACTCTTTTTTTCAAAACATTCAGACCTGTAAACAAACAGATCGACCTATATATATATATATATATATATATATATATATATATATATATATATATATATTCAATCAGTTAAGACGCATGATTCAATTCTCAATTATGAATCTAACAAACACATCAATCCTCACGTCGATCTTTCAAGTGATCAATATCGATTAACAAACTCACAACACATGCATATACAAATAACACTCGAACAGACTTCTATATATTTACAAAACAGTTCATCCTAAGGCATTCCAGCCTTAGAACAAAATCGCTTTTGGATTACATTTTGCTCCTCTTCAACGCCTATCGATTCCTATAGATATATCTCCATCTCTACCACTGTTACATTGAATTTATATAATAAATGTTAGATCGGAAGGATCGATCCGATCCTTTCCTGATTTTCCTCTGACGAAGTTCTCCAAAATACATGCATGTAGAAAACAATCCATCAAATCCTCTTTAAATCTATTTTAGAGCAGATTTTCCTTGTGTTTTCTGGCTTGACTGTCCATGTCTTCATCACTCCTTTTGGATTCCTCTTTAAATTAGAAAAGGGTCAGATGCTCCTGCATCACAAACTCTGCCTGGGAAAGTACTCGATCCCACATCTATGAATTTTCACCAATCAAACTCCGTAGCAGATTCCCCAAACTTCTGTTTACCACCTCTATTTTCCCGTTGGTCTGCGGGTGATAAGCAGAGCTAAAACTTAACTGCATGTCCATATTCTTCCATACGGTGTGCCAAAAGTGCCCTGTAAACTTCACGTCCCTATCAGAGAGGATGGACTTAGGTAGACCGTGTAGCCTAATTATCTCTGTAAAGAACAAGTGGGCCATGTGAGTGGCATCACTGGTCTTTCTGCAAGGGATGAAATGCGCCATCCTCGAAAACCTGTCCACTACTACCATCACCGAATCATAACCCCGTTGTGTCCTTGGTAGACCCAAGATGAAGTCCAAGCTGATTGAGTCCCACGGTCTACTTGGAATGGGAAATGGTGTGTAAAGTGCCATATTTTGACTATGCCCCTTTGCCAACTAACACACTTTACATTTGGTCACAAATATCTGCACATCCCTTCACATTTTTGGCCAATAATAAAAATGGTTGAGCTACTCTAATGTCTTGTCTATGTCGAAATGTCCGACAAGACCTCCACTTTGCTTCTCCTGAATGATATTCTCTCTCATTGAGCAGTCAGGAATGCATAACTGTCCTCCTCTAAACAACAACTTCTCCTACAAATTATAGTCCAACCACAGACTATTGTCTCTTACCAAAGGATTCTAACACGATTCATAAGCCTCCTTGAAATATGTGTTAGTCTGATACAAATATTTCAAGTGCTCAAAGCCCAACACTTGTATAGTACTCTCCTACAAGAGTAGGCCTCTTCTGCTCAATGCATCCACTAGCTTGTTGGCCTGCCCGCTAATGTGTTTCAACACAAAGGTGAAACTCTACAAATACTCAACCCACTTAGCATGTTTGTGATTCAGCTTGTGCTGTTGCATCACATACTGCAGTGCAGAATTATCCGAGAATAAAACAAACTCATTCCCTAGCAAATAGTGTCTCCAATGCTTCAATGCTTGGATGGCAACATAGAATTCCTTGTCATAGGATGAATACTTCTGCCTGCTTTCGTTCAAATTCTCACTGAAAAATGAAACAGGTTTGTCTTCTTGGCAAAGTACAACTCCAATGGTCGTACCACTTGCATCACAGTGAACCTGAAAAAGATTTTTAAATTTGGAAATCTCAGGATTGGTCTCTCTATGATCTTCTTCTTTAGTAGCTGAAAACGCCTTTCCGTTGCCTCAGTCCAACGAAAATGCTGATTTTTCTTCTTAATAGTATCCAACATAGGTGCGTCGATTTCATTGAATTTTTTTATAAATTTTCGGTAAAAAATCGCCAGACCATGAATACTACATACGTAAAAACAGACTTTTCAGGGATGGCCAGTTGACTATCGCTACAATCTTCTTTGGCTTCATCTTCAACTCGTTTTCTACAATCACAAAACACAGATAAACTAATTCCTTTTACAAAAAGGTACACCTTTTTAGATTTATCAGCAGCTTATTCTACTGCAACTTTTCCAAAACTTTTTGAGCATGCCAAAAGTGTTCCTCCCTCGTCTTGCTGAAAATTAATATATCGTCCAGGTACACTATTACAAACTTCCCAATGTATTCTTTCAGCATTTCATTCATTAATCGCATAAAGGTACTGGGTGCATTTCTCAGTCCGAATGGCATTACTAGCCACTCATACAGTCCCTCATTAGTCTTGAAGGTTGTCTTCCACTCATCCCCTTCTCAGATTCGAATCTGATGATACCCACTCTTTAAATCAATCTTGGAAAAATATGCTGCCCTGCTCAGGCAATCCATCATGTCGTCCATCCATGGCAGTGGAAATTTGTACCGGATGGTGATCTTGTTGATGGCCCTTGAATCTATGCACATTCACCATTCTCCTCCTTTCTTGGGAGCGAGAACTATTGGAACTGTGCAGGGGCTCAAACTCTCCCTTATCAGCCCTTTATCTAGCAATTCCTGCACCTATTTTCTAATCTCCTCATTGTCTTTGGGGCTCATCCGATATGCTGCCTTATTCGACAAACTTGCTTCGGGTATAAAGTCAATATGATGACTTATACTTCTTTTAGGGGCAGTTTATCTGGAAAGTCATCCACTACTATATCAATAAACTCCTGCAGCATCTGCTGAATTTCCATGGGCAAATACGACACCTCTGTGTGTAGCAGCACCATCTTTGATCTTCTTACAATAGCATAGCTCACTTTACTATCTTCAATCTACTTCAAAAATTGTTTTCCTCCCATTAATAACACTCTCGTCCCACTTTTTTCTATTGTCTCTTCCTCCTTTGATGGGCACAAGCATGTGCTTGATCCCATCTTTGACAAACTTATAACAGTTTGTCTTCCCGTCATGTACTACTTTCATGTCATACTGCCATGGCCTGCCCAACAGTATGTGACATACATCCATCGACATTATGTCACAAATGAACTTATCCTTATACTTGCCGATATGGAACTCCACTTCGCATTGCTCATCTACCAATAGCTGATGCCCTTTTTGCAGCCATGATACCTTGTAAGGAGTGGGGTGTTTCAACTGCTTCAACCCCAACTTCTCCACCATCTCTGTGGAAACTAGGTTGTCTGTGCTCCCACTATCGATAATCAACTTATAGCACTTGCAGTGTGACTTACAAACAGTCTGGAACAAAGCTTTCCTTTGAGTTTGTTTAGCTGTTTCTTTGGCTGGCTTTAGCAACACCTTGTTCAAAACTAAGGCTTCCCTTGTTTCTGGCACATTTTCTACTTCTTGGGGAGGTGCCTCTGCTTTCTCTAGCTGTGCGACATACACACCCCTCTGTCCAGCTTGTTCCATCTCATGACACTCAAAAGATTTGTGCCCCCACTTGTGGCACCTGTAACATTGATAACTAGCTCCTCTGCCTCGGCCATTTCCCCTGCCTCGCTGATATGGCCTACCACCTCTCGTGCTGTCACCTTTCTCTGCTGTCCCAGAAGTTTTGGAATTGCTGCCTTCTTCATTACTGCTGGTAGTTCATCCTCTGCCATAAGGTTGTCCTCTTCCTCTACCAGTTCCCTGTCCTCTCCTAGCATTTTGTTTTCTAGTGATCTTCTCCTCTGTTTTCATAGCACTTTGATATGATTCTTCTATGTTTTTCGAGGAAAGAATGTTGATTTCATCTAATATTTCTAACCTTAAACCATTCACATACCTGGCTGTTTTCTCCGGGGTGTCCTCCGTATAACTGGCTCTTAAATTTACCTGGTAGAATTCTTCAGTGTACTCCCTTACTGTCATCCCTTTCTGCTTCAAATTCTGCACTTGCCGATGTAGTGAAATCTGGTAATCCTTAGGCAGAAATCTGCCTTTCAACTTGGCCACCATCCTTGACCATTTCTTGATTGGCAACTTGTTCATCCTCCTTCTCTCTGTTTGGACACTGTCCCACGATAGGGTTGTGTGTCCCTTCAACTTTGTCGCAGTGAACTTGACTCTCCAGTCTTCATTGACCACTTCACACTCAAAATATTTATCCAGCTCACTCATCGAGTCCAACAGAACTTCTGTGGACAAGCCGCCATCATAATTTGAGATTTCTGGTTTAGGCTTATTGCTCGCCAATAGGACTGACCTCAATAGTCTCATTTCCGACCCTTCTTCATCCGATCCATCTGTTGTCACTATGGCTTCTTCTTCGTTGTCATCACCTACCTCTGGATCCCTTCTCCTTCCTGCTTTAACTACCTCCAAATGGGTAGTAAGGATCCTGATCTCCTCTCTCAATTCTTCATCTGTTGCTCTCAGAGCACCTCTTCCACATCCTCATCTTCCAACTTCCATTTCTCAGGAAAACACTAAGTCCTGTTCTGATACCACTATGATGGGACCAGCCCGTACTTTGGGTTTATGACTATATTGATATTATTCTGGCGTTATGATTAACAATGTATTATTAACAATATTGTGGAATCATTCACCTTATGATTAAACACTAATCAACCAATATTTCTCGACGTTAGCTGGAAGCATTTATGGCAGCTCTTAATGTGATGACTTAGCTATACTCACCTCGATTCTTGTTTCCCACTCGTTTAACTTAGAAAAACCATTGGCATTCGGCATTCAGTCATTTTTGTTTCTCGCTCTGCATGGTGATTACAGTGAGGGTTTGGTCTGCGAAGAGGGTTTGTGTGCAATGATGGTTTGCTGTAGAATGGCGCCTTATCTACCTCTGATTGTAATTTCTTCTACCTGGTTAATACTTTGCTCCGTGGACGCTGCTGTCTCTATCGTTTCTTTTAACTATCTTTATACTAGTTCACTGTGGTTTCTTTCCGGATTTAACTTACTGTTCGATGTTCTTGTTTCCATGTCGCATTCACAACAAATCCTGGGCTTGGTTTCGACCGATTTTTCAACCAGGTGAGCTCTCTTCTCCTTACTATACTTATATGCTTAAATTCTTCAGTAATTCTAACGTTTGCTATTCCTTGTGAGCAGGGTTTCTGTTGTATTTGTGACCCAGGTTCGTACCTGAGCCACTGGAACTTTCTATCCCTTCGTAAGTCAATCAACACTTCCATTTCCACTGTATTCTATTGTTGTATGCCCTCGTTTCCTCGTGAAGATTCATTGACTGACTTCCATTGCTACTATGGTAGGTTGGGTTTTTGGTGATGGAGCGATTTGTGGACGAGACTCTGTCAATGGACCGGGTAGGCTCGTTCTCTGTTATGAATACCTCGACTATAGCCTTTCCTCTCAGTTGTTTTAATGTAGTCGGCCAATAGGTTAGCAAATGCGAGGGTTGGCTCCTCTGACTGCTAGTTTGCATTCAATGGCTTTGGTTGTAGCTTGTATTTACTCTTGTTGTGTTTCTTGGTGACACTTTAATGCTATAGGGTTTTGAACCCTGGTCTTGTTACTTGTCACTGAGGAAGGTGTTTTGTTCTCTATTTTGTTGTCTTGTAATCTTGAGGACTGTCAGCCATTACTATGCACCAACATTGCATTATTTTATTATAATGGAAATGAAGAATTATTTGTTATAATGATTACCTCTATCGTGGAGAATCTCCACGGAGTTTGTGTTCTGTGGCTCTCTGTTTGGTGGTTGTATGCGTCGTAATACTGGAATTTGTGTTGATTTCTAGTTCTGTTATCTCATTCTTTGACACATTCTACTTTGTGTTCATCGTTCCAATGTGAGCAATCTTGTCTCGACCTGTTAGGAGAAGTCTGCTAGGAAACACAGGAACGCATCTTGTTGTTTGATTTATTACACTCAGCACTTAATAGAAATAATATGGAAAGGAAAAAATTGCTTGTACAGATGGATTCAGATTCAGAATTTTGTTTAACAATGTCTTCAGCTATTTATATTATTGTTCCTCTCTTGTCATCGAACCCTCCTGAATGATTTACATTTCGTATTTGTATTATTTGTCCACAGTTACCTGAACTATGCACAGTTACGCTTCAGTTGTTTCTTTATTAGTTACATAACTGTTAATGCATTTGGTTCTGCTTGCACTGCAAGATTTTTACATTTGACATGATTGTCTTTTTTTTCTAAAATGAAAGAAACAATTATAAAACAATTATTCACTAAAAGACAGAAAATTGTGACAGTGACCCTAACTAACTAGACTGTTCCCTAACTAATACTGAAATTAAAAAGAAACAAGTCCCTACATTCTGCTTTGACTAATTAAACATAAAGAAACCAAACGCTGATAAACTTTCCACCTTGGCGGAGAACAACACCCGGTTATGGTGCCCTTAGCTGGGTGCTCCTACATCAGCTTACAAAACCTTGGTCTCTTGGACATTAGTAGAAATATTCTCTCCGGAAAGATTCTGAATTCCCTGGCACCCCTTAAACAACTAAGAAGACTCCATCTTCATCATAACAATTTATCAGGGAGCATACCTTCCAACTTACTAGATTGTACAAATTTGGAATTGCTCAATTTGTCTCACAATAGGCTCACAAGAAATATACCACATGAAATTGCAAAAATTTCTCATCTCCAATTCTATTTGAATTTGTCATGGAATTTATTAGAAGGCTCCTTACCCATGGAGATTGGTAAAATTACAATAGCTCAAGCTATAGACATTTCTGTCAATCAACTAACTGGGACAATTCCCCTTGCAATTAGAGGTTGTAGTGAACTACAGTTATTGAACTTATCTCAAAATGCCATCCAAGGGCCTATTCCAGACTCACTCTAAAATTTACAGAGTCTTGCAAACCTCGATCTCTCTTCCAATTCCTTATCAGGTCCACTACCAGTTGTCCCTCTCCAAAACATAAAAATGCTTCAAAGCTTGAATCTGTCTTTCAGTTATCTCACAGGGGAAGCTCCAGAAGGAGGGTTTTTTGCAAACAGAAAAATTGGTGTGTCTTTAATCGAAAATCCTAGCCTTTGTGGACCACAATCATTCCTATTACCTGCATGTCAAGTTCCAAGAGGTCATTTTGCACTTGTGGAAAAATTATTTTTGCCACTAAGTGGAGCAACTGTTTTTATATTATGTTGTCTACTTTTGGGATTCCTTTGGAAAGGGAATACATGTATGCAAGGCTTTGATTCCTCACAATACATTTCACAAAAGCTATAGCACAAAGAGATCTATCAAGACCTTCAGATAGCAACTAATGGATTTTCCGAAGAAAACTTGTTGGGAGCAGGGAATTTTGGTTTGGTTTATAAAGGGATTTTGAAAGATGGCACACTTGTTGCTGTGAAGATTTTCCATTTGCAAAAATACATGGTTGAAAATAATTTTTGTGCAGAATGTAGTGTCTTGCAAAAGATCCGATGTCAAAATCTAGTGAGGATCATAACTTCATGTTCCAATCCCCATTTCAAAGGAATAGTGTTGCAATTTATGTCTAATGGAAGCTTGGAGGAGCATTAGTACCCTAATAAATATGATAACAATGGCGAAGATGTATGTGATTTGGGGCTAAAAACATGATTGGACATTTCCATATATGTGGCCCATGCATTTGAATATCTTCATCATGACTCTGTTGTGCAGGTAGTGCATTGTGATTTAAACCCCAACAATGTGCTTCTAGATGAGAACATGTCGAGGCATGTAACTGATTTTGGTATTGCAAGATTGATTGATGGAACGTCTACCAAGCCACTTACTTCAACACTTGCTTTGAAAGGCACCATGGGCTACACTGCACCAGGTATGACATTTTAGAATGCTATATTTGTACTTGCCTTTTCTCATCAACAATTTTGTATTGATTGGTTGAGTAAAATTTGATGAAGGTTATCTTCCATGTAGAGTATGGATGAGATGAGCCAGTGTCTACCAAAGGAGATATTTATAGCTATGGAATTTTGTTACTAGAAATTCTTACGAGGAAGCGACCAAACAGTGACATGTTTTCAGGAGAGCTAAACTTTCACAAGTGGGTGAACCTAGCGTTTCCACACAAGGTGAAGGAAGTAATTGACCACAGGCTTTTAAACAAGGTGGATGGAGATGAATTTGAAAAAACTAGTATATACGAATGCCTACTTTCTTTTCTACAAGTTGGTTTGCTTTGTTCAAAAGATTCACCTAACAAATGACCAACTATTAGAGATGTGGTCATGGTATTGGAGAGCCTCAGAAATGATTTGAGGGAAAATGATTTTGCTTGAGGGAAAAATCTTTTGCTTCTAGGAAAATGAGATGAAACATGTTCAATTTGCTTAGCAATGCAAATGAAACATGGAATTATACACATGCACCAAATTCCCATGGTTCTTCTACATTATAGTTTGTGAAAATTTCAATACTAGAAGATTTCAGTGTTGCCTAGTATAATCATAGTTTTTTTCACTTATAGTTGTTGTGCCAAGATTCTATTAATGTCTATGTCTACTTGTAATTATTGTCAAAATAAAAGGTAGGTGTTATTGTAACACAATATTATGTGAACCATAACTCTATGTTAGATTTGATTTATTACCCACTCACAATAGCAATGTTTTTAATTGTCTAAGAATCATATGCATTCTTTATGTTTCTATAGACAATGAAAGGATATGATTATAAAAAAAATCACCTATCACTTATAAACACTTATTTTAGCTTAATGAATTGATTTTGTGAACTATATTTAATTTTGATTAATTTGTTGATATTACTTTTAATTGTTAAAACAAACTTTTAATGGTATTTGTTATCTATTTGTAATTAATATTAATGTGAAATTTGAATGCTTAACCAAAATTTTATTAACTTGATAAAAAAATTACATTTTGATTAAATTATCATCATCATCCATGATTCCAATATTCATATCAATGAAATAAAAAACCCTCACAAAAAATAATTACATTATGTTTATAACACTAGTGAATGAATTGTTATTTAAAATTTAATTATAAATAGTTTATTTATATTGTCAATAAAAAATTAAATGTTAAAATTACATTTAACTATGATTTTTATTTTATAAATACAAATGAATTGATGAACCATAAATGACAATATTACTCTCGATGAATTTAAAATAATCAATAAAAAAATTAAACATATAAATTTATTTTAAATATGATTTTTACTTTTTATTTTTATAAATTGATTATTAAATCAGTAATTTATATATTATATTATCAAATATACAACTGGTATAAATTATGGTGATAAATATGAAAAATAATATAACTAAATTATGGTTTATTATAATTTTTAATAACTTTGAAATTTTTAGATATATACAAATAATTGAAATTTTAGAAGAAAAAAAGATAAATTTATATTTTGATTAAAATCAATAGAAAAAATAAAATTATATAGTGTACACTCCCTATAACCATTGTCTAGATTCCCCATTCTCGAGAAAATTAGGACTGCTCCATCTCCTTTGTTCTTCTCCATGCAATGAAAATAATACCAGAATCTGTTTTTGAATGGACATATTGAATGTGAAGGACTAATAATTGATTAGATTGTACAACTCATGTACTTTTTTTTCTTGAATTTGATAAGCTTTTGAATCGGTCTGATATTTTTATAAAAAAGACAAATATTTGATTAACAATATAAAATTCATAAAGTTTTTAACATTTTTATTTTAACAAGAATTTTGTAAAAAATTATTAAAGTTTTTGAATGGTCTAACATTTTCACATATTATAAGAAACAAATAATTAATTAAAATAAAAAAATGATTTTTTTTTTCAACCTTAATAGGAAGGTTGATATTTTTCTTAGGTATTAACTTATTTTAAAGAACAAATAATTAATTAAAATATAAAATTCATATATTTTTTCCTTTTCAATTTTAATAAGTAGGTTGATATTCTTCTTCTCAATTTAAGAGATATTTTGTAAAAAATTATTGAGGTTTTGAATGTTCAAACATTTTCACCTATCATAAAGGACATACAGGACTAATACTCCATTAAAATATAAATGTCACATAATTTTTTCTTCCCATATTGATATTTTTCTTCTCAGCTTTAAGAGAAATTGTGTAAACAATTATTGAGGATTTGAACTGCATTAACATTTTCATTTATCATAAAAGAAAATTAACTAATTGCAGGATTGAGATTATCGGAAATGATTAGACGATGGAAATTTGAATTTGAATTTGAATGTGAATTTAAAAAAAATATGTAATTTCAAATAAGTAATAAACTAATTAACTGCAAAATACTTCTCGAAAAGGTGTCGTAATTTTTATTATTAAAAAGAAGTTAAAATACTTCTCGAAAAGGTGTCGTAATTTTTATTATTAAAAAAAATCACTTTGTAGAAATTTGTTAGATTAATCTCATCTCATCAAATAATAATTTTGCTATGGGTGATGATTGATGATATCGCTCATTCTCTGTTTCAAGGCAAATCTCAACTCCGTCTTCTTCGCCGAAAAACACGCAGATCCTCTTTGACCGGACGAAAGATTTGCATTTTCATGCTGGTGTCAATGAAATAAGAAACCCTCCCGAAAAAAATTTGATTACATTTTTTTACAACATTTTAGTGAGCGGAATTTGTTTATGTTACCAATAAAAGTTTAAAGGTTGAGTTTTTATTAAATATATTTTTAAATTTTTAATACTAATAATTGTATTAGATGTTGTAAAACAAATGCATTAAAGTAATAGTATATAGTATTAATAATAGAAAGATAGAAACATATTAAGAAAATGTAAGGATCATGTTACAATGAAATGCTACAAGGTAATGGAATTTAGACTTAATTTGGTATAAATCACAGTGTTGTTATTATTAGGCATAAAATACTATTAAGGTAGGAGGATAGGCGAAATAACATTATAGAAGCATTAACATTATTTGGATTTGTTAAAACTGACCATATTGAACATGCTTCTCAAGGCAGTGGATCGATTCCACTTACATGATTGCTACTGAGTGGCAAAAGCAAAGCTTGGTGGTCATTCTCGAAGGTCGAGTCTAGATGTTCAGGAGAAGGGAACTCCTATAACATGGAGACATTCTCTTTCCGCAACTCCTAATGGGAAACCCAGTATCACCAAAGACTCAAATATTTTTTCCACAAGTTCAATCAACCAAGTGGCACATAAAAAGTGATCGATCTCTTAGCACTTGTAGGAAGTCAATTCTCTCATGATTTGGAGATTTATCTTTGTTCATATTTCTTTGGAGAAATTTGTTTAAATGCTCACATTTTGTCTTTTTTTATTTCAGAAAAGGCAATCCTTGTTTAGGTTGATGGGTGAAGGTGATCAGTATTTGAGCTTCTCTTGATATTTTGTGCATTTGGAGTGTCTTCTCAGTTAGTAATGAATGTGAATCTCTGCAGAGACCTTTTATATATTATTAGTTTAGAATAAGTGTGTTGGTCTTGATATTCACTCTAAATGTCTTGTGAGCCCTAAAATGCACCAAATTATATTGTATATACAAAGAATATACAACGTTGCATATTCATGAAGTGACTGCCAATGTGCATTTCTATGGGGTTCACATGGTACAACTAAGATTTCTTTTTAGCTTCAAAATGTTTTGAGAAGGGTTTGGATATTATGCATGCTTTGAGCTAATATTTGTTCGAATCTGTGATGTATAAATATATGGGTTTGACTTCATAGCTAATGGCTTGTACTTGAGAAAGCACAACCAAATTTTTCTTGGAAGGGCATGGATGGATATCATAAAATAATTGGGACTTTCCAATGACTAAATTCTCATGGGACCACATAGGTCACTTACACAATTTCCACATGCATGTTTTTTCTTCATCCAATTTTTTTATCAAATTTATCCCTGTGTTGTCTAAAATGTGAAATTCACAATAACTCTTTAATTTTTTTACCAGTCAGATAGACGAGTAGGTTATATATATTTTGGGGCCATTATTTTAAAACCAAGTTGAGGTGTGGTCTTTTGATGTAAAAACCAATATTTTCATTGGGGTGCTCATTGATCTGTGTATGAAAACTTCAAGATTTGAACAAATTGCAAGTGAATTTTTTATATCCGTTTTGGGTAATGGATCAAGTTACTAAACAGATAAAGAAGTTATTTTTAAACATAATTAACAGTCAAAACAGAGACAAAATACCATATCAAAAACACATAACAACAAACATGATAAAGGAGTTCACTCCTCTCCTGGCTACATCCCCTAGTCTAGCTTCCAATGCAGGGCCTCTTTTGTTAAGTGTTCAAATTTATGTTTTCATGGCTTTACAATGCTCAGAATGAAAAACAAATGTCTTCAATGGATCCAAAACTATAAAAAAAACCCATCTAGGTTCTTTCTACACCTCATTTGGCCAAAAAGCTGAGAAAGTTATGCATGTTACAAGCTTTCCCCAATTTTTGTACCTAACCATCTTACAATTCAACCCAAATTTAGCTTGAGCGGCCCAAATCTAGAACCAGCACACAAACCTGACCTACAATCCCACTCAAAGGCGAAATTGTCGGACAATTAACTTGTCCACTAACACCCAATTTCCAAAATTTGAGGTTGTATGGGGCCATGTGCCTAGGGGATGGGGCTAACCACCCGCCCTTGTCGGTTGGGCCCCCAATGAAAAACACATGGTCTCATGCACCCCATAGAACTGGGCCTTGTCGCTATATTCTCGCGTTGCGTGCTACATTCTAGGTGTGCTCAAATTTTTCGGTGGTAAGGTCATATAACAGGACATGTGGCCCGGGGCTAACCCCCTCTGCTCTTCACCTTAGGTCATGCGATGGGTCTTGTGACTCGGGGCTGGTCCCCATTTAACTCCGCCAAGGTTCTTTGCTTGTGGCCCAATGCGGGATTATGGTGTGGCACTGGGACTATGGGCCGGGGCTAAGCCCTAGCCCTAGGTCCCCTCCACCATGGTCCTGTGGTGTGGGGTGTGGCCATGGGCTACAACTTAGCCCTAGCCCCTTCCCCCATAACCTTTGCACATAAAACTTAAATATAAACCCAACCACCATATGGTTAAGTCACATTGTGTAGCGCGTTGGTTGAAGCCTGTTGTTTCTACGCAGAGGTCTTGACTTCGATTCCTGTTAGGCCCGGTCAGACCCATAACAATTTTTTACAATACATTTGGGAGGCCACCTAGCAGTTAGCCATTCGCCCATGTGGTCCTCCATCATTGGACCACCTCAACAAGCCCACAACCAATAGAATTGTACCATCCATGAACCAATAAAATGGAGACACTTTTCAACAAACCATTGGCCCGAATTGTACAGTAAAATGCCTAGTCACCTACCTAGTTAGTATACAGACTGCTGACTGGGTGTACCTGCAACTCAATTTTAAAAGTTTTTCAGTTTGGGAATTCCATCATAAAGTGATATCAGAAGCATACAATATCAGTTTTGAGTGAAAAAAGTTTCATTGAATTCAGGTGGTCGGGATCCACCCACTGGTACATGTTTCGGGCACTTTTGAACACTCTGAATTTTGAGCACTAAACTGATCCCTTGGATCACTCCTCTCCATTGGAAGCTTTTGGACCTCCAAAAGCTCATTTTAAATCAACAAACAAATGAGGGTATAGTTCCCTCACCCTTCCAATTTTAACCCATTTGGCTTTGTTTGTTTTTGTCGCTTTGAGCTCCTCATGAAGGTACTTCACTCTTGAAGTCTTTGTCTTTCTGTCAAAGATAATATCTTGCTGCAATTTTTCAAGATATTCAGAAAATAAAACTGCCCTTGAAGGAATTTGAACATTTCCTCCTCAATCTTCAATCAAAGAAGACTTATCCAATTTCAAGTTAACTTCACCTTGAAAATTGTAGTCATAATGATTTTTAGCATGTCTAGCATTGTCTTTGGCTTGTCTCTTTATGAAATGTGATCGCCATCGCCATGCACCATCCCTATTCAAGGCCAAAACTTTATGAAACCCACAAGAAGATATTTTAGAACCAATGCCCTCTTTGTCAAATAGATTTTGCATCTGCTTTTTGACCCCTGCACTCTTTAACACTAGCATCTTGTTCATACCAATGTTCAACAATGATGCATTCTGCTTCAATTGCACTTCATATTGGTTTTCTCTTTTAGGAGACAAGATGATAGAATCTTGAAACATCTTATCACATGGATTAACTACCTCAATGAAATCATATTTCAAACTTGATTCATATCCTTGAAATACTTCATATTCATCAAAATCTTTATGTTTTAATCATCAACAATGTAAAGTTCTGACCAGCATTTATGAACCTCTTCATTTGTCCAGCGTTCACAAGAGATAAATTCAACTTCTTGCTATGTGCTCTAACAATATACTCAATCCCATATTTAAAGAAGTGATACTTGTTTTCATGGCGATGAAAGATGGATTTATTGTCATATAAGTATGGGCTTCCCAAAACAATCCCACAAATGTCAAGTGGTACCACATCAAGTTCTACCTCATCAATAAAATTTGTAGTGATGGAAAATCTAAGTATGCATTTTCTTGTCACTTACAATTTTCCATTGTCACATACCCAACCCAAAGGATAAGGTTTAGGGTGAGGAATGGTTTCCAAATTTAGTTTCTTGACAATGTCTTTTGAAATGAGGTTTGTTTGTGAACCACTATCAAACAAAGTATCTACCTCATTATGTTTTGTGATGATTCTAATATGGACCAACTCTATTATTTCTTTCATTTTGAGTTTCAATGGGTTTTCTAGAATAACTAGTACTTGCAATTGAATCCTTACCTTTCAATCCCATGGCTATGATTTTTGTTTAATCTCTCGAATCAGATCCTAGATCTTTTTGTGTAGTTGCAACAAGCTTTTGTTTCTCCTTGTTATTAAACATTTTGGGTCTCATCTCAGGATGAATTTTCCAACATTGGTCTTCATCATGGCCTTCTTTAGAACAATGTTTACATGTGAGTTTTTCTCCTTCTTTCTTGACTGAAGCATTCTTTTTATCCTTGCCTTTCAACCCGCCTTCTCCTTTTTCTCCAAACTTGAATGACTTCTCACTAGTTTCTTTATGTTAGAAAATTATATATTACGGAGCAATGGAACACATAAAATATTGTAGAAATATAAACACAAAAAGTGCATAAAACAAGAGAGACACAGGTATACATGGTTCACGCAGTTTGGGCTACGTCCACGGAGAAACAGTGAGTCCTTCTTTTATTATATTATCCAGCAAAAAGAAGAGATACAACCTATAGCAGATCCGTTATAACGCCCTCTTTGCTCTCAATCTCCTCTCTCTTCCTCACTCAGAAAACACACACACACATATATATATATATATATATATATATATATATAGAGAGAGAGAGAGAGAGAGAGAGAGAGAGAGATGCAATACAATTCCGTCACATATAGTGAGGGGTTGCCTTCTACGGAAAAAAAACCTAAATTAAACATAATTTCTACCGTCACATCATCCGCCTAATGAACAGCCTAGATTGACTAGAAATTACTAGAATTTTGCAAGGCAATTTTACATCTATTTTTAGCTTTAGGGGCGTTGCCCCCGAACTCCTGCCGGGGGACTTCTGGCTCTTGGACCCCCCAGCCGGGGTGGATTAGCCCCCCCGACCCCCGCGGCAGGGACAAGTCCCCCCCGCACAACCCCCCCCCCCTCCCCACGCGTGGAGGGGTGTACAATATTCCTGGGGTATACATCCGGTTGAAAACTTTGAATACAAAAGATAATCAAGCTCCACACTCAACAAACTCCCACTTGGAGACTGATTATAGCAACTCCACTGCTACTTCATTTGCTAGACAATGACTCGACTTTAGGCCTGGCTGTTTCTCATCTTATTCTTCATACTTGAAAACCAATTGACACTGAGCAGATTCTCAGTTTCTCCCTAGTTACAACTTTTGTTAGCATATCTACAGGATTTTGGCTAGTGTGTATCTTTTCCAGCTTCAATTGTTGATCTTCCAATGCTGACTGTATGAAATGGTATTTGAGCTGTATATGTTTAGTCTTGGAATGAAATGCAGAGTTCTTTGCAAGATGTATGGCACTCTGGTCATTACTATATAACCTGCCCAATTCCTGCTTCTTACCCAATTCATCCAGAAACCTTTGTAACCAAATCATTTCTTTACTAGCCTTTGTAGTAGCAACATACTCTGCTTCTATTGTTGAAAGTGCAACAACACTTTGGATTTTTCAAACCCAACTGACAGTTGTTCCACCTACAGTAAATACATATCGTGTAGTGCTCCTCCTTTTATCTCTGTCACCGGCCATATCTGCATCAACATATCCGTGTAGAGCAATGTTTGAACCACCAAAGCATGATGCTTGATTTGTGGTACCTCTCAAATACCTGATAATCCACTTCACCACCATCCAATGTTCTTTTCCTGGATTGTTCATGTACCTGCTTACAACTCCCACTTCATGTGCATTATGAGGCCTTGTGCAGACCATTCCATACATTAAGCTTCCAACTGCTAATGCATATGGAACTTTAGACATATGAGCCATTGCTTCCTGACTCTTGGGACATGCCTCCTTACTTAATTTGAAATGGCTAGCCAAAGGTATACTAATTGGTTTTGCATTCTGAGTATTAAACCTTTTCAAAACCTTTTCAACACCTTTTCTATACACTCACTTTGAGACAATGTTAATTTGTGATTCTTCCTATCTCTAGTTATTCTCATACCAAGGATTTGTTTTACAGCACCCAAATCCTTCATTGCAAATGAGTTTGCCAATTTCCTTTTGAGCACATTTATTTCCTGCATGTTAGAACCTGCAACAAGCATGTCATCTACATATAATAAAAATATAATATAGCTTCCATCATTTTTCTTTTTGATATAAACACAATGGTTAGAGCGACATCTAGTATAACCTTGTTCAGACATAAACCTGTCAAATTTTAGATACCACTGCCTTGGAGCCTGTTTTAAGCCATAAAAGATCTTCTTCAACCTGCACACTAGTTTCTCCTTCCCTTTTACCTCATATCCTTTTGGCTACTGCATATATATCTCTTCCTCCAAATCCCCATGGAGAAAGGTTGTCTTTATATCTAACTGCTCAAGATGTAAATCTTCAGCAGCTACTAGACATAGAATAGTTCTGATTGAAGTCATTTTCACAACGTGAGAAAATATCTCATCAAAGTCTATACCCTTTTTCTATGCAAACCCTTTCACCACAAGTATAGCTTTATACCTTTTTCTACCTCCATCTTCTTCGTTCAACTTGTAAACCCATTTATTCTGCAATGGTGTTTTACTTACAGACAACCTAACTAAGTCCCAAGTCGGGTTATGTGCTAAGGAGTCCATCTCTTCTTTCATGGCTTGCTCCCTCTTCTTCCTGGTTTCTACCTGCACTGCTTCTTCATAACATTCTGGTTCACCAGAATCAGTCAGAAATACATAATATAATGAAGGAGAGTATCGTTCAGGGTGTATACTTATCCTGGTAGATCTTCTAACACCACTTTCAGGTGTTTGAGGTGCTTGTTGTTGTTCTGGTTGTTGTTCTAGCTGCTGATCATTATGATTTTCAGGCACCATCACTTTTCCTTTGATATTGTCACACACTATGTATTCTCTGTTTTCTTTTTCCTACTTCTCTTCCTGCAACTGAGTCTTATACAAGACCTTTTCATTGAATGTTACATCTCTGCTCCTAATGATTTTGTGATTTTCATAATCATATAAGCAATAACCAAAATCATTATAACCATATCCAATAAAGGTACATTTCTTTGATCTTGCCTCAAGCTTTGATTTATTTTCTTTGTTAATGTGGACAAAGGCTTCACAACCAAAATTCTTTAAAAAAGAGTAGCTTACCTTTTTACCTATCCATGCATCCTCTGGAATACCACCATCTAAGGAACTTGAAGGCCCTCTATTTATTAGATAAACAACAGTATCTACAGCATCTGCCCAAAATTGTAAAGGCAATACTACATGCAATCTCGTGTACCTTGCACACTCCATGATTGTCCTGTTCATCCTTTATGACACGCCATTTTCTTGTGGTGTTCCTGGAACTATCTTCTCTCTATGAATTTCATTCTCTGAACAATACCTATCAAACTCTTTGCTGCAATATTCACCTCCATTATCTGATCTGAGATACTTCAACCTTTTTCCTGTCTCATTTCCAAGAAAAGCTTTCCATTTCTTGAAAGTATCAAATATATTAGATTTATATCGAATACAATAAATCCAAGTTTTTCTAGTTGCATCATCAATAAAAGTAACATAATAACGAGAACCACCAAGAGATGATCACTGAGCAGGTCCCCATACATCTGTATGCACAAGCTCTAATTTTTCGCCCTTATTTTCTTTCCCAACTCTAAGGAATCTGACTCTCTTTTGTTTTCCATAAACACAATTCTCATAGAATTTTAAATCAACATATTTCAAACTTACCAACAAATTTATTAAGTGAAGAATCTGGATCCCCTTCTCACTCATGTGCACGAGCCTATGATGCCACAATGTCGTATCTTATCCTATAGAGGTTAAAGCATTAATAGAATTAGAAATACCATTCCATAAGTACAATGTACCAACCTTTTCTCCTTTCGCTATTATCAGGGATGCTTTAGTGACCTTCTAGGTTTTATCTATGAAAGTAGTTACGCAACCTTCACCTCCCAACTGCCCTGTTGAAATTAGATTTTTCTTTAGATCTGGAACATGCCTTACCTCCTTTAATAGCCATTGATTTCCATTATGTTGTTTTATGAAAATTGTACCCATTCCAATTATTTTACAGGGTTTATCATCACCCAATAGAGCCTGTCCAAAATCTCCTTTAACATAATCATAAAAATGTTTCCTATTAGGTGTGGCATGGAATGAGGCCCTTGAATCTACCACCCAGGCATCAATAATATTTTATAATGAAAGAATCAAATCATTTTGCAACATCTCACCTGTTACATTCGCTTCATGATTATTTTCTTGCTGCGCGTCTCCTTCTTTTCCCTTTCGAGACTTGCAGTCTTTCTTCAGGTGTCCTTTCTTCCGGTATTTCCAACATACTATCCCCGATCTGGACTTGGATCTGCCTTTTCTTGACTTACTGCGATATCCAGAGCTCTTTCCTCTTTCCATTTTCCTTCCCCTAGTCTCTGCAGTCAAAGCATTACCTGATGTCTCACCGAAGCTTTTTTGTCGCATTTCCTCGCTAAGGATTGCACCTACAACATCATCAAACTTTAAAGTACTAGATCTAGAGACATAGCTACTAATGGCCATAACTAAACCATTCCAACTTCTGGCAATGAGCACAAAAATAACAAAGCCCTAACTTCATCATCAAAATTTACCCCTACAGAAATTAATTGACTTGTAACTGTATTAAAATCATTTAAATGGTCTGTAACAGATCCACCTTCTCACATATTCATATAAAATAAACACTTCATATGAAATATCTTATTTGAGGCCGAGGGTTTTTCATACAGTTTGGCCAATGCCAACATTAAAGCCTTTGTTGTCATTTCCTTTAAATTATTAAATGCTACTGACGTTGCTAGGCACAATCGTATTGTTCCAAGTGCCTTTCTGTCGAGAATATCCCATTCTGCGTCTGTCATACTCATTGGCTTCTTTGTCTTTCTGGTCAATGGTAGGTACAGATCTCTCTGATACAGATAACCTTCCATCTGCATCTTCCACAACTGGTAGTTTTTGTCGTTGAATTTTTCGACCCTAAAACTACCATCTTCTGCCATTGCTCCCACTCGATCCAGGAACCCTTCTCTCTTGTGAGTTTATCAGCCAAATAGACCTTTGGCTCTGATACGACTTGTTAGAAAATTATATATTATGGAGCATTGGAACACATAAAATATTGCAGAAATATAAACACAGAAAACGCATAAAACAAGAGAGACATAGATATACGTGGTTCACCTAGTTTGGGCTATGTGCATGGAGAAACAGTCACTCCTTCTTTTATTATATTATCTAGCAAACTGAAGAGATACAGCCTACAACAGATCCATTGTAACACCCTCTTCGCTCTCAATCTCCTCTCTCTTCCTCACTTAGAATACAGATATATATAGACACAATACAATTCCGCCATATATAGTGAGGGGTTTCCTTCTAGGGAAAAAACCCTAAATTAATCATAACTTCTACCGTCAGATCATCCACCTAATGAATGGCCCGGATTGACTAGAAATTACTAGACTTTTACAAGGAAAATTTACATCTATTTTTAGCTTCGAGGGCGCTACCCCCGAACCCCAGCCAGGGGACCTCTATCCCCCAGACCACCCAGCTGGGGGGAATTAGCCCCCTCGGACCCCCACGGGGGGGACAAGTCCCCCCCGCATACATCAGGCTGAAACCTTTGAATATAGAAGATAATCAAGCTCCACACGCAACACATTAGAAGCATTTTTCCCTCTTGCCCTAAATGAGTTTCCTATACACAAACTTCATCTAGTTTTGTAGGGTTAAACATGAGAATTGTATGTCTCAAGTAACTATGTAATCCTCCAATGTATTTGAGAAAAGTATCTTGAGAGGAAAAATCTATACCCAAAATCAAAGCCCTTTTCCTAAATTCTTGAGTATAGTTTTTCACATTTTTCCCCTTAGCTTGCCTAAAGTTTTTCCAATCCATGATATCTTTTTGCATGTATGCTAATGGATAAAAATGCCTTCTTGTTGCAACAACAAAATCAAGCAAAGAGGATAAAACCTTACCATGTTTCTTCACGTCCTCTTGAGTTTTGGCTTCCCACCAAATAAGTGTAACTACACCTTTCGATCTAAGAGAAGCAAACTAAATTTTGGTCTCATCTTCCTTGATTCTTTGTATCTTGTAATACACTTCAATTTGATGACTTCAATTACCTAATTTCTTAGCATCTACCTCTCCATCATACATAGGCAATTCAAACTTTATATCAAGCTTTAGAAAAGGAGTTTTACCATTTCCTTTTGGAGAATTTGGAAGTGTTTGTGAAAGGGTATAATAATTAGAAGATGAGGGTGAAGATGAGGGTGAGGATGGAGGTCAAGGTGGTGGTTTGTCACCAGTTTCTCCATACCATTTTGGAGGTTTGACTCCTTTTCCTCCATCTCCTTTTTGAGGTTTTGAGTTTTCTCCTTATAACCTTGAATTCCTCTCTTCATAAAGAACCTTTATCATTTTAGACATCTCAAAGAAAGTTCTTTCATCTTCAAACATCCCTTTAGGACCTTCTTCATGTGCCATGACTATTGAAGCTTGAGTTGTATTCGTTCTCCTTGAAAAAATTTGAGATCTTGGCCACACAAGTTCTCCTTCTCCTCTTTTAAACTCCAACCTTGTAGGTACCAGAAAAACACTTGCAAACAAAATCAAACCTTCACAATAACCTGATGCTCTGATGCCAAAATGATCTATGTATGAAAACTTGAAGATTTGAGAAAATTCCAAGGTAAATTTTTATATTGTTTTGGGTAATGGATCAAGTTACTAAACACATAAACAAGTCATTTTTAAACACAATTAACAGCCAAAACAAAGACAAAATACCATATTAGAAACACATAACATCAAACATGATAAAGGAGTTCACCCCTCTCCTAAGCTACATCTCCTAGTCCAGCTTCCAATGTAGGGTCTCTTTCATTAAGTGCTCAAATTTGGGTTTCATGGCTTTACAATTCTCAAAACTTAAAAAAAAATGTCTCGAATGGATCTAGAAATATAAAAAAACCCCATTTGGGTTCTTTCTACACCTCATTTGGCCAAAAAGTAAGAAATTTATGCATGTTACAAGTTTTTCCCAATTTCCCTACCTAACCATCCTACAATTCGACCCAAATTTTTCTTGATCTCAGCCAATCCTAAAACGAAGTGCAAACCTAGCCTACAATCCTGCCTGATGTGTGAAATTTTCAGATAGTTAACTTGTCCATTAACACCCAGTTTATGAAATTTGAGGTCGTATATGGGCCACGTGCCAAGGGGCTGGGGCTAACGGGTTGTCGCCCGCTGGCTACGCCCCCAACGAAAAACACGTTGTCTCATGTGCCCCATAGAATAGGGTCTTATTGCTATATTCCCACGCTGAGTGCTACATTCTGGGTGTGCTCCAACTATTCAGGGATAATCTCATAACGGGCCATGTGACCCAGGATTGGCCCCCTCTTCTCTTTCTCTGCAGTCATACATTGGGTCTTGTGACCCAAGGCTGGCCCCCATTTAACTCCACCACAATTCTTTGCTTGTCGTCCAGTGCGGTATTAGGGTGCGGCACCAGGACTGTGGGCCAAGGCTAAGCCATAACCCTAGTCCCCCTCTACCATGGTCTTGTGGTATGGGGTATGGTCATGGGCTAGGGCTTAGCCCTAGCCCCTTCCATCATAACCTTTGCCAATAAAACTTAAATACAAACCCAACTACCATATGGTTAAATCAAATTGTTTACTGCGTTAGTTGAGGCCTATTGTTGCTTGGTAGAGGTCTTGAGTTCGATTCCTGTTAGGCTCGGCCTGACCCATAACAATTTTTTACAATAAATTTAGGAGGCCACGTGGCACTCAATGATTGGCCCACATTTCTCTCCATTATTGGACTGATGGACTCGGTAACTTACATGAATATCTAACGAGTAGCTATAATTCCTCACACCATCCACCACGAGCACGAGAAATACGAGGACACACATGACTCCTTCGGTCTTCAACTCGCTTTACAATCTCGACTTAAGGCGATCTTGGAACAAACTGTCCTCAGACAGGCGGCCCAACAGGCTTCAGAATTAATTCAAATAATTATGTTACATACCAAGTTATGCCTCAGAGTAGAGCCTTCTGGTCTCTGATCTCTTAAAGCATAGAATACAAACACTCTTTCACGCTCGCACACTCTTGCACACCCTAAACATCTACACACACTTATTTATAAATCTAAAAGCATATGAGAATTATTGAAGGTCCTGTCAGACATTACTAGTCCAGACGGTGTCTATTCAATATTCTCGAGTACAATAATTAAAAGAAAACACACTACCACGGTCCCATCGGACTTCGGTCACTATCATAATCTTGGTCTGGTTCATCTGCTTCTGACGAGGATGAGGGAAGCTTTTGCTTTAACCATGATTGATTTAACCATTCTAAATATTCTATTTCCCATGGGTGGTCTTGTTATTCCTGAGCATCTTGGTACAAGTCTACGAAAATGGTTTCTTTTTCCCCAGATACATTCTCTTTTCCTTTTCTTGTGGCTGCTTTTTCTACTGTTGAAACTATAGAAGATTCTCCTTTTAGTGGTGCCTTTGATGATTGTCCTATATCAAACTTTATCATGTCGGTTGTAACATAGAGATTCTTTTGTGGAAAGAGATATTGGTTGTTGGTTTTTGTCCACCGATTTACATAAGCCATTGCATATATCTCTATGTGAAGGAAGGAATCTTTTTTGCTTTTACGAAATTCAGGCATTGTTTGTACTGATAATTTGACTCCATCTAATAATTCCCACTTGAAAATTTGAAACATGCTCACAAAGCGTTCTATAGTGCATTGGACCCACTGCTTGCAGTTATTATTGATATTTTCTTGTTGTTTCCAACCTAATTCAAATATCATAGATGAACATACCTTGGTTGACAGTAATAAATTTATCAAACAAACTACATCATCACTCCAACTTCCTGCCATAACACTAACAATAATTAATGCCTTTTGATTAATCAACAATTTTATTACTCCAAATCTTCCTTGAAGTGTTTCTAATGTTCTGATCATAGACAATTTTTCAGGCAACTTGAGGCTATGAAATTCTTTAAGCCAAAGAGTGATTTTCTTGATTTCTTCATGATTATTGGCTATCACAGATGCAACAACTCTTTCAGGTCCATATAATTGTGCGAAAGGATTAGGGACAATAGGATTTCTAAATTCTAAACTTTGATAATCCCAGGGTGTCGAGAAAGTTCTTAGATACTGCAATGTCCTTTCAACACATTGAGAGGCTCTCATTTGTGGCTTCTTCTAGCAACGACCATCTTTTATTTCCCAATCTGCAAATGGTTCAAAAAGTTCATATTGGGGAAATGAATCTATTCCTGCAAAATTTTCATCATTTCTTTGCAAAAATGCAGCATCAAGTTCTTCAAAAAGATCAGGAATTCTCAGAGACATTAAAAATCTTCCAACCCTTTCAGTCATATTTACTTAATCCAGATCCAGTATTTTAGTAGTAGTATAAATAGCAAAAGAAAAATCTATACCTCCAATGATCTGGTAATAATTCAAAGTTTGTAAAACCTTGATCATGCATTCAGTGTACTCTTTAGACCAATAATCATCAAGAGTCTTAAAATAAAGTTTCACCTTCATATTGGGTAGAGGATATACCTTTACCAGTTCTTCATCTAAACCCAATAAAACACCAACATTTTTGGACTTCCAGGCTTGACATCTTTGTATCCATTGATTTCTTCTCATTCTTAGCCCAACAATATTTTTAATTTCTTCAACCAAATCACCAAGAACCAATTCAAGAATCTGAAATCTTTTTACAAAGGTTTCAAAATTATCATCTGCAGGGGTCTTACCAGGAATAACAAAAATATCAGTTCTCTGATTATGAACATGGACCTTGTTCATGTCTCTGGTAAGGGAATCGGCTAAATAATTTGAAATACCTGGAACCCATTCAACATCAAAATCATACATTTGAAACCATATCTGCCATGCCAATAGTCTTCCTCTTGCGAGTTGTTTTGATATTTTTGCTGATAAGAAATATTTGAAATTCATTGAGTCTGTTCTTATCAGAAATTTGGCAGGGGCTAAATATAACTCAAATTTCTGTATGCCATTGAAAATGGCAAGAGTTTCTTTTTATGTTGGAAAATAGTTTTCTGGTGAATTAAAAATTCTCCAGATGCATATGCAGATAAAATTTCTTCTCCCGTATCTTCCTTTCTCTCAAAAAGGATTGCTGCCCAAAAATTATCTGATGCATCCGTTTGAAGAATTAGAAATCCATTCCCTGGCAGTTTGAGGTCGAGAAGATTTTTGCATTTAGATTTTAACAATTGAACTGCTGCTATAGCTTCTCGTGACCATCCAGAATGCAAATGTCTGCGAATTGGAGCAGTTTTTTCTGACAATTTAGGAATATATTTATGCACATAATTTAGTATTCCTAGAAATCGTTGAATCATTTTAGTATCATGTAGCTGATCAAGAAATTTAGATAGTTTGGTTGAAACATGAGGCTGCATCTGAATTTTACCCTTTATAACATGGATACGCAAAAAATCAATATTATCCTAAAATAGAAGCATTTTCTTTTCAGACAAAACAATACCATGCTTTTTTACTTCTTCAAGAAATATCTGTAAATGCTTCAGATGTGATTTGAAATGTTGACTGTGAATTAATATGTCATCAATATAGAAAACAATAAAATAATATTTACAAAAAATATAGTCCATTCTCCACTGAAAGAAAGCTGGAGCATTCTTCAGGCCAAATGGAACAACTTTCCATTGGTAAAAACTACAAGACATGTAAAAGCAGTTTTGGGATGATCTTCTTCTTTGATTTGCATATGGTAATAACCAGATTTCATGTCAAACTTACTGAAGATCTTGCTATTCTGAATTTTTTGCATAATTGTTTCCTGGCGGGGTAGAAGATAATTAAAGCTCTTTGTTATTGCATTCAATGGCTTATAGTTAATTACCATTCACGCTTTACCTCTGACTATTTTAGAGTGATTTCTTACCAGGAAAGTAGAACAGGAATAATGAGAAGAACTTGGTTCGATCAGCTTTTGATTTAATACTTCTTCAATCTGCTTTTTTATTTCTTTTTCATCAGATGGAGTACAGGGTATAAGTTTTCCTGTAACCCCGTTGTCATGCAGAGTAACTATTTCTTGCTGAGTACTTTCTACATTCCAGAATGCTTGAGGATTTTCAGAAAAACTTTTTAACAATTCATCATAAATTGCCATTTGTTCAGGAGACCAATCAAGATTTTTGTTTGCTTTTTGTTTACTTTTTTTTTGACTCCTTTCTTCATAAATCTGCAATACTTCTTGCCAATTATGGGAATCATTCTGGGGTCTTTTCATCCCGGCCTTCTTTTGGCTATTTTATTTTCTAGATTTTGAATTGGCCAAAGTCAATCTTGGAACTGAGATTGCATTCTTTTTTATATTTAGAATGACTTTGTCATCACTAATTGTAATGGGTAACACATAATTAATAAATGACATTCCAAGAAACAAACTTGCAGAAGCATCATAGTGTTGAATTGCAGAAATTTTTACGATACTCACTCCAACTTTTAAAGATACGTTATCAATGTAGTGGGTGAGATTGACGGAGCCACCAATGGTCTCAGAAATCAAAATATTTTGTAGAGGCTTCCATAAACCTTTGAATAAATATGGGCGAGCTAAATTATTGGAGCCACTTGTATCAATGAATGCATCCACAGTGATCCATTCTCGTTTAACCTGGACTTCAATAGGAATATAGAGAAGATTGTTAGTTTTAACAATCTTTTTAAGAAAAGAACTTTCATCGAGATTAACAGATGTGGGAACAGGCAAAGATGATGATGATTGAGAAACTATCTTTGGATAAGGGCAAAAAGAATTCATCGTGGATTGTGGAGGCAGAGAATTTAAAACGGGCTGTGAATTCTTAGTACCTCTATCTGTAGATAGAGAAGGAATAGTAGAGACCATATCATCTGAAGTATATTCAGATGTCTCATCAGTATAGTCATCTGAGCTAAACTCTTCACTAAAATGCAAATCAGTTTCATTTCCTGGGTTAGAACAATCATAACATATATTCATTTTCTGGCATGTGTGGAACTGACTCATTATCTGAAAAGGAAGCATCAGTTAATATATACACATCTGATACTTCACCTTGAGAATCAAGTATAGACCAATTATCTACAAAATCATCAATTTCCATATAGGCTTTCGACTTGTTAGAAGAGCTTTTTGGACATTTTCTGGCGAAATGACCTTCTTGCTTGCAAATGAAACATGCATTGTGTCTTTTTGGTTGCATGCACTTTTTTAAATACTTGAATTTTTGAAATGACCTTATGGGATTGGCTACTCTCTTTGGCTTGAATTTTCCATATCTTTTAGATTTTCTCTTTTTGAATGGTGTCCATGGTAATATAAAACAACAAACATCAAGACCAAGAGAAAAGCCTTGAGCTTTCTTCTACCAACATATATAATTAACTTTTTCTTGACACCGAAATAAGAGATCTATCCAATATGTTTGTTCAATCTTTCTCCCTTGAAATTCTAGATATTTCATAATCAAATCACCTAAATTACCAGGCATTTTGGACACGAATGAAATCTTGTGAGTAGAATAATTGGCAAGATTAGCTGTATAGATCTTGGCCATATAATCATTACCAAACTGATTTAAAAACATTAAATCCTTTAATTCCATTCTTGTTAGATCTATTATAATCTGTCTCATTTCATCTGCTGGTTCATGGACAAATTTAGTTTTGAGTAGAAATTCTAAGGTAGCTAATCCCGTAGCAGCTACATGCATTCTTTCTTCTTCTGATGGTCCCATCCACCAGTCATAAACAAATCCGGCCATTTGTCTTTCAGCTAAGGCAAAAATAGAGATATTATCTAATATAGAGACATCTTGCATCTGATATAGGGCACCAATCCAAATTCTAATAGATTCTACTAGATTTGTGGATTTGTTTAAATCTAAAACATATCGAGTAGAATTGGCTGCAAACAAGTCTTCTTCAATCCTTCAATATTTTGGTGCTTCACGGAAAACATGGGCTTTTTGGAGAGACGACAAAATAAAAGGAAGGAAATTTAGAGGCAGCATTTTCTAAACTGGCTATCTCACTTTTTGGTTTTTCAAAATTTATTGATTTTACTGGCTCTAGTTTGTGTTCAGCTTGGGTGTTAGATTCAGCTTCACTTCCTTCTTTCTTTCAATCTATATCTAAATAGTTAGGAGTATCCATTGAAAACGAAAATTTGGGAGTTTTTTATTCTCTCCTTTTTTTTTCTTCTTTTTTTTTCTCCTTTGCTTCTCTTCTTGCTTTTTCTTCTTATTTTTCATCATGGAGAAGCTTAAGATTAGCCAAAATTAACTCAGACTGGGATCCTAAATCATCCAGAACATCTTCAGCATGTACACACCATGTAGTAAGGTAGTTACCTATTTGATAGGTCTAATCTAAGTCAGTGGTGTTTAATGCATTATGCTCTCTCAGGGGAGCACAATCAGCTCGTGTTGGTGGTCGTGTTGACATAGAAGAGGTGGTGCAAAAAATTGTCTTGGGAGGCCATTTCCCACCTTTTACAAAACGATGATTTGCATATTGCCATTCGTCAATAGGAGGAAACTAGGTATGAGAGATATGATGCATCTTATTTACAGCAAGAAACGGTTTAGATTCAGGTATATACAGTTCAGTTGAAGATAACTGTGGTTCGGAGATACAGACTTCTTCAACTGGAGGAAGATCAACTCTTCTAGAAGAAGAAGCTTCAGTAGAAGGTACTGGAATTACATAACGATGAGGCCTAACAATGGGTCGAGGAATCTCTAGTTTTTTAGGAATAAGCTTGACTTGACCATTATCAATAGAGATTCTTTTGAGTTTCAACTCAGGCTTTCTATCATCGGCAATTGATTTGTATTGAAAATACCAATTGCTTGGTAATTCAGTCTGATCATAAAGAACACCCTCAACTTGAGCATTAGAAAGACCAACAGTAACACAATCTTTTAAAACAGGTTGTTTAAGTTTAGGATGGGCTGTGTTGGTTAACTGAAAAGAAGCTTGAACCAGTGTAGAAAGATACTCACTATCTTCTATCATTTGAAGACCTTGAACCCCAATCAGGAGTTTCCAACAATCTTTGAGATGGATATCTGCTAAGCTGATTGAATAATTAGGAAATATTGTAGCATAATGGTTCCTATCCTTGCATGGTCATAAGTCTGGTGACAGGTATCAAATACTTCAGCTATGCAGGGAGTATTTAATCCATGTCGGAAAAGAGGAGCAAGACGAATTCTAATACCACCAAAATGAAGATAGGAATACTTTTGGTCTTTAACATATTGTCGAAATTTCTTGATCTCATCATCAGAAAATAGATTTAAGGTGACTATTTGAACTGCGGGACTAGAAATTTTTATAGTGACTTCCACTTCTTTCAAAAAAGATTTTCTTTTAAAAGCATAAGACAGAGGAACTTTATAAACATTGGTAGCATGAAGAGCAGGAGGATTCCATTTTTCAGGATGTTCAATGGCTTCATGAGTTTCAGTAGATTCTAAATCAGATTCGACAGCCCTAGAAGAAACTTCAGTTATGATTTTATGATCAATAGAAGAGAAAGAGCGTAACAGATTTTCCATGTTTACAAACTATATCAGAGATTGACTAAAGCAGCATTTATCTACTCAACAATTGTAGAACACGAGCTTTTCAAAGTCTTCCTTGCTGGCTTTAGACTCTATCTATAGTTTATAACTTAGGACCAGAACTAGGCTCTCATACCAATTAAGATGATGGACTCAGTGACTTACTTGAATATATGAAGAGTAGCTAGAATTCCTCACACCATCCACCATGGGCACGAGAAATACGAGGACACTCACGACTCCTTCGGTCTTCAACTCGCTTTACAATCTCGGCTTAAGGCAATCTTGGAACAAACTGTCCTCAGACAGGCAGCCTAGCAGGCTTCAAAATTAATTCAAATAATTATGTTACATACCAAGTTATGCCTCAAAGTAGATCCTGCTGGTCTTTGATCACTTAAAGCACAGAATACAAACACTCTTTCATGCTCACACACGCTTGCACACACTAAACATCTACACACACTTATTTATAAATCTAAAAGCATGTGAGAATTATTGAAGGTCCTGTCAGACATTACTAGTCCAGACGGTGTCTATTAAATATTCTCGAGTACAATAATTAAAAGAAAACACACTACCACGGTCCCATCGCACTTCGATCATTATCATAATGTTGGTCCAGTTCATCTGCTTATCACGAGGATGAGGGAAGCTTTTGCTTTAACCATGACTGATTTAACCATTCCAAATATTATGTTTCCCATGTGTGGTCTTGTTGTTCCTGAGCATCTTGGTACAAGTCTACGAAAATGGTTTCTTTTTCCTCGGATACCTTCTCTTTTCCTTTTGTTGTAGCTGCTTTTTCTATTGTTGAAACTGTAGAAGATTCTCCTTTTAGTGGTGCCTTTGATGATTGTCCTGTATCAAACTTTATCATGTCAGTTGTAACATAGAGATTCTTTTGTGGAAAGAGATATTGGTTGTCGGCTTTCGTCCACTGATTTACATAAGCCATTGGATCTATCTCTATGTCAAGGAAGGAATCTTTTTTGCTTTTACGGAATTCAGGCATTGTTTGTACTAACAATTCGACTCCATCTAATAATTCCCACTTGAAAATTTGAAACATGCTGACAGAGCATTCTATGGCGCATTGGACCCAGTGCTTGCAGTTATGATTGATATTTTCGTGCTGCTGCCAACCTAATTAAAATATCATAGATGAACGTACCTTGGTTGACAGTAATAAGTTTATCAAACAAACTACATCATCACTCCAACTTCCTGCCATAACACTAACAATAATTAATGCCTTTTGATTAATCCGCAATTTTATTACTCCAAATCTTCCTTGAAGTGTTTCTAATGTTCTGATCATGGACCTTGTTCATGTCTTTGGTAAGGGAATCTGCTAAAAAATTTTAAATACCTGGAACCCATTCAACATGAAAATCATACATTTGAAACCATATCTGCCATGCCAATAGTCTTCATCTTGCGAGTTGTTTTGATATTTTTGTTGATAAGAAATATTTGAAATTCATTGAGTCTGTTCTTATCAAAAATTTGGCAGGGGCTAAATATAACTCAAATTTCTGTATGCCATTGAAAATGGCAAGAGTTTCTTTTTCTGCTGGAAAATAATTTTTCTAGTGAATTAAAAATTCTCCAGATGCATATGCACATAAAATTTCTTCTCTCGTATCTGCCTTTCTCTCAAAAAGGATTGCTGCCCAAAAATTATCTGATGCATCAGTTTGAAGATTTATAAATCTAGTACCTGGTGGTATGAGCTCGGGAAGATTTTTGCATGAACATCTTTTAACAATTGAACTGCTGCTGTAGCTTCTGGTGACCATCCAGAATGCAAATGTCTACGAATTGGTGCAGTTTTTCCTGACAATCTAGGAATATATTTATGCACATAATGTAGTATTCCTAGAAATCACTGAATCATTTTAGTATCCTGTAGCTAATCAGGAAATTCAGATAGTTTGGTTAAAACATGAGGTTGCATCTGAATTCTACCCTTTATAACATGGATACCCAAAAAATCAATATTATCGTAAAACATAAGCATTTTCTTTTCAGACAAAACAATACCATGTTGTTTTACTTCTTCAAGGAATATCTGTAAATGCTTCAGATGTGATTCGAAATCTTGACTGTGAATTAATATGTCATCAATATAGACAACAATAAAATCATATTTACCAAAAATATAGTCCATTCTCCGCTGAAAGAAAGCTGGAGCATTCTTCAGGCCAAATGGAACTACTTTCCATTGGTAAAAACCTGCAGGACATGTAAAAGCAGTTTTGGGACCTGTATCTGGTAATAACCAGATTGAATGTCGAAATTACTGAAGATCTTGTTGTTCTGAATTTTTTGCATAATTGTTTCCTGGCGGGGCAGAGGATAATTAAAGCTCTTTGTTATTGCATTCAATGGCTTATAGTTGATTACCATTCAGGCTTTACCTCTGACTATTTCAGAGTGATTTCTTACCAGGAAAGCAGAACAGGAATAATGAGAAGAACTTGGTTCGATCAGCTTGAGATTTAATAGTTCTTCAATTTGCTTTTTTATTTCTTTTTCATCAGATGGAGTATAGGGTATAAGTTTTCCTATAACCCCATTGTCATGCAGAGTAACTATTTCTTGCTGGGGACTCTCTACATTCCAGAATGCTTGAGGATTTTCAGAACAACTTTTTAACAATTCATCATAAATTGTCATTTGTTCGGGAGACCAATCAGGATTTTTCTTTTCTTTTTGTTTAGTTTTTGTTCGACTTCTTTCTTCGTAAATCTGCAATACTTCTTACCAATTATGGGAATCATTCTACGGTCTTTTCATACAGCCCTTCTTTTGGCTATTTTCTTTTCTGGCTTCTGAATTGGCAAAAGTCAATCTTGGACTAAGATTGCCTTCTTTTTTATATTTAGAATGACTTTGTCATCACTAATTATAACGGGCAACACAGAATTAATAAACGGAATTCCAGGAAACAAACTTACAGAAGCATCATAGTGTTAAATTGCAGAAATTTTTACAATACTCCCTCCAACTTTTAAAGATACATTATCAACGTGGTGGGTGAGATTGACGGAGCCACCAATGGTCTCATAAATCGGAATATTTTGTAGAGGCTTCCATAAATCTTTGAATAAAGATGGGCGAGCTAAATTATTGGAGCCACCTATATCAATGAATGCATCCACAGGGATCCATTCTCCTTTAACTTAGACTTCAACAGTAATATAGAGAAGATTGTTAGTTTTAACAATCTTTTTAAGAAAAGAAATTTCATCGAGATTAATAGATGTGGGAACAGGCAAAGATGATGATGAGTGAGAAACTGTTTTTGTATAGGGGCAAAAAGAATTCATCGTGGATTGTGGAGGCAGAGATTTTAAAACGGGTTGTGAACTCTTAGTACCTCTATCTGTAGATAGAGAAGGAATAGTAGAGACAGTATCATCTGAAGCATATTCAGATGTCTCATCAGTATAGTCATCTAAGCTAAACTCTTAAATAAAATGCAAATCAGTTCCATTGCCTGGGTCAGAAAAACCATAGCATATATTCATTTTCTGGCATGTGTCTGGAACTGACTCATTATCTGACAAGGAAGCATCAGTTAATATATACACATCTGATACTTCATCTTGAGAATCAACTATAGACCAATTATCTACAAAATCATTAATTTCTATACAGGCTTTCAACTTGTTAGAAGAGCTTTTTGGACATTTTCTGGCGAAATGACCTTCTTGCTTGCAAATGAAACATGCATTGTCTCTTTTTTGTTGCCTGCACTTTTTTATATACTTGAATTTTCAGAACGACCTTCTGGGATTGGCTACTCTCTTTGGCTTGAAATTTCCATATTTTTTATATTTTCTCTTTTTGAATGGTGTCCATGGTAATACAAAATGATAAACATCAAGACCAGGAGAAAAGTCTTGAGCTTTATTTTGCCAACATAGATACTTACCTTTTTCTTGACACTGAAATAAGAGATCTATCCAATAAGTATGTTCAATCTTTTTCCCTTGAACTTCTAGATCTTTCATAATCAAATCACCTAAATTACCAGGAAATTTGGACACGAATGAAATCTTCTGAGTAGAATCATCAGCAAGATTAGCTTTATAGATCTTGGCCATATAATCATTACCAAACTGATCTAAAAACATTAAATCCTTTAATTTTATTCTTGTTAGATCTGTTATAATCTATTTCTTTTCATCTGCTGGTTCACAGAAAAATTGAGTTTTGAGTAGCAATTCTAAGGTAGCTAATCCTGCAGCAGCTACATGCATTCTTTCTTCTTCTGATGGTCCCATCCACCAGTCATAAACAATTCCGGCCATTCGTTTTTCAACTAAGGCAAAAATAGGGATATTATCTAATAAAGAGACAACCTGCATCTGATATAGGGCACCAATCCGAATTCTAATAGATTCTGCTATATTTGTGGATTTGTCTAAATCTAAAACATATCCAGTAGAATTGACTGCAAACAAGTCTTCTTCAATCCTTGGATATTTTGGTGCTTCACGGAAAACATGGGCTTTTTGGAGAGACGACAAAATAAAGGAAGGAAATTTAGAGGCAACATTTTCTAAAGTGGCTATCTCACTTTTTGGTTTTTGAAAATTTATTGATTTTACTGGCTCTAGTCTGTGTTCAGCTTGGGCACTGGATTCAGCTTCACTTCCTTCTTGCTTTTCATCTATATCCCAATAGTTAGGAGTATCCATTGAAATCGAAAATTTGGGAGTTTTTGATTCTCTCCTTTTCTTTTCCTTTTTCATTTTCTCCTTTGCTTCTCTTCTTGCTTTTTATTCTTGTTGTTCATCATGGAGAAGCTTCGGATTAGCCAGAATTAACTCAATCTGGGATGTTAAATCATCCAGAACGTCTTTAGCATGTGCACACCATTTAGTAAGGTAGTTACCTATTTGATAGGTCTGATCTAAGTCAGTGGTGTTTAATGCATTATGCTCTATCAGGGGAGCACAATCAACTCGTGTTGCTGGCTGTTTTGACATAGAAGAAGTGGTGCAAAATTTTGTCTTGGGAGGACATTTCCCACCTTTTACAAAATGATGATTTGCATATTGTTATTCGTCAACAGGAGGAAACTGGGTATGAGAGATATGATGCATCTTATTTATAGCAAGAAACTGTTTAGATTCAGGTATATACAATTCAGTTGGAGATAACTGCGGTCCGGAGATATAAACTTCTTCAACTGGAGGAAGATCAACTGTTCTAGAAGAAGAAGCTTCAATAGAAGGTACTAGAATTACATAATGAGGAAGCCTAACAATGGGTCAAGGAATCTCTAGTTTTTTAGGAATAAGCTTGAGTTGACCATTATCAATAAAGATTCTTTTGATTTTTGACTCAGGCTTTCTATCATTGGAAATTGATTTGGATTGAAAATACCAATTTCTTGGTAATTCAGTCTGATCATAAAGGACATGCTCAAGTTGAGCATTAGAGAGACCAGTAGTAACACAATATTTTAAAACAGGTTGTTTAAGTTTAGGATGGGCTGTGTTGGTTAACTGAAAAGAAGCTTGAGTCCTAAACTTAAACAACCTGTTTTAAAAGATTGTGTTACTGTTGGTCTTTCTAATGCTCAAGTTGAGGGTGTCCTTTATGATCAGATTGAATTACCAAGAAATTGGTATTTTCAATACAAATAAATTGCCGATGATAGAAAGCCTGAGTCGAAACTCAAAAGAATCTCTATTGATAATTGTCAAGTCAAGCTTATTCCCAAAAAACTAGAGATTCCTCGACCCATTGTTAGGCTTCGTCGTTATGTAATTCCAGTACCTGAAGCTTCTTCTTCTAGAAGATTTGATCTTCCTCCAGTTGAGGAAGTTCGTATCTCCGAACCGCAGTTATTTCCAACTGAACTGTATATACCTGAAACTAAACCGTTTCTTGCTGTAAACAAGATGCGTCGTATCGCTCATACTCAGTTTCCTCCTGTTGACGAATTGAAATATGAAAATCATTGTTTTGTAAAAGGTGGAAAATGGCCTCCCAAGACAAAATTTTGCACCACCTCTTCTATGTCAAAACAACTAGCAAGACAAGCTAATTGTGCTCCCCTGATAGAGCATAATGCATTAAACACCACTGACTTAGATCAGACCTATCAAATAGGTAACTACCTTACTACATGGTGTGCACATGTTGAAGACGTTCTGGATGATTTAGGATCCCAGACTGAGTTAATTCTGGCTAATCTTAAGCTTCTCCATGATGAAAAACAAGAAGAAAAAGCAAGAAGAGAAGCAAAGGAGAAAAAGAAAAAAGAAAAGAAAAGGAGAGAATAAAAAACTCCCAAATTTTCGATTTCAATGGATACTCCTAACTATTGGGATATAGATGAAAAGCAAGAAGGAAGTGAAGCTGAATCCAGCACCCAAGCTGAACACAGACTAGAGCCAGTAAAATCAATAAATTTTCAAAAACCAAAAAGTGAGATAGCCACTTTAGAAAATGCTGCCTCTAAATTTCCTTCCTTTATTTTGCCGTCTCTCCAAAAAGCCCATGTTTTCCGTGAAGCACCAAAATATCCAAGGATTGAAGAAGACTTGTTTGCAACCAATTCTACTGGATATGTTTTAGATTTAGAAAAATCCACAAATCTAGCAGAATCTATCAGAATTTGGATTGGTGCCCTATATCAAATGCAAGTTGTCTCTAGATTAGATAATATCTCTATTTTTTCCTTAGCTAAAAAACGAATGGCTAGAATTGTTTATGACTGGTGGATGGGACCATCAGAAGAAGAAAGAATGCATGTAGCTGCTGCAGGATTAACTACCTTAGAATTGCTACTCAAAACTCAATTTGTCCTTGAACCAGTATGTTGGAAATAATACTGAGAGGGGGGGGGGTGAATCAGTATTATCACATTAATAAAACTTTTTCAATTCCATAATCAGATTCATATATGCTACTTCCACAACTTCTTAAGATTAAGTTAATCGATCTTCAATGAGTGCATTAGGACATTATCAACCATATTATCAGTTAACAGATGCAGTAACATAAAGTAGATCATCACACATAAGGCACACATATGAACACAATGATATAAGGTGGAAACCCAATGCGGGAGAAAACCACCTGCTGCAAGTCATCTCAATCTTCTTCTTAATAAGAAAATTCTTTTACAATATTTGTACTGGTGCAGTCTTATACCAGTACGGGAGCTACAACCCCCTTTGCTCTTGTACTAGCCGATCCATTTACTAGTACGCAGGCTACTACCTGCTACATTGCTCCAAAGATTTCCTTTAGCTCTTGTACTAGCTTAGATACTAGTACGTAGGCGCCGGCCTACAATCTTTTCTCCTTCAAGTACCACGTTTCATCAATTTTCATACTGGATACATTGAGGCACAACCCATAATCTTGAAAGGCCACATTTCATCCAATTTTCATACTGGACCCAACAACAACATTGAAGCTCAAACAACCTTCTGAAACACCCAATCAACTGTAGTAACTAGATCAACAATAATAGGACCAAACCCAGGATGCAACAATGATAAACAAAGATTTTAAGAGAAGGAAGCACCCTGCTCAACTGCTAGCCTAAGTCCGGACTCACCCTGCTCAACTGCTAGCCTGAGTCCCGAACTCACCCTGCTCAACTGCTGGCCTGAGTCCCTGGACGCACCCTGTTCAACTGCTAGCCCGCGTCCCGGACGCACTCTGCTCAACTGCTAGCCTGCGTCCCTCGCTCTGAGTCTTTTGAACTGCCTGCGTCTCGGCGCACCTGAACCCTTCTGCGCCTGCGTCCGGCGCACCTGAACCGGTTCGCTCCTGCGTCCCGGACGCACCTGAACCCTTACTGCACCTGCGTCTTTTTAGATATGAAAGATATTAAGACTTCAAGACTAACCCAAACAGTCAGATCTACAGATCTGATCGTGCGCCATAGCGATCATAGTCCATTAGAAGATTCGCCTTCATAGATCTGGACTAGATCTCACCAAAAGATATTCAACAAAGATGGTGCTTAATCCAAATGAACTTCTTTGCTTTATATAGGCAAGCTTCTCCCCAAAACATGGAACAAAACCACGAGCCGACACCATAGAAACACAAAACCGTCGGCTAGATACCACACAAGAAACCCCCACGTGCTTTTCTCTGCCTTGAAATGTGTGCACTGGGTGGATGCACCTCCTGAACGGCTGGCCTGCGTCTCTGGACGCGGGTTCTACATGGTTTACCTGCGGGGACGCACTTTCTGTAAGGTGTACCTGCGTCCTTCATAATTTCAACAATATTTGAACCTCTGCTTACAAAGAGCTTGCCATTTGATTCCTTTGAGCTATCCTGCATCTATGTATTATGTTACATCTGATATCTCTTCTGAATGTATATAAGTGAGATGGTCTTTTATGAGAGTGTTGCCATCAAGTACAACATATGCATCATAATGCCAACAATCTCCCCCTTTGGACTTGATGGCAACAACACCGAATCACTCTCCCCCTTTGACATCAAGGGCAAAGGGGTATGCTCCCCCTAAGAACATGCTCCCTTTGACTATGAGCCAGATCTGCTGAAGTTTCTGAATGAGCTCCCCCTTTGTATATGTCATGGTGCTCCAATCTGATAATGGTCTTTCTGAGAACAAGCTGAGATGTCTGCTCTGCTGTATAGTGCTTGTTCATGCTCAAACTCCCCCTGACTATAAGCAAGGTCTGCAAAAGGATGTTCTACAAGAAGAACATGACTCTATATATCATAAATGACCTTCCTATCACCAAAAGACTCAATACATACATCCATCACCCATCACAATAAGGATCATCCATCCAACCAAGTGGGAATACATCAGAAATATGAAAACCAAATACATTACATCTTCATCCCATGCATAGTGGGGGGGACAAAGGCCGTTACATGACCTGAAGAGATGACTACAATAGACCATTACAACATGAGTTTTGCTATGACCTTTCAAATGACAAACATCATCAACAACACTGTATAATCTGCTCCATAGTATCTGTCAACATCAACTCACAACCATCCAGATCTACATGAATCAAGAGTCATCAAATGAGAGTATCAACATCAATCAACATATGTATGAATAATCATCCCTGTATCTAGCCAACAATCCTCATCCATTTGTGCCAAGAAAGAAATCATGCATCATGCACATGTCAACAGCTGCATATGAGTGACTCATCATCGTCATGTCTTCAACAATGCGACTTTGAATAATCATCCATGAAATCAGCCAACCTCATCTATGTATGTGCCAAGGAAAATAAAGACTCCAAGCAAGCATCATTAGAGAATCAACCATACATCTGATCATGTGACCAACTCATAATAGCAAGATGAATCATAAGCATTGTCATCAAGGACCATAATGCCAACAATGAATTTAGGACATATGCTCCCCCTAAACCAGTGCCATCTGTTAAATCTGATCATGCATATCAAGAAGAATCAGCCAATAAATGCTTTGAGACATGTACGCACTTCATCTTCTGCTGCGCTGCGTCCTGTTGCTGCAGGGACGCACTCAAAAACACTATCGCGCCGCGTCTTTCGCTTCAGAGACGCACCCAATAACACAGTCGCGCCGCGTCTTTTTGCTTCAGGGACGCACCTGATCCTCAGTCGCTCTGCGTCCCCACGCAGATCTTTAGTTACTGAACTGCGTCCTGGACGCACCTGGACGTGGTCTGGCCTGCGTCCGCACGCAGGTCTCCTGTTATTGTACTGTGTCCTGTACTTTCAGCTTCCTCTGATTCTGGTATGTCTGTACATTGTACCGTGCCATCCTTTTCTGACTGTACTTCCTTTTTCCTCCATATCTTCAAGCGTGATGATGACATTTTCTCCTTTTGATATGGTGCCCAAACTTTGTTCCTGCATTCCTTGGCTATATGTCCAAGCTTGTTACATGCATAACATCTTACATGTTTCATATTCCTCCTGTAACAATCAGTAGCTTTGTGACCAAACATATTGCAAGCAAAGCAATATCCATAAAAGTACCTTGATTGAGATGACCTTTCTGAATAATGGTCTTGAGCTCTTCTTCTTCTACATCTAGCTGCAACATGTCCAAGATTATGACATACATAACATTCAACATTATTCATAGGAGGAGTAAAGGATTTTCTTTGAGGAATCTCTTTCCTTGGTTGATGATGAGATTGATCTTTCACTTCTTCGTTGATCACTTTAGATTTCCTTTTAGAGTTTCTTGCCTCACCTTGTGAACTAGATTCACCTTCAACAGATTCATGGAAACCAAGACCAGTCTTTATAGCAGGGGACCTTTGACTACTAAGAATATCATCCAATACTTTAGAGCTATCTTGAAATCGTAAAAGCTTATCCTTTTCTTCTAGTTTACCTTTCAAGATATTTACCTCAACCTGAAGCTGTTCTTCCTTTTCAAGAGATTTCTTTTTCAGAACTTCTTCAGCTTTCCTTCCTTCTTCCATTTGTTCCCTTAGTTTGAGAATTTCTTTTTCATGTTCTTCATACAGATCCTGCTGCATTTGACGAACTCGGAAGGCACATTCTAGTTGAGATTTTAAGCTGGTGACTTCATTTTCTTGTTTTGCAATAGCTTGGAGTAGATATGTATTCTGATTCTTTGATTCTTCAAGATCTCCTTTTAGTGAGAGGATTGTAGCTTCAAGATTCTCATAGTAGCTGGATCTATCTTTGAGTTTCTTGATGGTTGTGCTTCTTTCGTTGACTTCTTTTCTTAATGATGTCACTTCATGCTGCAATTTTTGACATTGGTCTTCCTTGTCCTTGAGTAGCTTTCTTACCTTGTTTCCTTCTTCTAGTTGGGCCCTTAGTTTGGTAGCTTCTTCTTTGAAGTCACATTCCCTTTTGTTCAATAGATCTTGTTGATCTCTAATTTTGTCTGTCAGCTTTTTAAATTCTGCCTCTATTTGATATCTTTCTTGTTCACCCATAAGAGAAAATTCAATAGTTTCGCTATCACTTTCATCTCTTTCACAAGGAAATATAGCTGGAACATCAGAGGATAACACATTCATACCTGATACTGATTCTGAATCTGATTCTGAATCTAAAGAGCTTCTTATGCCTAATCCCCAGTCGATTCTTCCACTATCATAGTTCTTCTGAGATGACTTCTTTTTCTTAAGAGCTTTCTTCTTAAGCTTCTTTCCCATTGTTCCACGGATCTCCTTCAAGCGATCAAGCTTTTCTGAAGTACCTGCTCTGATACCAATTGTTGGAAATAATACTGAGAGGGGGGGGGTGAATCAGTATTATCACATTAATAAAACTTTTTCAATTCCATAATCAGATTCATATATGCTACTTCCACAACTTCTTAAGATTAAGTTAATCGATCTTCAATGAGTGCATTAGGACATTATCAACCATATTATCAGTTAACAGATGCAGTAACATAAAGTAGATCATCACACATAAGGCACACATATGAACACAATGATATAAGGTGGAAACCCAATGCGGGAGAAAACCACCTGCTGCAAGTCATCTCAATCTTCTTCTTAATAAGAAAATTCTTTTACAATATTTGTACTGGTGCAGTCTTATACCAGTACGGGAGCTACAACCCCCTTTGCTCTTGTACTAGCCGATCCATTTACTAGTACGCAGGCTACTACCTGCTACAATGCTCCAAAGATTTCCTTTAGCTCTTGTACTAGCTTAGATACTAGTACGTAGGCGCCGGCCTACAATCTTTTCTCCTTCAAGTACCACGTTTCATCAATTTTCATACTGGATACATTGAGGCACAACCCATAATCTTGAAAGGCCACATTTCATCCAATTTTCATACTGGACCCAACAACAACATTGAAGCTCAAACAACCTTCTGAAACACCCAATCAACTGTAGTAACTAGATCAACAATAATAGGACCAAACCCAGGATGCAACAATGATAAACAAAGATTTTAAGAGAAGGAAGCACCCTGCTCAACTGCTAGCCTGAGTCCGGACTCACCCTGCTCAACTGCTAGCCTGAGTCCCGAACTCACCCTGCTCAACTGCTGGCCTGAGTCCCTGGACGCACCCTGTTCAACTGCTAGCCCGCGTCCCGGACGCACTCTGCTCAACTGCTAGCCTGCGTCCCTCGCTCTGAGTCTTTTGAACTGCCTGCGTCTCGGCGCACCTGAACCCTTCTGCGCCTGCGTCCGGCGCACCTGAACCGGTTCGCTCCTGCGTCCCGGACGCACCTGAACCCTTACTGCACCTGCGTCTTTTTAGATATGAAAGATATTAAGACTTCAAGACTAACCCAAACAGTCAGATCTACAGATCTGATCGTGCGCCATAGCGATCATAGTCCATTAGAAGATTCGCCTTCATAGATCTGGACTAGATCTCACCAAAAGATATTCAACAAAGATGGTGCTTAATCCAAATGAACTCCTTTGCTTTATATAGGCAAGCTTCTCCCCAAAACATGGAACAAAACCACGAGCCGACACCATAGAAACACAAAACCGTCGGCTAGATACCACACAAGAAACCCCCACGTGCTTTTCTCTGCCTTGAAATGTGTGCACTGGGTGGACGCACCTCCTGAACGGCTGGCCTGCGTCTCTGGACGCGGGTTCTACATGGTTTACCTGCGGGGACGCACTTTCTGTAAGGTGTACCTGCGTCCTTCATAATTTCAACAATATTTGAACCTCTGCTTACAAAGAGCTTGCCATTTGATTCCTTTGAGCTATCCTGCATCTATGTATTATGTTACATCTGATATCTCTTCTGAATGTATATAAGTGAGATGGTCTTTTATGAGAGTGTTGCCATCAAGTACAACATATGCATCATAATGCCAACACAGTAGATGAAAAGAAATAGATTATAACAGATCTAAGGAATTAAAGGATTTAAATTTTTTAGATCAGTTTGGTAATGATTATATGGCCAAGATCTATAGAGCTAATCTTGCCAATGATTCTACTCAGAAGATTTCATTCCTGTCCAAATTGCCTAGTAATTTAGGTGATTTGATTATGAAAGATCTATAAGTTCAAGGGAAAAAGATTGAACATAATTATTGTATAGATCTCTTATTTCTGTGTCAAGAAAAGGTTAAGTATCTCTATTGGCAGAAGAAAGCTCAATAATTTTCTCCTGGTCTTGATGTTTGTCATTTTGTATTACCATGGACACCATTCAAAAAGAGAAAATCTAAAAGATATGGAAAATTCAAGCCAAAGAGAGTAGCCAATCCCAGAAGGTCGTTCCGAAAATTCAAGTATTTAAAAAAGCACCGGCAACCAAAAAGAGACAATGCATGTTTCATTTGCAAGCAAGAAGGTCATTTCGCCAGAAAATATCCAAAAAGATCTTCTAACAAGTTGAAAGCCTGTATAGAAATTGATGATTTTGTAGATAATTGGTCTATAGTTGATTCTCAAGATGAAGTATCAGATGTGTATATATTAACTGATGCTTCCTTGTCAGATAATGAGTCAGTTCCAGACACATGCCAGAAAATGAATATATGCTATGATTGTTCTAACCCAGGCAATGAAACTGATTTGCATTTTAGTGAAGAGTTTAGCTCAGATGACTATACTAATGAGACATCTGAATATACTTCAGATGATACTGTCTCTACTATTCCTTCTCTATCTACAGATAGAGGTACTAAGAATTCACAGCCCATTTTAAAATCTCTGCCTCCACAATACATGATTAATTCTTTTTGCCCTTATCCAAAGACAATTTCTCACTCATCATCATCTTTGGTTGCTCCCACATCTGTTAATCTTGATGAAATTTATTTTCTTAAAAAGATTGTTAAAACTAACAATCTTCTCTATATTCCTGTTGAAGTCCAAGTTAAAGGAGAATGGATCACTGCAGATGCATTCATTGATACAGGTGGCTCCAATAATTTAGATCACCCATCTTTATTCAAAGGTTTATGGAAGCCTCTACAAAATATTTTGATTTCTCAGACCATTGGTGGCTCCGTCAATCTCACCCACTACATTGATAATGTATCTTTAAAAGTTGGAGGGAGTATTGTAAAAATTTATGCAATTCAGCACTATGATGCTTCTGCAAGATTGTTTCTTCGAATGCCATTTATTAATTTTGTGTTGCCCATTACAATTAGTGATGACAAAGTCATTCTAAATATAAAAAAGAAGGCAATCTCAGTTCCAAGATTGACTTTGGCCAATTCAGAAGCCAGAAAAGAAAATAGCCAAAAGAAGGCCGGTATGAAACGACCCCAGAACGATTCCCATAATTGGCAAGAAGTATTCCAGATTTATGAAGAAAGGAGTCAAACAAAAACTAAACAAAAAGCAAACAGAAATCCTGATTGGTCTCCTGAACAAATGGAAATTTATGATAAATTGTTAAAAAGTTGTTCTGAAAATCCTCAAGCATTTTGGGATGTAGAAAGTCCTCAGCAAGAAATAGTTACTCTGCATGAGAACGGGTTTACAGGAAAACTTATACCCTGTACTCCATCTGATGAAAAAGAAATAAAAAAGCAGATTGAAGAACTATTAAATCTCAAGCTGATCGAACCAAGTTCTTCTCATTATTCTTATTCTGCTTTCCTGGTAAGAAATCACTCTGAAATAGTCAAAGGTAAAGCCCGAATGGTAATCAACTATAAGCAATTGAATGCAATAACAAAGAGATTTAATTATCCTCTACCCCACCGAGAAAATTTTTTGCAAAAAATTCATAACAGCAAGATCTTCAGTAAGTTCGACATGAAATCTGGTTATTACCAGATACAAATCAAAGAAGAAGATCGTCCCAAAACTGCTTTTACATGTCCTGCAGGTTTTTACCAATGGAAAGTAGTTCCATTTGGCCTAAAGAATGGTCCAGCTTTTTTTCAGTGGAGAATGGACTATATTTTTGGTAAATATGATTTTATTGTTGTCTATATTGATCACATATTAATTCACAGTCAAGATTTCGAATCACATCTGAAGCATTTGCAGATATTCCTTGAAGAAGTAAAACAACATGGTATTGTTTTGTCTGAAAAGAAAATGCTTCTATTTTAGGATAATATTGATTTTTTGGGTATCCATGTTATAAAGGGTAGAATTCAGATGCAGCCTCATGTTTTAACCAAACTATCTGAATTTCCTGATCAGCTACAGGATACTAAAATGATTCAGTGATTTCTAGGAATACTAAATTATGTGCATAAATATATTCCTATATTGTCAGAAAAAACTGCTACAATTCGTAAACATTTTCATTTTGGATGGTCACCAAAAGCCACAACGGCAGTTCAATTGTTAAAAGCTAAATGCAAAAATCTTCCCGAGCTCAAACCGCCAGGTAATGTATTTCTAATTCTTCAAACCGATGCATCGGATAATTTTTCGGCAGCAATCCTTTTTGAAAGAAAGGCAGATACGGGAGAAGAAATTTTATGTGCATATGCATCTGGAGAATTTTTAATTCACCAGAAAAATTATTTTCCAGCAGAAAAAGAAACTCTTGCCATTTTAAATGGCATACAGAAATTTGAGTTATATTTAGCCCCTGCCAAATGTATGATAAGAATGGACTCAATGAATTTCAAATATTTCTTATCAGCAAAAATATCAAAACAACCCGCAAGAGGAAGACTATTGGCATGGCAGATATGGTTTCAAATGTATGATTTTGATGTTGAATGGGTTCCAGGTATTTCAAATTTTTTAGCCGATTCCCTTACCAGAGACATGAACAAGGTCCATGTTCATAATCAGAGAACTGATATTTTTGTTATTCCTGGTAAGACCCCTGCAGATGATAATTTTGAAACCTTTGTAAAAAGATTTCAGATTCTTTAATTGGTTCTTGGTAATTTGGTTGAAGAAATTAAAAAGATTGTTGGACTAAGAATGAGAGGAAATCAGTGGATACAAATATGTCAAGCCTGGCAATCCAAAAATGTTGGTGTTTTATTGGGTTTAGATGAAGAACTGGTAAAGGTATATCCTCTACCCAATATGAAGGTGAATCTTTATTTTAATATTCTTGTTGATTATTGGTCTAAAGAGTACACTGAATGCATGATCAAGGTTTTACAACCATTGAATTATTACCAGATCATTGGAGGTATAGATTTTTCTTTTGTTGTTTATACTACTGCTAAAATGCTGGATCTGGATGAAATAAATATGACTGAAAGGGTTGGAAGATTTTTAAAGTCTCTGAGAATTCCTTATCTTTTTGAAGAACTTGATGCTGCATTTTTGCAAAGAAATGATGAAAATTTTGCAGGAACAGATTCATTTCCCCAATATGAACTTTTTGAACCATTTGCAAGTTGGGAAATAAAAGATGGCCATTGCTAGAAGAAGCCACAAATGAGAGCCTCTCAATGTGTTGAAAGGACATTGCAGTATCTAAGAACTTTCTCGGCACCTTGGGATTATCAAACTTTAGAGTTTAGAAATCCTATTGTCCCTAATCGTTTGTAGAATTATATGGACTCGAAAGAGTTGCTGCATCTGTGATAGCCAATAATCATGAAGAAATCAAGAAAATCACTCTTTGGCTTAAAGAATTTCATAGCCTCAAGTTGCCCGAAAAATTATCTATGATGAGAACATTAGAAACACTTCAAGAAAGATTTGGAGCAATAAAATCGCTGATTAATCAAAAGGCATTAATTATTGTTAGTGTTATGGTAGGAAGTTGGAGTGATGATGTAGTTTGTTTGATAAATTTATTACTGTCAACCAAGGTATGTTCATCTATGATCTTTGAATTAGGTTGGCAACAACAAGAGAATATCAATCATAACTGCAAGCTGTGGGTCCAATGCGCCATAGAACGCTCTGTCAGCATGTTTCAAATTTTCAAGTGGGAATTATTAGATGGAGTCAAATTGTTATTACAAGCAATGCCTGAATTCCATAAAATCAAAAAAATTCCTTCCCTGACATAGAGATAGATCCAATGGCTTATGTAAATCGGTGGACGAAAACTAACAACCGATATCTCTTTCCACAAAAGAATCTCTATGTTACAACCGACATGAGAAAGTTTGATACAGGACAATCATCAAAGGCACCACTAAAAGGATAATTTTCTACAGTTTCAACAGTAGAAAAGGCAGCTACAACAAAAGTAAAAGAGAAGGTGTCTGAGGAAAAAGAAACCATTTTCGTAGACTTGTACCAAGATTCTTAGGAACAACAAGACCACACATGGGAAACAGAATATTTAGAATGGTTAAATCAATCATGGTTAAAGCAAAAGCTTCCCTCATCCTCGTCAGAAGCAAATGAAACGGACCAAGATTATGATAGTGACCAAAGTCCGATGGGACCGTGGTAGTGTTTTTTCTTTTAATTATTGTACTCGAGAATATTGAATAGACACCATTTGGACTAGTAATGCTTGAGAGGACCTTCAATAATTCTCATATGCTTTTAGATTTATAAATAAGTGTGTGTAGATGTTTAGTGTGTGCAAGCGTGTGCGAGCGTGAAAGAGTGTTTATATTCTGTGCTTTAAGAGATCAGAGACCAGAAGGCTCTACTGTAAGGCATAACTTGGTATGGAACATAATTATTTGAATTAATTCTAAAGCCTGCTGGGCCGCCTGTCTGAGGACAGTTTGTTCGAAGATTTCCTTAAGTCGAGATTTTCGACCTCAATGAGCCCACAACCAATAGAATTACACCATTCATGAACAAATAAAATGGAGACACTTGTCAACAAACAATTGACCTGAATTGTACAGTCAAATGGCCAGTCACCTGCCTAGTCAATGTATAGACTACTGACTCGGCATACCTGCGACTCAATTTTAAAATTTTGCTTGTTTGGGAATTTGATCAGAAAGCGATATCAGAAGCATACGATATTGAATTTGAGTGAAACAAGTTGCATTGGATTCAGGTCATTGAGATCTATGCACCAAGATATGTTTTGAGCACTTTTGAACACTTTGAATTTTGAGCACTAAAATGATCACTTGGATCACTCATGGACCACACTTATATGATTTTCAAGATAAAAACTTTAAATGTGGTTGAATGATCTGCAAATTATTTTTAACTATATGACATGGGTTAGATTTTCTTAGGTAGAATCTATTGGATTAAAACAAGAACATGGCAGATACCAAGGGGATTAGTGGTAAAGATCAAGGTGATCTTTTGAATAGTTTCAAGGATCACGAATGAAATAATACAAAGGTGACTCGATAGTCAGAAGAGAAACATAGGCAATTTTCTCAAGAAGAGGTGTAGTTGATGTTATTCTTGCGTTCAATTTCTAGATTGCAAATATGTGTAGTTTTATTGAAGGGTAGATCTTAATTCACATAGAAATTAAAAAATTATTTACAAAATTGATATAGTCCTTTGTAGACACACGTTTCAAACTTTAATTTTTCTTGTACTGATTAAGGTTGTGTATAGCAAGAGGAAGTTATTAAGAAGACATATGGAGGAATTGTATGAAAATAACCTCGTATTTTCAAGGCAGAAAATCAAGATCTATTTATTTATTTACGAGGCATTCATCTTGGCATAATCATACAAGGTTTTTAACTTCAACATAGGCCTCATGATTTGTAAGGCTCAAGGAAGCAGTGTTGTAATAAGATTTCTTTGTAGCATGGTTGATGGATGTCATAAAATAATTTGGACTTTCCAATAGCTAAATTTTCATCGAACCACAAAGATCACTGTGTGCAATTTACACATGCATGTTTTTCTTCATCCAACTTTTTTTGCCGAATTTATCCCTACGTTTCTTGTATAAAATGCAAAATTCACAATAACGCTTTCATGTTTTTACCAGTGAGATAGATGAGTAGGTTAAGTAAATTTTGCAACCATTATTTTAAAGCCAAGGTGAGGTGTGGCACTTTGATGTAAAAAAAAAATTATTTTCATTATGGTTCTATTGAAGGCTCGAAAAATCGGGACTCCAACAAGGGGCATAACCACCAGGTCTGGACCTTAGGATAGCTCCTTTTCCATTTGGAATAGTGGATTCGACTAGGGATGATGGGACAAGTTTCCTAATCTATTTATGATGTTCATTCTAATGGGATGATGTTTTTCTTTTCTGGGTTTTATGGGGTGAATACTTATTCTAAACTTAATCTATCTTCTAACTGAAATATACATAATGAAAGAAAACATCTAACTTTAAAATTCTCCCAGAAGTGACGTTTATATATGCGATCTAAAATGATTTCTGAAAGTAATTGATAATAAATATCATTCAATCACGATAAGAAGAGAATCCATTTAATAATGATCGTTTCATATAAAAAGTTAGCCGAAACGATATGAGAGATATATCGCATAAAGAGTCATTCATATATTCAGCATAAAGAATAAATCATCATCATACAAAAGTGCGATAATGATAACTAAGAATTTAAACTTTCATACATAAATAACTAAAAATGATTTATTGCTTGATGCATAAGTAAAAAATCATTAAGAGATAGAAGTACCATTTGTAATACGTCCAACTCATTTTCTCCAACAATATTGGTCTACCTTCAAATCACTTAACATCAACTAAGAGTACAAAAGTGCAATTTCAGTAGAGGATGCTAAACTCAAGTACAAAATAAATCGCGTTCCATTAATTTTACCAAAACCTCCTCAGTGGGGGCCAAAAGTGCATGTTCTGAAGAATGTTTCTGATGAAATTTCTAGACCCCTCTCTAAATGCATGAGAGGGGTTTAAATGACCTTACTCATTTTAAGCGAAAATAAACCAAAACAAAAATAAAATACGTCTATGAATAATCCTGCATCTGGTCCTTGAGATCGCAAATATCCAGCATAGGTTTAAGGAGTGTCAGTTGGTCGACTTCAGCTTTGAGTTGTCCTGCGAATATGGCATTGGTGAGTGTTGGCACCATCTTCTCGGTGGAAGTAATGAGGCACTTCAGGGTCATCCATTGGCTGTATGGTTTCACTAGGTATTGCCAGTATGCCTCCCAGTTCAACCTGCTCACTCATCTAATTGCCTCTACCCTTTCCTCCACTACCTGTTTCCATACTTCTTGAAGTTGTTCTGCTTTTGGAAGAAATCCATAAGTGGTTTCTACTACCAAATTAGCATTGTGTAGATTTTCATTCACACATTCAATGACACTATTTGCTACTACTAGTGCGTCCTCCATTGCCTGTTCTACCTCTCTGAACCAAGAATCCCAGTTTGCAAATAAGATTTCTTTGTGTGATTCATCTATTTTTGGCATATCTGCTCTTTTCCCATCTTCGGATTTCTACCAATTGAAGAAGTTTGAAACTTTCTTAAAAATTAAATCATATTCAAGTTGTAATTCCACAACTTGGTTCGTTATGTTATTGCTCATTTCACAGTGAGAATTCCACTGCGAAATCTTCTAGAATAATAATTTTTTTCTGGTGTAAAAGCCGGGAATTGATGCCAAGTGCTTCTGTGACAAACTGTTCAATTTTGGGATCATCTTTATGCAGTTCTATTATGCTCTGTAACTGTGATTCTTTACCAGCTAAACTACTCTGATGTGCCAATTGCATTTGCTGAAACTCTTGCTGAAGTTTAGCAAACTGCATTTCTGCTTGTGGGTTGATATTGACCTGCTGTAACTGTTGTTCTAATAACAAAATCTTATCTTCTTTTCTTTGAGCAGCAATTGTACCTCTGCTGCTTTGTCAATGGTTGCTGAAGCATATGCGCCTGCGACCTGCGAGAGTCTAGTGAGGTTAGCCGATGGATCTATAGATAGGTCTTTCTAGAGAACATCTAGAGGTTCATCATCAGGAGTGATCACAGAATCCAACTTTTATTCTTTATTTTTCTTCTAACAATGACTTTGTGTTGAGGGCTATAGAATACATTTAGAGGAGGAATTTCCTCTATTCTCAATACAATCTCAGATGTGGGAGTAATGGGAATATGCTTTGTTTCCTGAGTGCTTACAACTCCTTCTGTTACCATTTATGTAGTCATTTCTTGTTGGTTTATCGGTGGCTCTGCGATTTGTTCCTCCGTGTTGAGTATATTATTGAAATTTTCCCATTCTTCTTATAAATCAGTTACCAGTGGATTTTCTTCCTTTGTAAGCGGAGTTGAGGCTTCGGCTTGTTTTATGAGCGAAGTCTACTGATAAAACTCTGCTATGGACTGGGTTGTGTCTTTAATTTACTCCTCACTCTTGCTGTGTTCATTCTCTGATTTTTTCTCAGATTGATCAACAGATTTTTCTGCATATTCATTTCCAGAACTTGTTTTGTATTTTTCTTTTGAGTCTCCACGTATGCTTGCACTGGTAGTAGGATCTCTCACTAGCTCAATGAGTAGTTGGTCCAACGGGACCTTATATAACCTCTTTTTCTTATAATTATCAAATGTTTGGAGACCTTCTTGATAAAAAGGTATTTGTGCCATATGCTGCACTTCTTTGAAGGTGTTTTTCTGCAGGAAAACATCATCAAAAGGGTCTTTTTCATGGGTAAATATCCTTAGTTTGACCATTATATTAAAATAGTTTACAATACCAAAGGGATCATATTGCCTTCCTGGGAACTTGGTGTAATTACAAAGATAATACATTGTCAACCTCTTTAAAAAAATGTCCTAAGTCATGCAATGCAAATACTCCACATGTTACAGGAAATTGAGGCCAAATGCCTTCTTGGAATCTTTCAGTATCTTACTCATTCCTCCCTCGCTGCATGTCTGATATATGTGAATAATTATTCTCTGAACCATCTAGCTATGGGGAGAATATCTACTTCGGCCTCCTGGGAGAACCTAGGGGCATATTGGTTGTAAAACTTTTTGTGAATCAGAAGCATAACTCTGTGACAAATCTTGAAGAAGTGTGGTATGAAATTAGACTCCCAAATGGCTTTGTGATATATTTGAATGGGAAGTAGATTTTGAGTAGTCCACTTCCATCCCATAAGAGAGAATTTGTAACCAAAACAAATAGCATCCATAACATAGGCGCTCATGAAAAATGGAGGGTCAACCCTCGAAGTAATACTCCTTTTTCTTCTGTACTCTAAAATTGTTGTAGCTAAGTTATGAGACAGGATTTGAGCCAAATTCATTATTGTAGCATTGATGAGTGCATCTATTAGGGGTAACCATTATGACGAGAATTTGGTGCTGTTTGGTTTACCAAACTATCTACATCACATAGCGGCAACAAAACAGAAAGGGGAACTACGAGAACCAATGGTGTACATACCGTTTTTATCTTTCTTGAGTCTTTCTTCATTGTTCAACCAACTCTTTGTGCATTCTACCAAGTCTTCATTTTTGTTCGCAAACTTCTCGAGAAACTGCCTATTGTAGATGGCGTGTGGCTCTGGTAGATGGCACATGAGTCTCAGGTTGTCTGGAGTAAACGAACCTATGACTTCTTGGATTGTTGTCTTCAATTCTTTGTCTAATATGTCCGCATAGTATATGATCCACTTAACCATGTCGATATAAGGAAGTATCTTTTGTCTTGCAGCAATGCGGTGCAAGAATGAGCATGCAAGTTTAGTTAGAGTAGCATCAAAAGAAACGCGTCCATCCACTGTAAGTGTTGTTTCCATAAGTCCCAGTTGTCCTTCCTCTAATAGTTGATACATAGTCTCCCATGTGGACGTCCCTGCATCTCGATTACAAGTAGTATCTGTGAACACGGGGGTCATCTCTAACTTGTCAGAAGCAGGTACCTTTCCTTTCTTCACCATTTTTTCAGATGTCCTGCTCTGTGCGTTCTTGCTAAAAGTTACAAGCAGAGAGCAGAATAGGATAAAAATGATAGTGAATGCAGAAATAAATCAATAGAAGGATGAAATAAGGGTGACGCAGGGTATTTAATTCTAAATCACATTAGAAGATATCAACTTGCGTCAAATTGCCTTTCACACCTAATCGTAATTGTTCTTTTAACAAATGTCCACAAATGAACTGTTATGCTTAACTTAATGTTCATAACTTCACATCGAAAGTTTGGAATCACTCTCTTAGAACTGTGAATCCTTTGTGTTGCGATAAAAGCAATTTTGCGATTTCCTACGCAATATGGCAGATCGCTGTATCGCAAAAACTTGCTTTCATTAAGACTTACTGTCATGTGAGTTGATGCGATATGCGATATGCAAGATGCTATTTGATTTCGCAATATCTGCTTATGCTTCATCGAGTAGCGCTACATGGTTGAAAATGTGATGCGAGAAGATTATAGGAGTTTTTTAAGATTTCACATTTTGCGGATATGGGGTAACTTTTATAAGGAAGGTCCATCATAGTCATTTTGTGATGCGAGAATAATCCTCTAAAAGCGGGTATTTTCAAGGTTTATTTTAATATTCGTGAGTTTTTGGGTATAAAGTTACTCTTAGGATGTTTTGATCATGTGGTGCTTATTTAAGAAACTTATCGTTTGTGATGTTTTATATGCTTAAAGTATGAAAAGGTGATTTTTCCATGGTTTTGCAAGTTCAGTTTTGACATCTTATTTTATTCTAAAAATAAAAAGACATGACTAAATGCTAAGATTTGATTTTTTGGAAGGGTCCCCATTTATTAATGTTATTGCTAATATTAGTAAATGGGGGGGTTGTTGATAAGCACAACAGGTTCTTATGGACTACACTTGTTGGATTTTAAAGACAAAATGGTTTAAATGTTGTTGATTGATCTCTACATTATTTTCAACTACACGACATGAGTTAGATTTACTTAAGCACAATCTATAGGATTAAAACAAGAACATGGGAGACACCACGGAGATTAGTGGTAAAGAGAAATGTGATATTTTCAATAGTTTCGAGATCATGAAGACAATAATACAAAGGTGAGTCAACATTCAAAAGAGAAACATAGGCAATTTTCTCAAGGAGAGGTGTAGTTGATGCTATTCTTGGGTTCAATTTCCATATTGGAGATATGTGAATTTTTATTTAAAGGGATCTTAATTCACATAGAAATTCAAGATTTATTTACAAAATTGTTATATTCCTTTGTAGAAACATGTTTCAAACTATAGAAAATCTTCTTTCTACTAATTAAGGTTGTCTGTAGCAGGATGAAGTGGTCAAGAAGAAATATGGAGTAATTGTACCATAACAACCTCTTATTTTGAAGGTAGCAAACAAAGATTTATTTGTTTATTTACGAGACATTCATGTTGGCATAATCATACAAGGTCTTTAACTTCAACATAAGCCTCATGATTTTTAAGGCTCAAGGAAGCACTGTTGAAGTAAGATTTCATTGTAGCATGGTCCTTTCCTTTTATTGATTTTTTTCTTGTCAAAGAAGCTTTAATTAGTGCTACATTTTATGTTTTATGACCATATCAGCAATACCCATTGTCCCAAAAATTATTGGAAATAACTTGATGGAACCAAAAAAGGGAATAACTTGGCCAAAAGTCGAAATGAAAAATATTTTTTTCTCTCAATTAAATTAAAATATAAAAATTCCAACAAGAGAGAAATATTTTGGCTTTTATATCAGAAATTTTAGGCTTAGAGAAATTTAAAAAAGAAGAAGAGATTTTTCAAAATTTTTAAAGAGTCACAAATTTTATATACAAGTAAAAATTGTTACTCATTTTTATTAATACTTTTCCATCATATAGAATTATTGCAAATAACTTGATGGAATCAGAAAAGGGAATAACTTGGCCAAAATTCAGAATTCCTTTTCCCTCAATTAAACTAAAATATAAACTTCCCAACAAGAGAGAAATATTTTGGCTTTAATACTAGAAGTTTTGTGCTAAAAGGAATTAAAAATAGAAGAAGGGATTTTTTTAGTTTTTTTAAAGAGTCACAAATTTTATACACATATTTCTTGTTTGAGGAGAAACATGTAAAAATTATTACACATTTTTATTAATGAATTTCCATCGTATGAATGGATCAATCTAGAACTTAGAATGCACTATTGACCTAAGAGCCATTTGTGAAAGGTCACAAGAAATTATTAGATATTAAAATATAATTTGCAGTAACTTTCTCACTGCACTATGAGCAACATAATTTATCTTTATCAATGGAGATCTAGTCCGGTAACTACGAGCTTTATTGGGGTATACCAAAATTACTGAAATATATGGAAGCAAATCCCAGATTATATTAAAATATATGGAGGTAAATATGAAATTTATGGAAAAAATATGGATATCTATATTGGTAACTTTTTTTTAAGCATAAAATTTTTTATGTCACCTCTCACATGAAACTAAATGAGAGGTTAGAAGTTTTAAAATCATCGAAAAATAAAATATTATTGAGAACTAATGAGGCATGAATATGGAAATGCCAAAACCAATCAATTATTTATCTTTGATGTTGAGCACTTCAATAACGATGACTTGTACTTGCATGGCAATGCCAATACACATTTCTCTTTTAATATATGGAAAATTTTAACCATGCAAATACAAGATTTTCATTTTACTCGTGAAATTTTTTATGGTCGCTCGTTACAAAATAATTGGGATTATATATTAACTAATAGAATATGTCCCGTATGCCAAATGTTCAACAAAATTTGTAATAGTCGGTCGAATGGACTTGAAACTATGTCAAATCATCTGAAACCACTATAGAAAAATATTTAGGATTATACCTTCACCAATAGAATATGTCCCGTATGTCGTGTGCTTAACAAAATTTGTAGCAGTCGGTCGATTGGAGCTGAAACTGTCAAATCATCTGAAACCAATGTAGAAAAATATTTAGTATACCAAGAAAAATTTGGGTATCTAACAAAACTGACAGATTTACCATGAAAGATTTAAAATCAAAATCGACAATTTTGTTAAAAAGAGGAAACTAGATTATAGATCGAGAGTAATAACACACATGGAAACCCACATATGAAAGATTCATATAAGAGAATACATGTGTGCTCTCTCTCGTTGTTATCAGTGGAATAGAACATATTCTTGATACATTTATATTTCAATATATTTAAAATTTATTATATTTATTATTGGAATTTGAAAAAAAAAAAATTGAAAGTATTCTCAAATTTATTAATGAGAAGGTCTATATATATAAATGAAATGGGTTTTTCCAAAAACATGTTTGGCAATTGTTGAGATAATTTTTTATTAATATGTAATTATTGACATAATTTTTTATTAATATTAATATTTATTTGTATATATGGTCTGTTTTTATAATATAATATTAATAACAACTTTATGTTTTGTTTAATTTATTATCCATTCATAATGTTAGTGTGTTTAATTGTTTAAAAAATATATTTATTTTTTATGTTTCTTTGGACAACTAAAGCATATGATTCTAAAATAAAATCATCTATAATTTATAAACACACATTTAGGTTAAGGAATTAATTTCGTGAATTATGTTGAAGTTTAATTAACGTGTTACGCAATGTTCTTTTTTGAAAACAACTCCCATGGCTGCCATTGTATCCCTGTTTACACTATCCGATCAGATGTTAGACCATTAAAATATTTTAGTCGATTTAATCCAAAACCTCCTTCATTTACACAACTAACTACCTAATAACTAATTTACTAAACCCTATGAATCTCTCTTCCACCATGCTATGATATACATGGTCAAAGCCGACATTGGAGAGATGTTCTTAAGCATTGGAAAGAATATCTCCACAATGCCTATGTCGATCCATACAACAAGTACTTGATCAATGTCAATTGTATGATTCAAGAAAGTACTCGATCAATCTCAATTGTATTATACAACCACGGAGGACATTGAGGCCACACTTAACCAACACCACCGGCCACTGCGAATCCTGTGGAAGAGAAGAGTAGGAGGAGGGAGCTACATACCTTCCAGAAACGCAACGTCCTCTAGCCTCCCTGACACTGTGCTATTCAACGCTGTTCTCATTAGTATTTCCATCGATCGATGTCCAAGACTACTGATTATTAACACGAATAGTAATTAATGTCTGTAGTTGTACATGTAGGAAGTTGTTGTCAGTATACTAAGCACTTTATATCTATTTCTTCTTGAAATGCTTATGATCCTCCCCATACAGACTAATGAATCTAGTTCATGTGTTAATGGTGTGAGGAGCACATGCTATTTCACGATAGGAAACGACTTTTAAGTGCGCGAAGAACAAGAATCATTTATATGGATAGGAATATTCCTCATCGGTTTCTAATATGTCGAGGTACACTCACATTTACATTTCGAATCCAAGAGGTATAGGTTGAATCCAGCGGCAATGGAGACTTGAAAACTATATATATGCTCCCGACGATTATAGTTTTTACAATAATTATGATGATAGCATTGAAAATAATATCCATGTTATTTGCAATGACATTCAAAACTAAAAAAACTCCATGTTATTTTCAACGATGTGGAAAACCATATGTCACAATATTATTGTGAAAGCTATCACAAACTGCAGGAAACAAACGAGAAAATAGGGTGATAGTGACCATATTGAATCTAATTGAAATCATTTTGTAAGGCTATGTTAATGTACAGTGAATGTCTTGGATGGTGGAGCTCGTTTTAGGTTTTGAGTATCATTTAATTTGGAATAAAATCTTACTTATATTTTCATTCTTACCTTATATTATTGAACATCGATGAGATAACATCCTCTTTAACTTCCATAAGAGTGAATGATCAAGAGTTTTAATGTTATGAAACCAGCTCAAGAAAAGATAGAAAAAGAAGATCAACGCCTTAGAATTCAGCCTCTTCGAGGGGGCAACCTCCTTTACATTACATAAATGAACACTTATTGGATGATACAAATGAAAAAACCTCCTTTCTATATATACGAGTCTAAGGAGTCACAATATAATCCAGCCGACCTAACAATAATAATATAAAGCCACAAAAATAACAATAGAGGGATTCTATGGGGCACAGAAATAACAATATGAGGGTAATAGGGGCACAATAATGTAAATAAGGGGTATAGCTACAATAGTAATGGGGTAATCACTAGTATTATAGGGACCCAACATGCCCCTCTCCTTCAAAAAAGTGTTGTCCTCAACGCTTGAGCAGTTCTGGATACTTCTGCATAAAATTCTCATCCTCCCATGTGGAATCTTTAGTGGACTTGAGTTCTTCCACTTGATAGGATACTCTGAAATTGATCGATTTCGTAGCTATCGAGTTCTTGTTTCTGTGACTACTTCCGGTTCCAATATAATTTTTCCTTCCTCATCAAGTTCTGGCAATATTGTTTGAACTGGGAGCTTGTCGCCTATAACCTTCTTTAAACATGAAACATGGAAAACTGGCTGCAATCGAGAAGCTGCAGGAAGCTCCAATTTGTATGCCATAGTACCAATCTTTTCCAACACCTTATACAGACCATAATACTTTGGTTATAATTTATTATCTTTATTAGCTTGCTTTAGGGACATTTGCTTATATGGTTGTAGCCGTAGGAATACCCAATCGCCTACATCAAAACTTCTTTCACTGCGATGTTGATTTGCCTGTTGTTTCATTCTATTTTGTGCCAACACGAGTTTATCCTTTAAGAGTTGGAGGACTTGTTGTTGATGTTCGATGTGATTTTCCACTGCCTGAACCTTAGAATTCTCTCTTAAGTATGATGTGATTGATGGTGGTTGGTCCCCATAAAGTGCCATAAATGGGGTCATTTATGTTGCTATATGGAAGGAAGTGTTATACCACCATTCAGCCAGAGGCAACCATTTGACCCATTGTGTCTGTTTATCAGATACAAAGCAACGAAGATATCCTTCCAAACATTTGTTTACTATCTCAGTTTGCCCACCAGATTGAGGATGATAAGATGAGCTATGAGATAACTGAGTACCAAGACAAGAAAATAATTCTGTCCAAAAATTTCGAGTGAAAATGGGATCTCTGTCACTTACAATAATCTTTGGGTTTCCATGTAGCTTTTGAATTGTTTCCATAAATGCAGTAGAAACTGTACTGGCTTTAAATGGATGTGATAATGCACAAAAGTGTGGATACTTGGTAAATCTGTCAACTACCACCATGATGACACTCTTTCCCTCAGACTTGGGTAAACCTGTGATAAAATCCATTGAAACCTCCTCCCAACGTTGGCTTGGAATGGATAAAGGTTGTAATAGACCCGACGTCTTAATTGTTTCAACTTTATTTTGTTGGCAAACCAAACATTCTGCCACAAACTTTTGAATATCTGATTTAAGGCCATCCCAAAAAAATTCCTTCTTAACCCTGTGGTAAGTTTTTAAAAATCCTGAGTGCCCTCCTAAGGGAGAAGTGTGCAATTCCATAAGAATCTTTTGTTTTAGCTGGTAATTCTTACAGAGGTATAAGCGATCTTTGTACCATAACGAATCATTTTTCCAGCTAAATGTATCAGAAGTACTGGAATCTTGTTGTAGCTTTTGAATAAGTGCCCACACTTCTTCGTCATTCTTCCATTCCTCCTTTGCTTCGTTTATTCAATCTGGTTGGATAATAGAAATGGCACACAACAATGCTTCCATATCCTCATCCTTTCTTGAGAGTGCATCTGCCACCACATTTTGCTTCCCTTTTTTGTAGATCATTTCAAATTCATAACCCAACATCTTTGTGACCCACTTTTGTTGCTCTTCAGAGGATAATCTTTATTCTAAAAAGTATTTAAGGCTATCATGATCCGTTTTTACCTTGAAGTGTCTTCCCATTAAGTAGGGTCGCCATTTCTTAAGTGCATGGAGTATTGCCAACATTTCCTTCTCATGAATAGCTTTGCTTAAAAAATTTCCCTTGATTGGACGACTTTCAAAAGCAATGGGTCTTTCATCTTGCATTAGAACAGCACCAATTCCATTTCCTGAAGCATCACATTCCACAATAAAGGTTTTTGTGAAGTCTGATGTAGCTAAGACCGGTGCTTGGCACATTGCCTCTTTAAGATGCTTAAAGGCCTTTGTTGCTTCTCGAGTCCATGTAAATGAATCTTTCTTCAATAATGTTGTTAGAGGTGCTGCTATTCTCCCATAATTCTTAACGAACTTGCGATAATACCCTGTCAACCCAAGAAATCCTCGCAGATGCTTTATGGATGTGGGGATTTTCCATTCCTTAATGGCTTTATTTTGCTAGGGTCTACCTTAACTACTTCATGAGATACAATATGACCCAAATATTCTACCTCCTGGACTCCAAAGAAACATTTGGATCTTTTTGCATATAATTGTTTCTCCTCCAATAGTTGTAGCACCTTGTCAACATGTTCAACATGATCCTTCCAAGACTTGCTGTAGAATAGTATATCATCAAAAAATACTAACACAAATTTTCTAAGGAATGGTTTGAAAATTCAATTCATCAAACCTTGAAATGTTGAAGGTGCATTGGTAAGGCCAAAAGGCACGACCAAAAATTCATAATGACCCTCATGAGTTCTAAATGCCATTTTCGGAATGTCTTCAATCTTCATTCTGATTTGATGATATCCCGAACGAAGATCCAACTTGGTGAAGTAAATTGATCCATGCAATTCATCCAGTAATTCATCAATGACAGGAATGGGGAACTTATCTTTAATAGTGAGCTTGTTGAGCTCCCTATAATCTGGACACATGCGCCATGATCCATCCTTCTTGTGCACCAATACTACTGGAGCTGAGAAAGAACTTTGACTCAGTTGAATTATACCAGCCTCTAGCATTTCTGCAACCATACGTTCAATTTCACTTTTTTGGACATATGGATATCTGTATGGCCTGATGTTTGGAGGAACACTTCCTAGAATCAGATGAATAGCATGATCATGATCACACATGGGTGGGAGACCTTTGGGAGTCTCAAATACCTTGGAATGATTGTCCAGGACTTTCTGGAGATCTGGACAAATAGATGATTCCAATGTGGAAACATCTAGTGAACATAATTGTGCAATTACACCTCTTTGCTCCTTTTATAGAAGCTTTTTCATGCCATTAGAGCTGATTATCTTTCCTGGTTTCCCTGCAATACCCCTTAATTCAACTTCCTTTCCTTCCACAGAAAATTTCATGAAAAGTTCTTGAAAATTAAAAGCTATTGTACCCAAGGATTATAGCCATTGGACTCCTAGTACAACATCAGCACCTCCCATTGGAATGGAAAGCATTGGGCTAGTCAATACATATTCTCCCATGGATAGCTTGATATTATGGCACTTTCCAAAACAATTTATTGTTCCTCCATTTGCAATCATCACTTGACACTCTGGTGCTGGATATAGGAAGCAATTCAATTCTTTTGCTACCCTACAATGAATTAAATTGTGGGTGCTTCCTGAATCAATCAACACTATTACCTTTTTCTTCTTGATTTGTCCTTCTATATTGATGGTTTGAGGAGTGGCAATTCCCGCCAATGCATTACAAGATATGGTCGGATTTATTTGTTCTTCATCTAGGCTTTGTTCCTGAAATATATCCTCTTCTTTTGACCTTTCTTGCTCGTTTTCTTCTTCCTCTTCACAATCTATGTAGGATAATTTCTTCTCACCACACTTATGACCTTTTGTGTATTTGCTATCACAATTGTAAAAAAACCCTTTTGCTCTTTTTTCTTCCAATCGTTGTGGTGTCAACCTTGTAGGTTGTGGAAGACTATGGGCAACAACGCTTCCATCTTTATAGTTGTGAATGGTATGCTACCTAGTTGCCATAATTTTGCTTTCCATTTTTCTTGCTAACCTGAATGCCTTCTCTAATGAATCAGGTTCCCAAAGGCGCACATCATGTTCGATATTATCCTTTAAAGACCCTATGAACACATCAATCCTATGCTCCTCTGGAATATCTTTTACCCTTATGTTCAATTTTTGGAACACCTCAATGTGCTCCATTATTGAACCCTTTTGTTTGAGACTTGTCAATTGGCTAAAAAAAGTGTTGCTTTTTGTATCCTCATAATGTGCTATCAATTCTTCCATAAAAATTGCCCAAGTGATAAACTGTTTACGAGAACAAAGCCATTGATACCATACAAACTGATTTGGTTCCAAATATAAAGTTGCCATACGTACCTTTTGTGTGTTTTGCACATTATTGAGATCGAAAAATTGCTCCATCTGTAATATCCATGTGGCGGGATCCTTGCCATCAAACTTCCTCATATCGATTTTTGGAACATGGTGAGTCTTCGATCCAACATTAGAGTCTATGGAATCATGATTAACATTTCATTTGTTCTCATCATGAGTTTCCTTTAGTACTCTTTCACCCTTAGTGACCATTTCTTGTAGCAACTTATTCATATTTATCTTCAATTCTTCCATCTTATCATCCATGCCATCAATTTTAGCGTCCATGCCATTCACCTTAGCTTCCATGCCATTCATCTTAGCTTCTACGCCTTTCTTTAAACATTCCATCTTAGCTTCTACACCTTTCCTTAAACCATCCATCTTAGCTTCTACATCTTTCTTTAAACCATCCATCTTAGATTCTGTTCCTTTTTGTGCAAGGGACAGTTGTTGCACTTGGTCTTGTAATTTTGATATATCATGTTGCATTTCTTCCTCTTCTTCATGAGTCATGCTAGAGCTTTCAAGTTCCTTACTAGGTGTTTGCATTTTCTTTCCTCGGGGCATCAGTTACCGATAATAATGCTCTACTATTCCCTTTGAATTCCTTCAAAATAAATTTTCAAACCAAGCTTAAGAAAAAATTTAAAAAAATCTGCACACCTTTTTTCACTTTGTAGGAGCTTGATATTGCCTCTGCTGTATCTCTGTACTTTCCAATCATCTAGTTCTAAAATTGTGATCTGTAGTAGCTCTCTGTGTCCTCTTTCCAATGCCACTAGTCTGATCCAAATTGGATTCTCCAAGAAAGAGTTATGCACAATCTCCCAAGATGACCTGATTATAGACCTTTCCAGAAGAGTGAACTTGTATGAAGTGCCACATGTACAATTTTCGACCTTTGGTTCTAACAACGATATACAAGAAACTACAGTCCGTCATCTTTTTATACCTTATTATGAAATTTCAATCCGATCCCCAGAGAGAAAGTTATGACGATTTTCCGTGGGTCACCTGTTTTGAATGTAATTCAGGAGTCTGTAAAAAGACCAACTTCCTCAAAGCATATCTCCGCAAATATCGCACGAAAAGATCGGAAATTTGGACCCAAGGTTCAGCGCGATTTCTTCTAAAATGGGTGTTTTTTGCGACTTCTGAAATGTCACAGAAAAAAAGTTATAGTGAAAATGCCACAATGACCTGTTTGGAGCAGCGAAACCCTAGAATCCAAAGCTCTGATACCAAATGTTATGAAACCAGCTCAAGAAAATATAGAAAAGAAAGATCAACGCCTTAGAATTCAGCCTCTTCGAGGGGGCAACCTCCTTTACATTACACAAATGAACAATTCTTGGATGATACAAATGACAATACCTCCTTTCTATATATAGGAGTCTAAGGAGTCACAATATAATCCAGCCGACCTAACAATAATAATATAAAGCCACAAAAATAACAATAGAGGGATTCTATGGGGCACAGAAATAACAATATGGGGGTAATAGGGGCACAAAAATATAAATAAGGGGTATAACTACAATAGTAATAGGGTAATCACTAGTATTATAGGAACCCAACATTTAACAATATTGCTCTTGCTCTCGAAATCACAATCATTCAAATACACAGTATAAAGACTCAATGAAACACAACGATTTTTATGTTATGTTTGCACAAGAAAAAGGTCTCGATTTCAAGTCTAACCTAACAAAAATAGTAATTAAATTAAAAGTTATATAATGAAAATCTTAAAAAAAAATTGTGTACATTGAATGGGATTATTCACAAAATAACATTTAGCCAACACTGTTGGTCTAAAATAAAATTATAATAGATGTAAAACTATGTTGGAATTATTAATCAACCATGTACCTATAAACGGAACTATAAAACTAGAAGAAGTATTCGTTTTAATTATTAACCAAAGGCGTACCTATATATAATTTATAATAGTCCAAATTAATCATATAATTTAAAAGAAATATTTTATAATTTAAAAGGGATATTTTTAAATTATTGAAATGATCAGCCATGTACCTATAAACGGAACTATAAAACTAAAAGAAGTATTCGTTTTAATTATTAACCAAAGGAGTACCTATATATAATTTATAATAGTCCAAATTAATCATATAATTTGAAAGGAATATTTTATAATTTAAAAGGGATATTTTAAATTATTGAAATGATCACAATCGTCTACAATGGTTCATGTTCTCATTCCTTGATTATTTAATATGCAATTCATCAATTAGACAACATTGAATATTAGATAGCGACAGACCAATGGCTCATGTTCCCATTCCTGGATTATTTAATATTCAATATTCAATGCAAGAATAACCATTCATCAATTAGACAACATTGAATATTAAATAGCGACAGACCAATGGCTCATGTTCCCATTCCTGGATTATTTAATATTCAATATTCAATGCAAGAATAATCATTCATCAATTAGACAAATTTGAATATTAAAGAGTGACAGATTGCACAAGTGGTGTACTTCTTCTACTGTTTTTATGATCATAAGTTATTATGAATAAACTTAGTTAGTTATGCATTGAATTCACTAATTTTTTTAATTTAATTATTTTATGTCTATATATTTTCATTGTTTTTAGAAGTGAGTCTAATGTTTTTTAATATTTAAATTATAGATTTCAAATTTCAAGATTATCACATATCATATTTCATTATTATAATATTGAAATTTCAAATTTCAAGCTTATCACATATTATATTTCATTATTATAATATTGAAATGATGATACATTAATAATCAATTGAACAAGGGAATGAATAGATTTCAAAAGCACATCGTCCGTGAAAAGGGTTATAATTTTCCTTTCCGTCAATGATTAGGTTGCAAGTTCTATTAGGGTTGTATGTGATTATCATTGTGTTTAATTATGGAGTCGGAGGTCCAATCTGTAGTCCCCACATCAATTTGATTCTCAAAAGGGTATTTCAACATATATTCCTATAGCCATTCCTGTAAACACTAAAATGATTGTTATACAAATTTACAAAACCTAAATATACAAATAATTAATAAATATACAAATCGGTTATATGTGTTGTATTTGTATGTTATGTATATGGATAGAGATTATATCAAAATTTTCATTACATTAATAATATTTCAACCACATTAGACACTTTGGACTAGAACTAAATCCAAAAGTAGCAAGGGACTTCAGTGTAGTTGGAAAACTACCATAGTGGTTGTTTAATTATCCAAACAAACTACAATTTGTTAGTATTGAAAAATATTGATTTCTTTGGAATTTTTTGAAAAAAAATTAGGTGTCCAAGTTTTCCAAGTTTTTCAGGTCTGAGTTTATGCTTTCCAAGTTTGGCCAATTCTTTCCTGATTTTGCTAATTTCCTAAGTTGATGGCCCCTCCAATTTTTTTCCAATGAGGTTTTGCAACACTGATTTGTATAACTGGCAGTGTTTTCTTATCTGTTATCTCCAAGCATTCAGCCATATTTTTCTATGCAGTATATCTTGCATTTTTTTCTCTTTGACACTCTTTCCTCTTTCAACAAGCAATTTACATCTCTATAGTTATAAATAATTATTCTGCATCTTTTTCCTAAAAACATGTCATACCTAAAATTATCTTGTAGTTTTTTAATGCAAATTCCTTCTCTCCTTTTCTTATCCATGCTTCTTTTCTCCATGATTCCTTCTCTTCATTACTGAAGTCTGATAGTTTAGATGGATTAATAATTAAATATCCAGAAACATGGGCCCTTGAATTGATTTTAACATTGTTTTCTTGGAATATTCATGAACAACTAGTATGGTTTTATATGCAAAATAATTTATGTTTCAAAAGAAGCAATTTTGAATGGCTCAAGATTTCAACCATAAGTCACTTGGGACTTTGATTGATTTCTTTCATGAAGCTTTTAACATGCAGTTATTGAACTAATTTTTTTCTTAGCATTAGTACAAAATGAATAATTACTTACTAAAAAAAATTAAAATTTGCATATAAATGGCCATTTTTCAGTAGGTGACCATATCTTATAACGCCACTAACTTTTCGTCATTTTTAGCTTAGTCATTAATTAATTTCTTCAATTTTACCATATAGTAGTATATTTAGTCATTAATTTTTCATTGGTTTTGTCATTAATTGACATAATTAATGACCAAATATACAACGAAATATATTACTATATGAATCCTCCATAAAACCATTTAATGGCCAAATAAATATGACCAAAATGTTGTAAACTAGCTACTAATAGTCATATATATCTAAATTTTAGTCATCATATGAAACCAATTAATGACCAAATAAATATGACTAAATTTCAGTCTTGTTATAAGAAACTGTAAATTAGCTACTAATAGTCGTATATATCCAAAATTTAGTCAAAATTTTAATAAAAAAATTATCATTTGCAGTAATCATTTATCTTTTTTTGGAATTTTGATGTTCATTATATAAACAACTCATTTAATAGCTTATATTCATTTCATTTAATTTCATTCATAATCATTATAAGCGACTAATTTAGTCATATATTCATTTTATTCGTGTTCATCATTAATTAATATAAACTACTAATTTAGTAGTTTTAGATTGATTTTGTGTTCATTATTAATCAACATAAATTAATTAGTATGATTTTGGGATTAAATTTTAAAAACAAATGCCATACAATGTGAATGCTTATCTAATATGATAATGCAATGTTACATATATGTTAATTACAAGACTAAATAATATCAAGTGCAAATAAAAATAATTTCAACCATATAAATTTTATTATATAAAATATCAAGTATTACAATATGAGTTTCCAACTTAATATCGGTTGGACTACAATTTACACATGAAATATTGTTTCATCATTTCAAAACATTATCATTGTGTTGCCAAAGCATTGCAAGTGAATTCACCAACTCTAAAGGCTTGACCATCAGTCTCTATGAGTGTGTCTTATGCAAGATATTGGCTCTAAGGGTATCACTAGACATATTCTCTTCTCTCTCTCATTTTGCATTTTTTGCTCCAGTGTTATTGTTCTCCTCTTTCTTCAATTGTTGCTTCTTACAGTCAATATTGAGTTCATCTCCTGAAAATCAAAGAAGATACAATGCAAAGTATAACACACGAAAGACGATGAATACTTGAATATAAAATAAAGTTGACTCTAAAAGATTTATACAATATATACCTCAACATTCGATAGTGGTCATTATGTGGCTAAACGACTTGTATAAACAAAGAAAATAAAACATCACCATAGAAAATAACACCTTAGGAACTTAGTATTCAACCTTCAACAAAACCTTAGGAACAATCGTACCAACTAAGTTACATGTTAAAAATATCTGTTAATAGATAACTTGTGAAAACAAATGGAAAAAAAGCATCAGTGTAAAAAATATCCTTATTGCCCATTCTAAAAGAGTCATGTTCCTTAAATTTGGATATTCGTTTTCCCACAGTAAAATTTCCTCGCTATTATGAACTATGTTTTTAGGATCATGAGATTGATCCAAAGTCATATTAGATTGTGGAGACAAAATGATTCAACTTTCCAATAAGAGTACCTCACTTGGTTGAATGAAGGTGCTAGCTATGAGTAGTGTCAAAACCTTAGGGAAGCAAAACACTAAGCCCCAAGAAAATATATCACCACTTGTCAACTGAAAGAAAAAATTTCAATCCCACAATGGCCTCTGGGAGAACATTTTGTTGGATGGATATCACACTTTGAGAGATGATTGTCTAATACAATAAGAAGTGTACATATATTGTTCCCCTCACAATTAGCCCCTATAGTTGTGTCCTATAATATTAATCATATTATAATATTTAATTATAAATTATGACTATCAGATAATCATTAGCTTGAATAATTAGTCTGAAATTGTGTTTCTAGTATTTTTTTTTGTTAACTTCGGCAGAGTTGCTATCTATATTTCAAAATAAAAATTTACATATATCATATGTCCTAGGTGATTAACTTGCCTAGAGGAAACCAGGAAACCACTAGTTTGCATTAAATCCAGCCCAAAATTTGACAATATTCATCTCTATGTATCTACCATGTCTGTTCTTACGAGCTCTACTCATTATCCTAGCTTTTATTCTAAGGTAATACATCATATTTCAGTTTAACACTAAAAGAAAGCACTGACAGACTTAACATACTGCATCAGTCCTCATCCGAGGAAATTATCGAGGCAGGTGCCTTAGCACTTGATCCAGGGATCTCACTTCTCTGCTCCATTGTCCATTTCAGGTCTCTCAGCATCTGTTCAATTCTCCCCAAGATGAGGTTGTTGCGAGAGGTCTGAATTTGTACAGCTGCAATTTCCTTAAGGAGCACAAACTTAATGTTTTCCATTTCTTCCTGGTTCTGGTTCCGTTGTTGTTCATTTCGCTGCCACATTTCCTCCTCTTCTTCTTCCTGGACAACCCGATTCATGTTCATGGCTCTGGCTACCACATGCTTTATTATCCAGTATTTTTGTAGCATTTTGTTGAAGAGGGAATTGCAACTCCGCGAGTCGTTGGGGTTCGGCACCATGGGCTCCCATTCTCCCCTGGGGACCTCCTGGTTCAAGCTAATAGATCTTAGCTCTCTCTCCCAGCCAGCTATCTGCTCCCTAATTTCAGGTGGGTTCCCCACCATGTAAGCATCTATAATGCTCATCATGTGCTCTGCCTCCGATTTCCTGCTCCTCCTTTTCGGATTTTTGTTGGTTCCCTCTTACTGATTTGGTGCCCGTTTCGCTTTCCACGAGGCCATTTTATTTCTACACTGAATGTTGTACTTTACTGAATATTTCTTACCTATCAAGACATGATAACATAAGTCAGTAACACAATTTAGAATTTGATTTTTGATCCAGTTACTTACCATCCTTTCCTTGCCAGGATTCTAGTTTCCCAGGGTAGGAGAAGGGTGTGAAGGTGCATCACGCACTGAGGGTTGGCCTTTGAATCAACCCATTTCATTTTCTCCACTCAATATGGCTACGGGTACCCCTCGCTGCCCATGTTTCTGGCTTTCTGAGGGTCTGTACAGGTCATGTTTTCTTCCCCACTGCCGAACGAGGTGGCTTTCTCTCCTTTTTTCCATGGATTTCCTACCCATTCTTCGTCTTGCCTTTTCTATTAAAAACTTTGGTGCTTGGGTCCGACTACTTACAGGGTTACCTCTCCTTCCTGAGGTTCCTTCCTTCCCCGCTCTGAAAACTTTCCTGGGTTTGGTCTTTCCTTTCCTCAGGAGACCATTAGTACTTTTCCTCGGATGACCAGTAGTTTTCCTCGGAGCCAGGGCTTTCTAGCCTGCTCGTCTAGTCAGAGGTGGACACTATTGCCCGGGTCTAAGGGCTCCTACATACTAGCTATGTCTACCTCCTGATCTAAGCTTCATGGCCCTCTCAAGAATGTTTCTTAGACTCCTACCTCTAGCTACAGAATAAAAGGCCGAGCAAGAGGTTGAGACTACATACCACCTTACCCAGTTGTTGTCGTATCCTTTTTCTGTTCACTGCTCCTGTCTACTTCCTTTCTTTGTTCCAGCTGGCCTCGTTCTCTACTGCATGTAAATAGATATTTCCACCTCAGGCCCTCTTGGGGTTATTCCTTTCCTTCTGTCCCTTCTGACCTCCACTTGTCCTATTTCTTTACTGGCACTTTTTCCAGAGTCCTCTTCTTTGGATGTGCCTCAACTGTTCTATCTGCCTTTACACCTTATCACTCCCTAGTCCTCCCGGATACTCTTGACATGTACTTTCTGCCCTTTTTCTACCACTTGCCATCCCTTCTCCAACCCTTTGCATAGCCTCACACCTGCCCTCCACAATCTCACTCCTTGATTGCACCTCCGTTGACATATTGGGATGCGATCCATCCCTGTCATGCTCCATCAGCTATCCCTTTTTCCATTTACTCCTTTCATTTCGCCCGTGTGTCCTATCTATCATCACCAGTTGTGTCCTTTCCCTACATATGCCACTTGCTGCGTTTTCCTGAACATTCCTTTCTGGATCTCTATTAAAATTGTTATCGACTTCTAGGAGTTTCTACAACTGCACCTTCTCCTCCGAGTGAGGGAGCTCTCTTCCTCTGAGGTCCATCGACCTTCCCCTGTTTCGACTTCCCCAATTAGCCAGCCAGTCTACTGGTCTATTTCCTTTTCGCCTTAGATGTGTGGGAATAATATAATCTACTCTGTTTATCAATTTCCCTATTTCACTGGTCAACCATGCCGTTCTCCAGCTCCTGCTAATCTTTTCCGTTGGTGTATTTTTTTGCAATTGTTTTACCATGTCAACTACCAATTTCGAATCACCTTCAATCTGAAGATTCTGGTACTTTTCCCGGATGGCAATTTCGAGTCCATGTTTTAGCACGTGTAACTCTGCTTCATTGTTCGTTGCTTCTCCGCAATCCATCGCATAAATTCTCAGAGTGGTTCCTCCATCATTCCTGAGTAACCCCCCTATTCCTGCTTCTCCCAGATTACCTTTTGTTGCCTCGTCAAAGTTTAGCTTGACAAAGCCTTGGGGTGGATGCCTGTAAGTACTAATCTCCTCGACCTCTTTGGTTTGAGGTTTACTTTGTGTTCTGTCTATCATGCTCTATTTTAATTTTAAGCATTGCAAGATTCTCTCCTCTATTTGGTTGATCTTCCAGTCTTCATCATTCCACCGTTCTGTTAAAATAGTTTCTCTAATATTTTGTATTGTTTGCTTCCATATTTCTGTCGAGGTTCTCCTTTCTTCATTGAATATCATGTTGTTTCTTTCCTTCCAGATGTTCCAAAGCATGAGACGTATGGATAATGTCCACGCACGGTTTAAGATCTGGTTCTGGTAAGGTTTTCTTGGCTAATTTTCCAGAGTATTTTTTATATTATGGTAGTTTCTATGACTGTTTTCAAACATTTGTTGGTGATTTCTCCACAAGTTACAACTGACGATGCAGTTGTTGGTTAGGTGCTCCATTATCTCCTCCTATTCTTGGTATAGTGCACATCGTGAGGGTCCCTGCATGCCTTTTTTCCATATTTGATCCCAGGTTAGTGCCCGTCCATGATGTAAAATCCATAGAAAGAAAGCTACTTTAGGCCAAGTCTTAATTTTCCAGATGTTTTTCCATTTTTTTGATTCTGTCGGTCAATTATGCCCTACCTTTAAATGATAGCCTTCTACTATAGAGAACGTGCCTTTTATTCGAGTTCCCCATCAGAGTATGTCCTTCCCTATTTTAACCGCAACTTTCCTGGATGCCATTTATTTATTGTAAGTTCCCCAACTTGCTATCTCTGGGGCTGCTACCGAGTCATCCTTTTGCTTCCAATTTCGCCAGTATTCCCCTATGCTTGGCTTCCAAAAGTTTCTAACCAATTCCACCTCTATTCGGGAGGTAAATTCATGGATTTCATGGAGGGCTTCTTTATGGAGAAGTTTTTCTCGTTGTTGACAGGATTCCTCCCATAACTTGGCTATGTCCCCCTCTCTTACGTCCCAAAAGATATAATTTCTTATCAGATCTTTATTTTTCCTAGCCAAATTCCATATTGTTGATCCGTTTTTCTCAATTTGGATTCTCATCCTGTCTTCTGGCTTCTCTGTCGCCTTGTATTTCTTCTCCCAAATTTTCTTCCATAGGTCCTACCCTCCCTATGTCCACCTCCACCATAGTTTTGCTCCCATCACTTGGTTGAGGGTGTAAGGGTCACGCAAACCTAAGCCTCCATCTTTGATTGCTTTGCTGATTCATTCCTAGGAGAGCAATGCCCATTTTCATGTTTTACTTGTTCCTTGCCATAAAAATTTCTTAAACATGGCTACTAATTTTTGACAGATAGATTTAGGGACAGCTTACCTAGACATTTGGTATATTGGGATTGATTCCAAGACTACTTTTAGATGGATTATCCGGCTAGGGGTATTCAGAGCCCGGAATCTCCAATTATGTATCTTCTTTCTTATCTTACCTATAAGAGGTCCCCAATTTGCTAGCCAATACTAATACTCTTTAAGCATGATGCCAAGATACTTTGCTGGGAAACTTACTAGTCAGAATCCCATTGTTCTTGCCAAGAGTTTTTTGGATGCTACCTGGGTGTTAAAGAAGAAGATTTCTGATTTCTCATTGTTAATCTCTGTCCCTGAGGCTTTCGTAAACTCTAAGAGAATTTTTACAATCTATTGGGCTTCATTGAGAGTAGCTTGTCCGTAGATCGTGACATCATCTACGAATTGTTGATGTGTTATGAGAATTTCATTACCCCAAATTCATAATCCCTTTATCTTTTCATTCGCCAGATGCGCTTTCACCAACCAACCCAGACCTTCTACTTCTAGAATGAATAGGAACGGGGAGAGGGATCTCCCTGCATAATCCCTCTCATAGGGTTAAAGGATTTCGAAGGGGATCCATTTAGCAGAACCGACATCATCGGGGTATTTACCATTAACATTATCCGTTCCAGCCATCTCTCATCAAAGCTATGAGCCTTTAGGACACCCCCCAGGTATTCCCAACTAAGACGATCATAAGCCTTGGCTAGATCAAATTTTATTAGCATGCCTTTGTTTTTGGAGTTTTTCAATGAGTGTATTACCTCTTTAGCAATTACTATACCATCTGTTATATGTCTTCCTTTAACAAATCCAGTTTTCTCCTGAGCTACGAGGTCATGCAGGATTGTTTTGAGTCTGTTTATCATTATTGTAGCTAGTATTTTGTATACTACATTACATAGAGCTATTGGTTTGAAGCCCCGAGGTTCTTTTCAGTTCTCCGTTTTCGGAATCATAGCAAGGAAGGTGGAATTTAGGGCCGGCTGCACGCGCTTCGTGCATCTTGATTCTTCCACTATTTCCATGAGGTCTTGGCTCATGAAGCTCCAGGAGGCTTGGTAAAATTCTATAGTAAATCCGTCAAGCCCTGGGGCCTTGTTCTTCACCATTTTTTTAACACTTCCTGCACTTCTTCTTTTGTGATCACCCTAAGTAGGGCGAGATTCTGATATCTGGTCACTTTTTTGTGGATATATTGGCAAACATTAGTTATTTCCTCCTCCATTCGTATATTAGGTTCAATCAGGATCCCTTTGAAGTAGTCTACCAATAACTTCTCCATTTCTTTTTGTTGAAGTATCATGTTCCCTTGACTGTCTTTGAGTGAGAAGATTCTATTATGCTGTCTGTGGTTCAACATTGCTTTATGAAAGAATTTGTATTTTTCTCCCCTTCTTTCAACCATTGGACTCTTGATTTTTGTTTCCATAGAATTTCTTCTTGATTTCTTCTTTCCTCAATTTGGGTAATCACCCTCCCTTCCTCCTCTACTAGCTCCGCACTTCTTCCTCCCTCTATGATTTGTTATTGGATTTTCTCCGTTCTTGCTTGTAGTATTTCTTTCTCTTTTTGAATGTTACCAAATTCCTCTCTGTTCCATTTCTTTATTTTTCCTTTTAGGTCTTTTAGTCTAATTTGGAACGTATGCATTTTGTTTCTACCTTCCATGCTGTTTTTACTCTCCTTCCACCAAGTTTTCATTTTGTCTAGGAAAGTTGGATCTCTTAGCCAAAAGGCCTCGAACCAGAATGGCCTGTTTTTATTCTAAGGATTCATTGCAATCTCCAGTTTAATAGGCCAGTGGTCCAACCCTATAGATGGAAGAATGGAAGCTTCATAGAAGATATCCTTTCCTATTAATTGTTCAGAGGCTAGAAATCTGTCCAGCCTTGACGCTATTTGTCTGTTCCTGCCTCTTCTGTTGTTCCAGGTAAATTTTCCATTTATAGTTGGAATGTCCACCAACCTTAATTCCATTTGCAAATCTTTGAATCTCTCCATCTTCGGGTCCTCTCTTTGTATTCCTCCTTTCTTCTCTTCTTTGGAAGTTGTCATATTGAAATCTCCTGTAATGATCCACATCTGTTCTTGATGCATATTCCCAAGCTTTTGCATATGAGTGAGGAAGCTACCTCGATCTACTGGGGTGTGGGGCCCATAGACTGCTGAAACTAGAAACCATTCGCTTTGCCCTATGAGTCTAAACTTTCCTGTAAGGATTCTGGGCAGTCCTATCCACCAGTCTGTTATGACTTCTGCTGGGTTCCAGATGACTACGATCCCTCCCGCACTTCCTTTAGCATCTAGGGTTACTTGCTCATATTTAGGTTTAATTTTATTTAGGATTTCCTCCATCTTCTGGCCTGAGATTTTGGTTTCTTGGATCAACATTATCTGTGGTATGTCTTTTCTAAACCGTTCCACAAGGTTTCTCTACTTCCCTTTGCTATTTGGACCTCTTATATTCTAGGATGTAATAATCATTGGGGGGTTTGATTGAGGTTGGAACAATGCCAAAAGCAGAGCAACTCCCCCTGTGTTTACTAACATTTCCCCCATGAGCTAGATGGAATCCTTAATGTTTTTTTGGCCTCGTTTTTTCCTCCTTTTAATTTTCCTTGCTGGTCTGGTCGACTGTCCTTTTGACTCTCTTGATGCTCTTCCATCTCTAATTTTCCTTTTCCCTGTTTGGCTTGATATTGCTAAAATGTTTCCGCATAGAGTCTTTTTTGACCCTCAGGGATAAATCGCTCATCCAAGTTTCTCCGTTAATTTAATAACTTTCTCAAGACTTCTTCTTCTATGCTTAGGTCTTCCCCCCTATTTATCTCCATTTCTGTCACCATATTTTCTGTCTATTCTTCCTGTTCTTTTTCTTTTTCTAGGATATCACTCTATGCTTTTCTCTTGGTGTGGGTCCTTTCGCTACTTGAGATGCTTTCTTTCTCTTTGTCTTCCTAGTATTCTATGGTTTGATCCTCATCTTCCCCTTCTTATTGGAGGATTTTGAAGCTATTTGATTTTCCTAGGTGTGTTTGCTATTCCTTTTTACCTTCGTTTGAGTTTTCTTTTGTTGGTCTTCTTCTACTCTTCACCTCCTGGAATCCCTCCTGGTCTGTTTGTTTTTTTTTCTACTGCTTACTTTTTCTCTCTTCTTCTTTCGCTGTTAGGGGGCACTCTTTGACCAAGTGTCCATATTCATGACATCTACGACATCTAAAGGGTATATGTTCATAGTCCAGGGTTTGCTGCCAAACCTCTTTGTGGTACTCTAACTCTATTGTATCTGTGATCAAGTTAGCAATGTTCATGTATACACATATCCTAGCATATGAAGTATACCTTCCTTTCTTTGTAGTTTCTGCTATTTTCGCAAAACTCCCTATCGTATTTCCTATCCCTTCCAGAATTTTCGGGTCCCAGAAGTCCATTGGTAAGCCAAATAATATAACCCATACTGGTGCTGCTAAAATTTTTTCCTTATCGGGGTTATAGCATTCTTCCCAATATCTCATGAATAGACCAGCATTATAATAAAAATATGGGCCATTCTCAAACACTCTTTCTTTGTCTTACAGGTTAGAGAAGATTACCATAAAGAAGCCTTTTGCTCCCAGCTTCAGCTCGATGTGTCTTAGGGGCTGCCATTTTTGCTGAATCCATCTAGTGAGGTCTTTTTCGGACGACCAGACTACAACGAAATTGTAGATCATGGTGTGATATTTCATGTAGCTTCTATACCTTCATGTTTATTTGGCAGGATTACAAACCATGGTTTCTCCTCCGCACATGGCAGACATTTGCCCCTTCTGCTTGCCTGCCAAGTCACCCCTAGGATAGGGCCTACATTCTGCTTTCATGCTGTCGGTTGACTGTTTTGTCCTTCGCCTGATGTGGCATCTCAGTAGGAGGGGATATCTCCCCTCCTGACCTCTTCCATAGTTAAAGTTACTCTCAATTTCCATGATTTTTTTTCGCTCTTACTCTCAGGTTTCTGCACCGTTGTCTGTCTTGGTTTCTCCCCGCCGTCTACCTCATGGTTTCCTGGCCATTAGGGTTTGTTCTAGAGAAGACTCTTCACAATCCTAATAATTTGGGCTCTAAAAAATAAAATAATTCATGTAGTGAATAAATCTTACATGGTAGATTTCAGTGATTAAAATTAGAACTTTATTCTTAATCTCATTACAACAAAAATAAATTCAACCCTAACTAGTTGGGATCTAACAAATCAAGAATTTCATGTAGTAATGTAAATTCACACGGTAGATACCAATTATTTGCAATGACAACTTTATTCTTGATCTTACTACAACATAGATAAATTCAAGGGTACATACATATTTCCTTATCTGAGACAAACTTTGAACACATTCTAATATTTCATCGAAATATAATGATATGGTTTACCTGTAGGACATGAGAAAGCTATCTACATCTAGCACCCGTCACTGGAAAATAGTGTTATTGAGACACCATCTCATGACATTAGAATCATTTAGATATATAGTGTTATAGATATATGTTGGGCAATTTATTGGACTTAAATTGCTGCATAAATTATCGACCAGGGAAACTCGTAAGCTTGTGATGGTGCCAGCACAATATATGCAGGAGTAGGCAACTAACTCTATGCCTAACTAAATTATTTAAGATTCAATACAATATGCAAGGGAAGAGGCTCCTAACTAAGGAGGTCCTGGTTGTCCTTCCCTACAGTATCATAGAGAAATCATTCCTAAAACTAAAAACTTAAAATGAAAACAAGAGAATGAACTTAGTTATTGTTTAGATTCAAGTAGAGAGAGAGACTAACTTAGTCTCTTTATTGTCCTCTCATGTACTAATCCAAACTAAACTAAGATTCATTCATAAGCATAAGAAATGAAATAACTTTGAAACATAAACACAAAAGAATGAATTTCAATTACCATATAAATCATTGGAGAGAGAGCCTAACTTAGACTCTTGGTATCTCCTCATATGATACTTGAAACATAAAAGAAAAAGAATGAATTTTAATTATCATGCAAATCAAATAGAGAGAGAGTCTAACTTAGACCCTTGGTTATTCTCTCACATGCTGATAAGATTTTAATTCAAAACTCATTCATCAACTACAAACAAATTCTCAAACATCTAAGCAACTAAATGAAATAAGATCTAATATGAAATAACATGTTTCTCTCATCCTTTTAGAGTGAGCTCAATTCTCCTAAGAACAAGACAAATTATTCCATATACTACATTAAGAAAACATATCTAAAAACTACATAAATTCCTATCTACATAATGGAAATATATGAAAAATGAAGCCTTATTCTATTCCATCATCAATTGGATACAATGCTCTAAGAGTCCTCTCCTTTGGAATGGAGGAGGTACTCCTATTTATACAAAAACTTATGATAACAACCTCATAAATGTAGACCCACTATTCTCTCCTTTGACCCACATATTTCTCAACCAATGATGACACATAACCCTATCCTCCATGATCTCCTCCATGAGGTCCATGATCTTCTCCATGAAGCTTATCTTATCAAATTCGAATTTGATCATTCAAGGCCACATAAAGATGCCCTGGAAGCTTCCTTTGTGCCTACACATGTCAACAAACTCATGCTAATTGTTAGGTATAAGTTTAAGCATATTATTTTCTAAGTTTTAGCCATAAATTCACTTAGAAATGTTAAGAATTAATAAACTTTGGAAAAGTATTGTTAGAACCCAATAATGAGGTAAGTGTAATGATATGGAGGTGGAATGGAGGTGACATGAAGGTAAAATTTGAAAATATTGGTGAATAATGGAGTGAAAATAGGGACTATTTTGAGGCCCAACAATATACCTTGCAACACCTATTCAACACTACCTTCAAGATTCAAATTCATCAATTGATTTACTTTAGTAGCAAATTCTAGTTGGAATTTCATTAAATACAACCCTACAAAAGCCATTTATGATAGATGTCATTGCATTCTCTAGATCTATCCCCTCTAGAAAAAGAATAACTGGTATTCCCGAATTTTTGAGGTACTTGCTTCATTTTCAATATGGGCTATTGTGTCCTTCACATGGAAAATGTTGCAAATATTAGCTGTATACTAGAAACAAGCATGCAATTCAAGGTTTCTCCTAAAGTCTCTTGGGTGAATTATAAAACACCATTTACTTAAAAAATGATATATGGTAATAACAAAAACCTACCCAAGATCCCACTTAAGAATTCAAAATGTTTCAAATAGGAGATATCTTAAACAATACCAACTATTTAATTGCATAATCACACTAAAATAGACAAATCTTTAAAATGTTGAAAAGTGTGAAGAAAATGGAGTTGGAATATTATAGTTATGTTAGGGTAGATATAGATATGTAAAATGTAACTTCTATATAAAACACGTAAATGTAACTTCTATAGCTACATGAAATGTAACTTATATATAAAAAAATGGAGTTGGAATATTATAGTTACGTCAGGGTAGATATAGCTACGTGAAATGTAACTTCTATATAACATTCTAAATATCGTTTTTTAGTCATTTAAGAGACTAACTTTTTTTATCTTCGGTTAATAACTTAATACTCCACATAAAATAACATTGAATTGGTTCTTCGCAAACCAAGGGAAAATTTTAAACCAATGTGAAAATGCTTACTCATTGCCCTGCCATATTTCAGATATTTTATTTGTGTGTGGATTTAAGCTAGTGTAATGTAACTTCTATATATTTGACAATTTAAATGTAAAAATTTACCCACATTGAAGTTATACAATTAACATATGCACAACAAGATACAATATGCATGAGTTATAAGTAATATGACGTTTACATGTTATATCAAGACAAACTTTTTCTCATCTCATTAACTCTTATCGTATAGTTGGTGATGGGTATAGCCTTTAAAATTATGAGCCATCCTTATCATATCCTATATTTAATGATGGACATAGCTTTTAAAATCATCAACCTTGTTTGTTATTTTATGTACGGTCACTTTAAATGGAAGTTCTCATAATTTTATACAATGTTATCTTATACAATTGGAGATAAAATGATGTGGGGATGGTATTTCTAGAGATTTTCAAACTTTTTTTAATTACCTAAAATTAGCCTATTTAAAATAAATGAGGGTGGTGTTTCTAGTGATTTTCAAACTTGTTTAATTACCTAAAGTTAGCCTATTTAAAGTAAATAGTTGCACTGACCATATTATCTTCAAGTTGCTAACTTTGCTTGAGGGCATCTTCATGACATCCACCATCTCTGAAAATCATGAAATATTAGTAGTATCTTGCACTAAATAGACAATGTTGGCATATAGTATTTTATTTTTGTTTACTACTTCACAAATTTGTTCATATTTTATGATACTTGGTTTCAATTTCCATGTTAAGACTGGATTCATCGTGCCTGCTAGGATTTTTGGTTGTGCACACATCATATTTCTCACTTCTAATTCTAGAAAAAATAGAGAGTATGCACAATGACATGCAGTAACATGTGGGTGTCTATTTTACTCAATGATATGCTTGACTTTTAACCCATTCCAATCCTACCACAATAAAATTAAGAGAGACAAGGACACAAGAAGGACTATCAATAAATGAAATTAGAGACTTTAGAATGCAACTCAAATTGTAACTGAATGTAATGATAAGTATTTGCAACTGCCTAGTCACCGATGAGCATCGAACCACACTGTGAAGAATTCCTTGCATTATGAGAATTTGGTTGCACCTACAGTAATCCTATGTAGTAGTTCCTTGAATTTCTTATAGATATAATTTTAGAAAAAATCATACTCTTGCAATTCTTCCCTATATGGATCATCTTTGTCCCCCCCTATTGATAGTTATTTTTCAATGCAACAAAATATAACTCTCCAATTGCATCATTGCCTTTCAAAATAATGCTCAAGTATTTCCAGGTGATTTTCGAACCAATCTCTACTTAGGTCCATGAAATCCTTGATTTGTCTCCATCGTATAAGCCTCTTTTCATAATAAAATTATAAATCCCACGTTTTCATTCCTCATCCTCAACATACCAATTCTTTACAGTGGAATACTTTATTGTTGCTCCCTCAGTGCAATAGATATCCACTACTATGGCATGGAGATGATTGGTGTCATAAAATGGTGCAGTGAATCCTTCAATATATGTCACAAAACTCCTCTCACCTCACAAAACTCCTCTCATCTACAACAAGAGTCCTCTCAAACTGCCTGGTCTCCATCTCATTCATCCTGAAAAAGTGAATATCTCCATGGGTGACAAAGTGTGCTTGGGGATTTAATAGAAAGACCTGTCACTAGAAAAATAAAAATACAATGCAACATAATAGTTATCAGTAGGAGGAACAACTTTGCCAAGCTACTTCCTAACTAGATGAAGATACTCCTAAATTACCTGTTATAACGAACAAAAGATAACCCCAACTGCCTATAGAGCCTACCTATGCATGGTAGCAATGAAAACACTATAAAAAACAACATTTACAACAACGTTGGTCAATCTCCTCTTTTAGTCGAGGGCATGCCTAGGTTTTGAAAAGTATCAAGCAGGTCAAGGTCCACCTCATCCAGGCTCGTCTTCTTCTTCTACTCTCTCTATTTAGGTTCAGAATAATAGCAAAGGTCTTGGAAATTGATGGGTGGGTAAAAGTTCTCAAACCATTTGGGTTCTTCCATTTTTAATCATTCTTTGTAAGCATTGAGTTTAAATTTCAAAAGCCATTCAAGTTCCTTATTTTTAGCTAAAATTAACCAAAGCTTTGGAAAGTTGTAAGGTTTAATGGATCTAAGTATATTATACTTAAAATCTAGTAACATGGTTTAAAACTGTAGGCATTGAGATTAGAATCTAAGGATGAAACAAAAAGGATTTTATGTTCATGATTACAAGAAATTTTAATTTCATGTGAAAAAGTTTGGGGTATGTCTAGTATTTGCATCCTATCAGAAAATTTGCTTGCATCACTCAAGCCCTTTGAATTTGGGCATGGTAGATTTCATTACACAAAAAATCAACCACTAAAAAAAAGGTGAAAACAAAATTCATGCATTCTGACCCTAGAAAAGTTAGGGAGGAGAAAACTAATCTGTACAATAAGGAAATAAAAAATGCTTACTTTTCCATTGTCTTTTGATGAATTGTTGACTGCAATCAAGATCTGCATTATCATAATCATTAAACCCTTTGTATAATAAGCACATGCAAAATTATTACTTGTGAATTTTGTTTTGATGAATCGTTAGCCACAATCAATATTTGCATTATCATAATCATTAAACCCTCAACTCTAGATGAAATTTATTGTTTGATAATATAAACCCTTGAAATTGTTTACCCATAAGAAAAAAAATCATCTTTAGTAAAAAGGAAGAACTCTCTAGAGTCCAAATTCATACCCATGTTCAAATGGCCAAAATATCCATGCCCAGTGACCTTGCCCTTCCTCCATCTAATCATTGATGCTCTCCTAAGGTGTTTCCCATGAAAACTCCATCTTGGGTTTGAATCCCATGAAATCCATAGATCAAGTTGATGGTCTTCCTTCTTCTAGGATATCCATGCAGATATCAATAGGCAGAGAAACATGCAGTGCTACAATGTGATGTTGTAATTAGTGAATATTTTATTTTAACCCAACACTAAATTGGAAATGAAAAAGAAAATAAATATTTATAATGGAAAAAATAAAATAAATATTTATAATATGAAATAAAATATATAAATTGCAATTGGGTTAAATGATTTATTTTTAATAAGAATTTGTAGAAGAATAAGTTTAAAATGATATTGGGATGAGTGTAAACATTTAAATATGGCCTCAATTAATAATAAAAAGTTAAATTAATAAAAATAATAAAATTCAATTTGTTATATTTTGATTTTGTTATTAACTTGTGAATAGGCTTTGTTACAATACTATGGGCCAATAACATAGCTTATCAATACTACAAGCCCAAAAACCATAACTCATTTCACAAAAAAAATATTTTATAACAATATGACAAGATTCTTAACCACGGATATTCACCCCCACATTACGGTAGATATTATTAAATTGTAAAAAATAGCCTTTATTACAATACCATGGGTGAATACCATGGATTATGAATACCACATGCCCAAAAAACATAAATTATTTCACTATCAAAATATTTATAACAATATGACAAGATTGTTAACCATGGATATTCACCCTCACTTTACCATGGATATTAAATTGTAAATTGGCTTTGTTACAATACCATGGGCCACTAAAATGGCTTATCAATACCATATGCCAAAAAAACATAACTTAGTTCATAGTAAAAATATTTTATTTTAATTTAATTTTATAACATTTTTTTAATTGAGTCTAAAAGGGAAAATGTTACAATTTGAGATATATCTAAACCCTCTATCGTCACGACTACTAAAAATATTCCCATAGAAATTACATTAAGGTTTTAATAAAATTAAACTAAGATGGATCTGTGCCGGTTCTATATATATAGATCTTAGGTAAGGATCCAAGAGACGAGAGCAAGCAAATTGAGAATTATAACAGATTAAATATAGTGTATGATTTTTTTAAATATTTTCATTATTTTATTTTCTTTGACATGATTGATCCAAAATATAGGCTTAATATTTTATAACCAATTAAGTTTTTTTTAATTTATATAATTTCTTAAACAAAATACAATGTGATCAAATTGAACAGAGAGTTGGGGAGAGGACAAAAAGAGGGATGGAGAGAGTGAAAAAGTTGGAGGGTAGAGAGAGAGAGGGATGGGGGGAGAGAGAGTGAGGTGGTAGAGAGGGAGTGAGAGGAAGGAAGAGAGAGGGGATAGGGAGGGAGATGCAGTTGCAGTGGGAGAGAGAGAGGGAGGAAATAACAAAGACATAGAGAGATAGAGGTGGAGAGAGAGAGGAGTGAGAAGGGAGAGATGGAGAGAGAGTGAGGGAGAGAGGAGAGGATAGAGATAGGGTGAGAAGGGGAAGAGAAAGAGATGGAGAAAGATAAGGAGGGTGGGAGATAGTGATAGAGTCGGACAGAAGAGAGAGAGAAAGAGAGAGAGACAGAGTTATTTGGGGGGGGGAGAGATAGAGGGAGGTGGGAGATAAGGGATAGAGAGGAAGGGGGATAGAGAGAAGGAGAGAGAGATGGAATTGGAGAGGGTAGGAGATGGAGGGAACAAGAAAAACATAGAGGGAGAAAGGTGGAGAGAGAGAGAGGGGGGGTGACAAGGGATTCATGGAAAGGGAATGAGGGAGAGAGGAGAGTTTGAGGGAATAGAGAGAAGGATATAGATATAGAGGGAGAGAAGGGGAAGATTGAGATATACATAGAAGGGGAAGAGAGGGAGAGTGTGTGTGTGTGTATGTTTGGGGCGTGAGATAGAGAGAGGGAATAACAAAGAGACACAAATATAAATATAGATATTATATAGTATTATATAACCAACTTAGATCCATATAAACCCTATAACTATCAAGTGCCGAGATGGATCCAATCTCTCGAGATGCAAACATTTCCTCAAGTTTTGGACTAGAAAAAGAAGTTTACTCCTCGAGATATTGGATCCTTCTCGGCACTTGATAGGTCCGGGGTTAAGATGGATGTAGTTTGGTTAATATGAAATTAAATTAGTTTTTATTTGATAGTATAGTCTTAAAAAATAAAATTTCTCTTCAAATTAATTTCAAATTGGAACTAGATCCAATTAGATTCAATGAATAGATTTTTGGAAAATACATAAAATAATTTTTTTATTAAAATATATGTTTTTAAAATTACAAATTATTGGAGATAAATAATGCAAAGTTGGCTCACATATACACCATGTGAGGATGAATAAGTGGTTAAGGAAGGATAACTTTTCAACCAATATTTAACAACCTTTCAATCCCCTATCACTTGTAAGTTTAGATTGCTCACAATTAAGATGACTAACATAAAAAAAATTCATATTATTGCAGTACTTGTTAGGTAGTTGAATTTTTGTTCTTAGACTAACTTAATCATTCATGTTTGTCATTTTTAGTTGTATTACTTATTAGCTAGTCACATATTTTAACCCACGACTAAATTAGTGATTTATGTTAGTAATTTTTAGTTCTGTCACTTAAATTGCTCATTTTTGGTAGTATTTCACTTGGAAAAGTTGCAGTGACTAACGTTTTTAGTCACCTAGTCACTAATTTCTCATTTTCTACTAGTGTAGGGGCTACTTGAATTGAAATGGAAATAATTGAGGATGTGATTTGAATGACATCATGGTGGATTCTTTAACACATGAATTTTCTTTCCATTCTAATCTTACCTGGACCATTACATTCACATTATGTCATAGTCTCTCATTTTGTGAGATTTCACTCCTAACTTGTGATGCTTAGAGCTCCCCTTGCCCAAATGCTACTAGAAGAGCCTATTTTTGGGATCTAGAATAACGCTCGGGCTTTGAACATAGATTATAAACCTTGATTGTTAATGCCTCTTCTTAATGTTTAAAATAAAGCCCTCCTATCTATTATAATGTCTTTCTTAATATGTTATGGGAGTCCTTTAATTCAAGACATGGACTTCAATACTGATGTGTCTTACTTTTCATAAGGGAGTTGTCGTATTTATGTGTCTATTGGTTTTCCCCCTAGATCAAGCTTGGAAATGAATCTTGTATTTTGAAATACAACAATGTTGGTGTTAAATGACACCCTTAAGTATTAAATACCTTTATGTGATTTTAACTCTTTTGTCTAAAGTTATATGTTCTTGCTTCAATCCTTGACACCAGTGCTTTAGGGTTATCCACAGAAGCAATCCATTTTTGGTTTGTTCCTTTTATAAGTGTTTGGTTTGTTAGGTGAGAAATGGAAAACAAAGTAAAAATATTACTGGTCCCATATAACTAAAAGTAGTTACTAGGAATGAAGATTGTTGTATTTTGAAATAGAAAAATGTTGGTGTTAAATGACACCCTTAAGTATTAAATGCCTTTCTGTGCTTTTAAATATTTTCTCTAAAGTTATGTTCTTGACTCAATCCTTGACACCAGTGCTTTAGGGTTATCCTCAGAAGCAATCCATTTTTGGTTTGTTCCTTTTATAAGTGTTTGGTTTGTTAAGCGAGAAATAGAAAACAAAGTAAAAATATTATTGTTCCCATACAACTGAAAGTAGTTACTAGGAATGATGATTACAATATGTATATGGGCATCCTGCTTGTTTTTGCAGTGCTAGAGGAAAGCTTTTTTTTTTGCATTACAGAATGAAAATTTATAATGAAGTTTTTTCAAGTGAGACCTCCTTTTCAGATGATGAGTTGGAACATGGGATGGCATGGTTGGTTAACTAAATTCAAAAACTACTTTAAATGGTCTCTTTGAGTAATAAGATAACAAGATCAATGTTCCTTGAGCTTTTCTATTCTGAAAAACATCGTTCTAAGTGGTTTTCCTTGAGTTGTTTTAGTTACATGTGCTTCTTTTGAATTGATTGTGTTACCATGCATGCATATGGTAAGTGAGAGATGAAATGCTATAACTGAATGAGAGAGGCATAATGCTAGAACAATTTAGTTAGTTTAAAAAAAAATCTACTTGTTTGTATCATGTTTCCCTAATATATTAAAGTTTAATGTGTTCTGATCTCATGTCAAACAAGGGTGTGTTATTTCCTTTATTCATACTTTGATACTCATATTTTTTACTAGGAGGATTTAGTATGGTATATGTAGATCATGTCTATAGGAGCTAGAAAAAAGTTAATTGTTGATTACCAATGCAGGAGAAATGCATACAAATAATGAAGAGAAGTTCAAATCATTTTTCAGAGTCTCAAGGAAGATGTTTGACTACATATTCTCCCTAGTAAAACTAGATTCATCATCAAAGCCATTATCTGTTATTGTAACAGTAGAAGGCAGGGTGCTAACAGTTGAAAATCAAGTTGTTATTTATCTAAGAAGGTTAGATTAAGGTGAATCTCAACATAATGTAGGATAATCATTTGTTATAGGGAAATTACGTAATTCATTTGTTGTATCTTACAAATTTCTCATGGCATACCTTATTTAAGTTCAGTAGGTTGGTAGATGACCCCTGCTTCTTAAAATATTACAGTGTAGGGAATTTGTATTGAGTATTTTGTGCAAATTGTATATAGAAATGGAGTAGGGATTTGCTCACGCCATTCTTCGGGGTTAGATAGATTTCAAAAGAGATCCATGGCAAAAATTTTATGAGCATGCCAAGATTTTTGTTCGGTAAGTGCTTGAGCCTAATCCTAAGATTTGGTTAACTACTCGACAAGCGCTCGGTATGGTTCTTTTTGTCATAACTAAATTCTAGCTTGAGGCCTACAAGGTGTAGTTTTAGCTTGTAGGATTGAGTTCAATTTATAAAAGTAATTAAACGGGAGAGAAAATTCCAAATTATTTATATCATATGTGAATTAAATTTAACTGCCACATTTAAAGATCCCCAGTAGAAAAGAAGCATATATAATAATGGAAGAAAAGCATGAAACTATCTTTTGCTGGTTAAAGGAGTCCAATTCACTTGGTAAAGTTACATTTAATGGTGAAGTGGGCCCTTCATCACCTATAGAGTTGAATGAAGATTCATGTTTGTTAAGGGAACTTTCATCTGCAATGTTTAGGGAAGTATGATTTTGTTAGACCTTGTAATGTTGCACAATTACAAAGTTTTTTAACATCTTTATTTGAAAGCCCATAACCACTCCAACATCTACATAGTACAATCTAAAGGAAATAACTCCAAAGAGTGCTCTTAGTGAAAAGGTCAATAATAGGCTCTTCATTCAATATGCATGAGCTCCTTGTGTATCATCCCCTTTTATAATGTCTTCAAGCACCACCACTGCCTCCAATGTGATTGAACTTTCTCGCTCATAAGCAAATAAAACCACAATTAGATACAGATGCTAGGGATGATTGAATTAGGTGCATACAACTAAAGTAGAAATAACAACCATCTGTGGATGGTGCAATCCCTGGCTTGATTGACAGGCATCATAAAAAATTCAAGCTTCAATATCTGCAACCTAAAGGAAACATTCCAAAACAGTGCTCTTCATAGAGAAATCAATCATAAACTATTCACTCTGTAGGCATGAACTCCTCGTGTATCATGCACAACCACTCCCTCCATGAACTTGAACTTTCTCCTAGGTGACCAAATAAACACACTATTAGACACATATTTGTTAATAACACATCCTACAATAATAGAAGTCCAAGAGACAACATCCGGTTTACACATTTTACTGAACATTTTATGTGCATCACCATATGAAAAAAGAGCTCCATAGCCTTATCAAGATACCCCTTACATGCATATCCAGCAAGTATTGCAATCCATGAAACCATGTCCCATTCAGGCATTTGAAGAAAAAGTTTCATGGCCTCATCTACGTTCCCATCCTTTACATACCTTGATATCATAACATTTCAAGATAGTACATTTCGTTCAGGCATTCTGTCAAACACTTGTTGTGCATTCTCTATGCAACCACATTTAGCATACATATTTACAAGAGCACTCCCCACAATGACATTACACTGCAATCCACTGGCAATTATGTCATGGTGGACTCCTTTTTCACTTTCCAGATCTACCAAATTAGCACATGCTGAGAGAACACTGGTGAATGTGAAATGGTTAGGTTGGGTACCTGTTTTTTGCATATCACAATAAAAGGCCAGTGCCTCCTTGTAAAATCCCCGCCTCACATAATCAGACACCATTGCAGATGATGACACCATATTTAGTTTAGACATTTACTTAGGTAGGTAGGGTGCCCCTATCTCCCATCTCCCTATAGAGTACTTTGGTCACATCTTCTTTCTTCTATGATACTAGTTCCTATGCTACCACCTTACGATGTTTCCTTTACAACTTGTGGTGCAATTTCTAGTTGATATTATTTTTAATTATAAAGAGATTGTCTTTCAGATTAATCACATCATTGAATTTTGTGATACATTAGTTGGTTCGAAACGTCGACCAAAATTCAATGATGTGATTAATCCGAAAGATAATCTCTTTATCAATATGGATCACAAAAGCCTTAGATCTAATATTATTTTTAATTGTTCAAACAAATTTTTATTAATATTTATTATTTATTTATAATTAATATTAATGAGAATTAATTTCTTTAGCAACACTTAACTAACGAAATGGAAGGTTTCCATTTTTATATGATTTATTATTATCAACCATGATATCATAAAAAATTAATGAGATTATATTTACAACATTAATGAATTGAATAGATTTATTCAATTATAAATAGTTTCTTTATATTGTCAACAAAAATTTAAATATTGAAAATTTAGTTGTAAATAATACACATTTAAAAATAGAATTCTTATATATATATATATATATATATATATATATATATATATATATATATATATATATATATATATATATATATATATATATATATATATTAAACCACAAATAAAATTTAAAATGATATGCTATACATTTTATTATTAAATATAGAATTCTTATTTATAAATTTTGGTGAAAGTGTGAAAATTCATGTTATAAAACTATGATTTATTATAATTTTTAATTATTTTGATATTTTCAATTATATTGTAATTTTTTTATTCCTTTACAATACTGCACAAGTTTTTGAGAAATTTTCTTCCCTTTCAACCCTTCTTGCATGTCCATGTAGATATTCTGCTTCTGATAGTAAAGGAATCTGGTCGATATTTGGCTTCCCATGGTAAGGGTTCTTATATGCTATACAAACTTTAATTTATTATCCATTCAATATTGTAAAATTTGTCGCTAATTCTTAAAATTTATAAAGGAATAAAATAAATATAGTAAACATTTTATAAAGTATGTTGCAGATAAAACATATGTATCTTATAGTTAAGATTGACCATAACATATTATAAATTTGAAGAACAATGTTGATCTTTCCCTAGAGTGTATTATGAGAACTTCAAAATAACTACTAGTTGGTTATGAAACATCTGGTTGAATAGTCTATTGGAGACAAGCTTCACAAATTATGTTTGCTCCTACTCAAACTTGTAGACTTGAACATAATGAAGTAAACATAATAAAAGAAATATGAAATAATAAAATAAATATGAAATGACTACTCTAACTAACTTCTCTTAGGAGAATTTGGACTACTACTAAATTTAAAAAAAGATATTAGATAGATACAAATAACTCCAAATTTAGGAGAGGGAAAAAATTATATCTCCTTTTTTTATTAAAATCAATAATAAAATAACAAAAGTTTACACAAATTTACGATCCACACTATCTATAACCATTGTCTAGATTCTTCCATCCCTGGGACACTTAGTATTGCTTCGTATCATTTGTTATTTTCCATGCAAGGAAGAGGAATACCAAGATGTGTTAGCTGTCAATACCAAGTAAAACGAGATGAGAACTGCTAGAAGCAAGGATTTCAAGGGAGATTAGGATAAAAAAAACCATAGGATCTAATGCTTATGATTGCTTTTAGCTAGAAGAAAACTTTGATGTAACAACATAGCTTGTAACATTCTCCTTCAAGTAGGTCTCCATTATACCTTTTCAATATGGTTAATATTGTTTTCCATGGGATATCATGAGTTACAAAAGTGGCTTCCCTATAATCCTCTATCAAGAGCACATGGTTTCCACATTTTTTTATATATTTTTTGTCATTATTGTAAGTGTACTCACACCTTTGATGAATGAAAAGGGTGAGTAATTTCTCATAGAATGAGCATAAAGTGCGAGTAGATTGCTAAGAAGGATTTTTTAATAGAGTTTTGAGTGTATTGATGCTAACAAAAATAGATATGAAAGGGATGAAGGCCAAACAAAGGCATCTGAACTGTAAATATGTTATGATAGATTATCCTTAATGTGTGAGGTCAGAAGGGGAGATGATTGTGAAAATTCTCAATTACAATTATTGGAAATTTATCTCCTAATTATTTTGTAGTTTATTTTTTATTACGACTAATATAAATAAACTCACAATCACAATCTTCACCAAAAATAAAATATGATGCGAAAAAATAAATTGGAAGCTGAGAAAATAATGCACACGTATAATAAAATAGACATCGATATTTTTAGACTGAAAAGTCCTGACAAAAACCCCGAAGGGAAAACTGATGCAACATATGAGGGTTTATTTTATTATTATGCAACAATAAAAATATGAGTATAATATTTGAATTCCCAACTGGAAATCCTCCGACAAATAATTTGGCCAAAATAACATGGAGAAAATTTCTCCCTCTGCAAAATAACTCGGCCTCTCTCTGACCTACTCACACTGCTGGCCTGGGAAAGTCATATGACCCTTGAATCAACCTTAAAATGGGTGATCTAGCCTCCTCCTACCTTTGAAAAAAAATCATATACCTTCTGGATGATCTTTTTGGCATTTGGAAACTGGAACAAACCCTTCCTGGAAACTCACTCAACTGGACTGGCTAACTCGCACTACCTAGATGACTATCTCTGTAGAATATTTCAGCCTCCCTTTTCCTTCCTCTCCAACACTAGAAAACTATTGGGAAACTCCTCCAGAATTCTCTCTATTTGCCCCTCAGTCATTGATTCTCTCCCTCTAGCTCAGACTCTTCCCTCACTTAATCTCTATGCACTGGGTAGCTCGATCTACCAAGGAAACTCACTCCCTTTGTGTGTCTATCTCCATCCCATCTACTTTCTTTATATCTCTCACTGGAGATCCAATGACCATGCTTAGATCCTCATAAATGTCTAAGATTATCTTAGACTCGATCCCTACAAGTCTCTAGAGAATTCTCAACGTTCTTTAATTAATTCCCATTTATTAATCAATTTTCCTAAGTAGAATAAGGTAATTTTTAATTATTGATCAATTAATTTAATTAAGGAGTTTCACAAGCTTATCTCACGAAATCTTTTCTGGGTTTGGATATCTTGTGTTCCTTCCTCTGTTAGAAAAAATTGGAGACTAGAACACCTATCTGATTCTACCAAAATCTAATATTCCCTCTTAGAGAGGAAGGTGTTTTGTCATAAACATCTCCCCTTTGTAGCTGGACATGTTGTTAGTGTCTGGAATCTGCAACAACCTGTCATTTTCCACCAAGATACTACACATGTAATGATTCATTTGCTAACCCTGTAGTTGAACCAATCTACATTGGTGTTGCTACTAACACTGTATTGTGACACCTTGTATTGTTGCCAACACTTCCTATGCAACATTTGATCTCATGTCGTTGTTGCTTATGCAACTACTGCAACTAAGAACTAATCTACTATCCCTCAAGTCTCTGACTGTAACTATCTCCTGCTCTATATATTTAGTATTTAATTACGCCCAAATATCTCTACATCCCTATAGCATTTATTTGCAATTAGCTCTACACTATCTCTCAAGATCTTGATCCTCCTGCTACTAAATACTGTGGACCCTCGTAGAGGTAATGATCCAAGAGCTAACAATTGTATGTTGTTGTCCTCCATGGATCCTACTTAATCCTGGAACTCTGAAGCCTCACACTCTTCCTCCATATGGAGGTATAACTATTGTCAATGCAAAATCTTCCATTCTAGAGGCTAATTCATCTATCTTTGCCGAAGTTGCTATCTGTTGATGCCCCATTTTTTCCTTCTTTATTTTTCAGGAACTCGGTGACGTAGTGACAAAAATTACCACATCTCAAGCATTTAACCTTCGACATGTAATTTTTCTTCTTCTCACCTCCCTTTGAGATTTTTTACTGAGTCGGAACCTTCTTCACTTTCCCTTTACTCACAAGGGCTACATTCTCCTCTTCCTATTTCTATGATTTTGATCCTTTGCTATTGCTACTCATATTAACTTCGACTAGACTGAGACTTAGCTCCTCTTACATGAAGTCAGTCCAAAGGCATTCCCAATCTGGTAGTTTATCTCATCTAGTGATCCCCTAAACAAAGGTTCTCCATTATTTGGAAAATCCATTTATGACAACCCACAAAAGTTCTTTTTCATTAGGCTTCTAACCTATAGCTGCAAGCTCATCATGGACATTCTGAATTCTAGTGAGATAGGGAGTCATGCCTTCAACATATTTTTGATCCTCAAATTCTCCTTGAGAATCATTTTACGATTCTTTGGTGGATCTTGGTATAAAATTATAACAACATCCCACATGTCCTTTGTTGTTTCCATCTTTGCAATATGTGGAACGATATGATCTCGGATCCCATCCAAGAACAACCTTTTTATCTTGTCCATATATTTATTGAAATTAGCCAACTGTTTCACATATGTTGGCTCTGGCATGAAATTAGTCCCGAACTCATTAAAATCATGCTAATCTAACAAAAACTACATCCTGACCTTCCAGACACCAAAATTTGAGGCTCCATCATGTCTATCACGATCTCTGAGACCTGTTGTGGCCATCTCTGTGAAAAATCAAAAAACAAATTGGGAAATAAACTAAAAAATCCTCTCTTTCTTGTGGCCCTTCTTCCGCTACTTACACCTCATTAGGAAATGCACAGTTCTGCTACTCCTTGCCCCAAGATGTCTTTTTTTTTTTCAGTACTCTAACTACCTACTACCTCAACAAGGAAACTCACTCTACCTTCTAGAAGTCCTTCTCCAAAAACTAGCAAATGTACTGGTGCTCTTAAAGATTGCACTGGTTGACTGGAAAAACTGTTATGGCCTATTACAACTCAAAATCTTGAATCTCCTCCTTAAACTTCGATTTGTAAACCCTCCAATAAATTTTGGAAATTCCTCTTTAGTGTACTTGTATCTTCCTATCCCTACACAGATCTACAACTTAAACCCTTTCTACAAAACATTCACACTAATATATTCTCAACCAATCAACTAATCTACTCAGCGAGACTGCTTCCTGATAAATCCACTGCTTGTTGGAATTATCCTCTGGCTAAATCAAACTTTTCCTACACTCTACCTCTAAAAATCAATTTATGCCCAACAATTCACACCATTGGTTGACCTCTGCATATTTAGAGAAATTGTGCCTAGATCTCCCTCTGAAGCTGCATAATTTTTCTCCTCTTGATTCTGATCCTATGATTAGATCTTCAATACTCTGATACTGTGTGAAAATTCCTTGATTGTAATTCTTGGAATTTCATTTCCTAATTGTTATGCATGTTACTTGTTATTATGGAAATACCAATCAAGTCACACTTGCAATCTTCTCCAAAAATAAAGTACGTTGTGGAAAAATAAACTAAAAGTTGAGAAAATAATGCACACACACAATAAAATAGACACCAATATTTTTGGAAGGAAAAGTCACTAAAGAAACCTCGAATGGAAAACCACTGCAAAAGATGAGGGTTTATTTTATTATTATGTAATAGTAAAAATATGAGTATATTATCTAGATGCCCAACTGTAAATCTTCCAGTAAATAATATCTCCAAAATAATATGGATAAAATTTCTCCCTTTTCAAAATAACTCGACCTCTCTCTGGCCTGATCGCATTGCCTCCTGCTCATATTGCTAGTCTGGGAAAGTCATACAACCCTTGAATTAACCTCAAATTGGGTCATCTAGCTTCCTCCTTCCTCTAGAAAAAATTTCTTTTCCTTCCAGATGATCGTTTCAACCTCTGGACACAAAAACAAACCCTTCCCTACAACTCACTCAACTGGATTGTCTAATTCGCACTACCTAGACAAATATATTTACAAAATATTTTGGCCTCCCTTTTCCTACCTCTCTGGCACTGGAAAATATATTGGAACCATTTCTGGAATTTTGTTTATTTCCCCCTCAAACATTGATGCTCTCTCTTTGGATCGAGCTCTTCCCTCACTGAATCTCTACACACTAGATAGCTTGATCTCCCAAGGAAACTCGCTCCCCTCTTGTGTCTATATCCATCCCATTGACTTGCTCTTATAATATCTTGTTGGAGCTTAAAAAACCATGATTAGTGTTTAGTCAATTTAGTGTGATGTCATTAATTGTCAACCCGGGGCTCGTAAGCTGATGAAGTGAAGGTGTACTATATGTACTTAAGCAACCTCTTAGAGCTTTTTGTCGTTTGGGGTGTTGTTTGTGGTTAATTTATCTTCCTAAGATGGAGTGGTGATTTGTAAACATATGAGTGATAGTGTGTGTAAGGTGAGTTCTAGATGAGTGAAAGTGTGTGATTAGTGGTTTCTAACTACTTGCTGAAAAGGAAAAGCTTGAAAGAAATAAATAACTTGAAATGACTTGAAAGCAAAGAACCACTTTCTAATGACATTAGACACCATTCATGATGCTGCAAATAAAAGGTAAGAAAATCACTTTAAAAACCAATGAAAATGTTTATCTCTTCCTAACTCCCTGCTTCTAACACATAGTACTGTGTAAAACACGATTAGGAAGTAGCTAAAGATGAGTTAGAAAAGTGATCAAAAATGAGAAAAATCTACTTTAAAGACTAATTATAATGTTTTGCTCTTTCTAAATCTCTGCTTCTATCATATGGTACTATGTAAAGCACGATTATAAAGTAGTTAAAGATTAGTCTAAAAAGTATTCAAAGCCAGTTGTAAGTTATTAGTATTATGATCTCTAAAAGATAAACAATTTGTGATAAAGAGATCATTCATATGTTAGCAGACAACTTTGAGAAATTAAACTAAAAATCAGCTATGAAAGTAAAGTAAAGGCAGCAACTTTGAATCTGTCAACTGAAACTACCACTAGATATAAAGCAAATACACAAACACACACACAATCCCGGGTTTAAAAACCTGCAGAAAAACAAATCTGATCAGTCAAAATGAATGCTGCAAATAAAATAACAATGAAAGTAAATTAAGCTGTACATGCTTCAAGAAAAGGAAATGCTGAATGGAAAATAAAGAAATAGCAAGAATATAAACATGAAATACTTTACAAGGGCAGTCATGAACAGGGGCCCTCCATTCATAATACCCAAAGAAGACTCAAGGAATTGAAAACTTCAGAGCATCACTGCTTCTATTACTCCATGTGCAGAAAGTTACAGTCAAGAGTGCTAGAACAGCACTATTAAAACAGAGTCTTTGAATGCACTAAAATGATAACAAGTTCATAAAACACAGCAACTAAAAATTAACCATAAGCGTACGCAGACGCAAGTTTTTATAGGCATCTGAAAGATGGCCTAATGCGTACAGCTAAAATTGAAAAATAAACTAACTGTCATGCGTAATTAAGGTTCAATAACACGTCATAAGCCTCGTGGATGAGCTGGAGGTTCTGGTCGTTATGGGCATTGAATCCAGAGTTGGATTATGTCCCCCACAGCCTGCGTAAGACGGAAAAATCACCGTTTGAACTGACGTGACCCAACAGCTTACGCATCACCGTTAAGCTGCCTTTGTTGACCGTAACTTGACCCTTGTTGACCGGAGGTACAGATGATGTGGCTGACCGAACTAACAGCACAGGAACCTCGAGCACCTTTATCCCTAAATGCCCATGTGGCTCGATTTGCAAAATGACACGTGGAACCTTGAGATTAACAAAAAGGCTGCGGAATCATCAGATGGCTACGGAATCATCAGATGGCTGCGGAATCATTAGATGGCTGTGGAATTCTTGTAAATATGTCAAAATCTAAACAAAACAGTCACTCATTAGCAAAATTCCTTAATCATGCTTAAAGGCATATAATGTAATGATCTGGGTTGGTTTGCAAGGAAAATGAGGCAAAAGAGAGAGATGAATGAGGGAAAACTGTAGGTAATGATGGATAATCAAGTGTAAAGTAAAGGCTCTACATACCCCCACTACGAGGGCATTGCATGTCCTCATGCAATCAAAAACATTGTTCAGTCCACCTGCTGGGATGCCTCTGCTAAGACATCCAACCTTCTCTTCTTTCTCTGTGTGGCCACATTGACTCTTGGTCTTTTCATCAAACACCTGAATTTTAGATTGATCAAGGCTCTGTTTAATTTCCTGTATCTCTTCTTGAGCTTTTTGTTTTCCTTTTGCCACAGGCCCATATGAAGCATGGTGTTATCTTGGACCATCTTGTCCACATTGCTCTGTATCTTCAGTTTTTCACTTTCTTGTTTGATGTGGCGATTTAGTACCTCCAGCTCAAATATTTCCTGCTTCAGTGATTGGACTTGCTGCTCCAAAGGTTGAGCAGTGCTTGGACCAACAGTTGCTTGTTCTAGCGTCTCCAGGTAATTATAAACTTTCTGCTGATCAGGGTCAACTTCAGGTGACTTCTTAGGACTAGGCTCATACTGAAATTCAGATCCATGTTCATATTCAGGTTCATGCTCAAAAGGACTTTCCTCACGTGGAGGACTGGTGTCAACATACTCAGCGTGTTGAGAGCTTTTCTCAAAGTCAGGACTTGTAGCAACCTTTTCAGGTGTGCTCAAGTCAATGATGAGTGACTTTTTACCCTTTGTGGCCCCCACTTTTCTTTGTAACCTGCTGCTTCTTCTCACGTTGGTGATGTTCTGTTTTTCTTTTTGTGCCTTTTGCTTTTGCTTTTCCACCTTCTTGGAAAGGGCAGTTTCATGGAGTTTGGCCATTCTTTGTGCTAAGGGCTGAGTATCTTCTTCACTAGAGTTCTTAGGAGTAGCGTAAGTTTCTTGGGCTACAGCTTTGCCTTTATCTTTCTTTTGTTTCTTCCTACTCTCTTTTCTCTTTTGAGCAACTTCTTGGGCAAGTTATGAAAGGGTTTCTGTGATGACTCTTTGAGCTGTTTGATCAGTGTCCACAGCAGGCTCAGGATCAATTTCATGTTCAGAATGATGTACATCAGTTTCTTCTTCAATCTGTTCTTGGACAGTTTCCTCTTGGACAACAGTTTCAGGGGTAGCCTCTTTTATTTTTCTTCTACTCTTTCTAGGCACAGAGGTTTCTCCTGCTTCTTCAAAATCGTTTCTCACAAGAAATCTCTCCCAGGTATCTCTTTTTGCTTTCAACTGTTCCTCAACTAGCATCTTAACAAGACCATGATGATACAGATGTGATTCAATGTTTCTTGGGTTCCTTTGGACAATTGAACACATTTTTCTAAGACTTGAGAGTAGAAAATATGGAAGGTTAATATCATCTCCTAAGAAATGCATCATAACTTTGGCATGGTAAACATATAAGACTCCAAACCTTCCCTCACAAGTAAGGAATTTTTGCACTAATAAAAGTAAAGTTGTCCATTCTTCCTTGACATAAGTAACAGGAATTCCTTTTGTAAAAATGCTGGTATCCATACCTGGATTCTTTAAGATTTACTTCCACTGTTGGTCTTGTACTGATCTATTTTTAAACCATCTTTCTCCAGTTTGTGGGAGTGAAGTGGCCTGTGCTATACTGCTCTCAGTGACTGTAAACTTCAGGTCCCCTATCTCCACTTGATTGTCTTTGTCTCTGAAGGAACGTGCAAAGGCCTTCGTAACCTCTTTGTGGTAACCTCTGAATTTCTGGATGCATTGGAGCCAATTTGCTTTCTGCAAAGCTTCTTTAACTTGAGGATATCCCTCCAGAAATTTTGAACCCTCGGGTTCTACTCTTAAGAGTTTACCCATTGGCTCTACGGCTCTGTTCTAAGAATTTTGGAAAAAAAGGTTACACAGCTTCAACAGTGGCCTTAACACAGTAAATTTACGGCTCTGCTGTAACAGCCGTAACATACGTTAACTGATAACCAGAATTAGCAGAGAGGAAGAAGTAAAACAGAGTATGGCTGAGGTAGTAGCGTAGTGAGCACAGCGGAATAAGGGAACTGTGGAAATGAAACAACGTGAATGGAATGATACGAGAGTATGAGGGTTATGAAATGATGGGTAGAAACGGTTAGGTCCTTAGGTTTCGGTCATAGGTTTACACTTGGCTGCGGGAATTATGACGTAGAGAGACGTAGTACAGTAGTCTACGTCACTTAGGTACGAAAACCTTAATGGAAGAGCAGCCGCAATTGAGTTTCAAAATCGTGATGAACATGACCGATAAGTGTGGGGGATACGTGGATTTTTGGTCGCATGATGGGAAAGACTGGTAATCATTACATTAAATGGCAAGAAACATAACCCTGAAACTTTGCAAAATGAGATAACCGTAAGTTTAGGATTTAGATCATACCTCAGATCCACGCTTGGATTGCCTTTGATCATTTTCCACTAACCCTTCATTGTTTTATTGTTGTTGCATGACTCTTTTCCACTTATTGTTGATGACTTCTGAACTGTAAATTTCTTTTCAAACAGACTGTGTTTTTTTTATGCAGGTGCAGAGAGCTGCGGAATGGATGAATGGCTGCAGAATTGCCAAACAGCTGCGGAAACTGCAGTGATACCCTCCGGCTGCACAAAACAACTTCAGTTATCTAAAAAAATGACTTTATTGATGGAATGAAATGTAATGAATGGATGGATGGATGGAAAGAAATGAGGTGAAGTGAGAGTGATTAAATGAATGAGATGGTGAATGAGGTGGATGAAATGGCGAAATGAGATGGAAGAGAGAGAGATTTTTTTTTTTGGAAAACATGAGGTGTCAGGTGACCCTGATTTTCACCTCAGGTTTTCTGCATGAGACTGCCAATCAGAGATTGGTTTTCAGGCTCATACATTTTTTTTTTTTCTTTTCTTTTTTTTTTTTCTTTTTTTTTTTTTTTTTTTTTTTTTTTTTTTTTTTTTTTTTCAAAAACCAAAGATTAGGCTGATGGAGGAGAAGAATCCTTCTCCACCAACCTGATTTCATAATCTTCTTTAAACAACTTGACAAACTCTTCTTTTGAGAATGGCTTTTGGTAGATTTTCAAGCGATGACCATTCACAATAAGAGGAGTATGAAATTCATTAATAGTTTTCACTCGAACTGCTCCATTACTAAAGACTTCATCAATCTCATATGGCCCAAGCCAATGAGTTTGAAACTTTCCTTTGAAGTCTTTGAACTTTGAATCAAACAATAGAGCCCAATCTCCTTTTTGAAACTTTCTTTCTTTGATATGATGATCATGCCATTTAGATCTTTGGTGCTGAACTAGATCGGTCCTTAGAATTGCATCTTGTCTTATTTCATCTAGCTCATTTAGCTGGTCCATTCTGTGTCTTTGAGCTTCTGAGAGGCTCATTCCCAATTGGACTGACATCTTGAAGGTCTTGATTTGGAACTCAATGGGGAGCAGGACTTCCTTCCCATAAACAAGTTCATAGGGAGAATGTCCTAGTGTGTTCTTCCATGTAGTCCTATAGGCCCATAAGGCTTCAGGGAGCCTTTCCGCCCAATCTCTTCTATGAAGATGAACAGTCTTGGTGATAATGCCATCAAGAACTTTATTGGTAGATTCCACTTGGCCATTGGATTGCGGATGGTAGGGAGTAGATGTTTTGTGCTTGATCTTATATTCCTCCATCAGCTTCTCCATCAATTTAGATGTAAACTGGCTGCCCTGATCTGTCACAATTTCCCTTGGGACACCAAAACGAGTGAAAATATCCTCAAAAAGAAATTGAACAACTAAAATTTCAGTGGCAGAAGGCAATGCTTTTGCTTCTACCCACTTAGTAACATAATCAGTACAAACCAGTATATACTTCTTTTGCTTTGATGGTGGATTAATTGGTCCAACGAAATCTAGAGCCCATTTCTCAAAGGGTTCGATGCATACCTGAGGCTGTAGAGTCATTTCATTTGAAGGAGTTGGTTTCCCAACTCTTTGGCAGCTGTCACACCTTCTAACATACTGCTTTGCATCTTTAAAGAGAGAAGGCCAATAATATCCTAGAGAAAGGATTTTATAGGCTGTCCTCTTGTCAGCAAAGTGCCCACCGCATGGTTCATCATGACATGCCTTAAGGATTTCAGGCATTTCATCTTCCCGAACACACCTTCTGATTATACAATCTGGCCCTGTTTTGAACAATTCATTAGAAATCCAAGAATAATGTGCACTCTCCTGAATGATTTTCCTTTTCTCATTAGGAAATAAGTGTAGAGGAAGCTTCCCTGTAACAAGATAATTAGCCATATCTGCATACCAAGGAGTCTTGGTAGTCACTGCAAATAAGTATTCATCTGGAAACATATCTTCTATTGGAGAATCTTCATTAGTGTTTTGGATTCTAGACAAGAAATTAGCTACTGTGTTTTGTTTTCCAGGTCTATATAACACAGTAATGTTGAATTCTTGTAAAAGTAAAAGCCATCTTGTAACTCTACCATTAGTGACAGGTTTGTTCATTAAATATCTTATGGCAGAGTGATCAGTATGGACAAAGGTTTCATAACCGGTTATGTAGTGTCTAAACTTGTTGATTGCATGTACCACAGCTAAGAACTCTTTTTCTGTAACAGTATAATTTAACTCAGTGGGAGTCAAATTCTTACTTGTGTAATAAATGGCATAAGGGATCAAATCCTTTTGTCCCAAAACAGCTCCTAGAGCTGTATCTGAAGCATCAGTAGAAATGTGGAAAGGGAGTTTCCAATTTGCCCCCCTTAAGATGGGTGCTTCAGATATTCTAGTCTTTAAAGCTTCAAAGGCAGATTGACACTCGGGATCCCATTTGAACTCACAGTCCTTGGTAAGCAATTTGAAAAGAGGGGATGCTATCTTAGTGAAGTTTTCAATAAATCTTCTGTAATACCCAGTAAACCCAAGAAAACTTCTAACATCCTTCTGGCAATTTGGAACAGGTAACTTAGAGATGACTTCAACTTTGGATCTATCAACCTTAATCCCATCTCCTGAAATATGATGTCCTAAAACAATCCCTTCAGTAAACATCATAAAACACTTTTCATGACTTAAAGAAAGATTTGTTTCCTTACATCTTACCAGTACTTTTTCCAAATTTTCCAAAGCTTCTTCAAATGTATTACCATAAACTGTGAAATCGTCCATGTATACCTCTACACAATCATGAATCAGATCTGAAAAGATTCCTAGTACAGCCCTTTGAAATGTAGCGGGTGCATTGCACAATCCAAAAGGGAGTACTCGGTAGGCAAAAGTTCCCCAAGGACAAGTAAATGTGGTTTTTTCTTGATCTTCAGGTGCTACCTGAATTTGATTATACCCACTAAAACCATCCAAGAATGAGAAATACTTTTTACCTGCTAAAGTGTCTAGTACCTGATCAATAAAAGGTAGAGGGAAATGATCCTTTAAGGTTGCCTTGTTCAATTCTCGATAATCAATGCAAACTCTCCATTTACCATTCTTTTTGGGCACTATAACCAAGGGAGAAACCCATTGGCTATCTGAAATGGGGTAAATGAGGTTTACCTTGAGCAATTTCTGGAGTTCTTCTTTCACGATTTCCCTAAGGTTTGGATTCATCCTTCTTTGTGGTTGCCTAATAGGTCTGTTGTTTTCTTCAATATAGAGGTGATGAATACAAGTCTTAGGATCGATTCCTTTCATGTCAGTGTATTCCCATGCAAAGGCAGTGGAATGTTTTTGCAACAGTTTGGTTAATTCTTCTTGTTGTGGTCTTCCCAAGTTTTTGTTAATGTTCAATGTTTTTCCTGGAAGGATTTCAACTGTAGAACTACCAAACTCTTCCATTGAGAAGAGAGACATCTGTCTAGAGGAGAGATATTCAATGTCTGCATCTAACTGAAACTGTGTAGAGTCATATTCTAAAGGTATTTCAAAATTTTCTAATGTATTTAGAATTTGACTATCCTCACTGATTTCAGAGATGGTTAGAACAGGTTGAATAGTATCCTCATCATCAACCCACTCATCTTCTCCTATTTCTGTTATTGCCTTTGCTGGAGGATACAAGTTGAATTTCTTGGTGGAATTACCATCTGATATATACATGTCCCCAGACCTACAACTTATGAAAGCATCAGCTGTGGCCAGCCAAGGTCTTCCTAAAATAAGAGGATGTCCTCCTAGATTGTTCTTGGGAGTTAAAATCATAAAATCAACTGGATATTCCCAAGAATCTAGAGAGACTGGAATATCTTCCAATACACCATCAGGTTTAATGATTGATCTATCTGCAAGTTGCAGTAAAGTAGGTGTAAAGAGAAGGTTAGGAAGCTTTAACTGATCCATGGTCTGTCTACTCATGATGTTAATCGCGGCTCCTAAGTCAATCAAAGTATTTGGGATTTCAACCCCATTAATATGAGTTTTGACAATAGGGCTACCAGGATCCACATATTTTTGCATGGTAATCTTACCCATCATTATGTCTGCAATTTTTCCAATTAGATGTATCCTTTTAGTATCTCTGGTTCTTTTTCCTGTTTTCTTCAAACTCAACTCCTTTATTGTCTTCTCTAGAATGGGAATTTCTTTAATGGCTTGTAACAAGGGGATCTTGATACAGACATTCTTCAATTCATCTAGGAAACTATAGTCAGGCACCCATATCTGCTTTTCCACCCCTTTGTCAATTTTCAATCTTTCAGGAAAAGGAGGTGTAGCTAAAGGTGTAGGTTGATCAACTATGGGAGTTGTAGAGGTTGATTCTTTTTCTTTTTCTTTTTGGATATTTTGGTTTTGAAGTGATACTTCAGAACCCTTATTGACTTTGAGAGATTCTTCCTCAGAAATGCTTGGTTGTTGAACACTTGTAGAAGGTTGATCTAAGATTCTACCTGATCTGAGTTGTACTTCATTGAGAGGAACAACCATATAGGTAGGGAATGGTTGACCTTCCATCATGTAAGAATTTTGAGGGTTCCTATTATTTGGATTTGGTAATGGCTGAGAGGGAAGTTGATTTGATTTCTGCTGGGATTGAAGTGATAGTTGAGAATTTTGATTTTGTGGAGGAGGTTGTTGTTGTTGAGGGTATGGCAATGATAGTTGTTGACCTTGATTTGGAAGTTGTGGGGCTTGTTGATTCTGAAATGATGGAGGATATTGATAGAATTGAGCAAATCTCCCATAAGGATTTTGCATGCTTTGCATCCATGCTTGAAAAGCATTTTGAGGTTGAGGCCAAGGTTGTTGCCAAGGATTCCAATTTGGTTGGGATTGAGAATTCATAGAGTTGTTAAACCCTTGATTCTGTTGTCCTTGCCAAGGTCTCCTTGCAATAAAACAGAGAGATTCAAGTGTATCTGGATCCTCTTGAAAGACTGCTTTGAGGCCAGGAATTGAAGGACAATCCTTGGTCTCATGAGTTTCTGAGCAAATTACACATGTTTCTACAACGTGTGCATCTAAGGGACATTCCCTTAAAGCATGTTTCTTTCTACACTTCGGGCAAAAGATAGCCAAAGCCTCAGCTTCTTCTTTTTGTTTATTGTGAATCTTAAGGGTATCAAGTTGTTCACTAAGACTCCCTAAGATGGCAGTTTTAAATTCATCAAGCATACTGCCGATTTCAGCTCTACTCACTGATCCTGTTGCAGATTTATTTGCTCTTAGGAGAGAAGGATCTCTAGGCCCTTTTTGAGTTTTTGATTTGCCTCTTGAGAGATGGATACAAAGTTCTGCTATATCATTGAGTGAAAGTTGAGAAATATCCCCTTTCCCCATCATGTTTAAGATATCTATCCATTCATCCCTAATGGCTTTTAATAAGAGGGACTTTAAGGTCTCTTCATCCAAGGTACTCATTTTTGCTCTTTTCAAGTTATATTGAAATCTTTCAAGTAAATCTTCTAAGCTCTCATCTTCTTTTTGTATCATTTTAAAAACCTCGTCCTTGTGATTAGTAGGCATACAATAGTCCAAATACCTATCCAAAAATGTCTGTTTCATTTCATCCCAAGTCCTAATGGATTGAGTGAGTAACCCCATGAACCATTTCAAGGCTTGATCCTTCAGTGTTGAAGGGAACAATTTGAGTTTATGGGAGTCATCCAGGTAGTCATAAGTTCGACCCACCACTTCAAACTCAAATAAGAATGTTTCAGGGTCCTCAGTCCTTAACCCATGGAAGTTAGGGAGGACAGATGGTGATATGTTTTTCATGGTGGCTCGGGAATCCTCATTAACAATGGGAAACCCAAATGAATTATCCCCATCTCTATTTCCTCCTCCAAGGGGACCTCTACCTCCATTATTGTTATTGTTGTTTCCTCCTCCTCCTCTACCTCTACCTCTACCACCTCCTTCTTCCTCTGCCATGATGATTCTCCTAGGGATTTCAAAATCTTCTGGTTCCTCTACAAAAGGTGAATGAGAAGAGATTTCTCCTTCTTCTTCAGATGATTCCAATTCCTCAATTACAATTGGTCTTTCTGTAGGAGAAAGGGAAGAGTCTCTCCCTGGTTCAAACTTAATAGAAGGTGTAGGAGAGTCAACTCTTGGCTCTTGAATTCCAGGAATTCTAGGACTAGGAGTTTCGGTTGGAGATAAGGGGGGTGTCTCTTGTCTATCCCTTGAAGCAGATGGACTTGTAAAAATTGAACTTCGAGCTCTAGCTAAAAACCTTCCTCTAGAATCTCTAGCTCTATGCATGTCATTTTTTTATTATTTTTCTTCAAGTCAAGTTAATAGTTCTTTTTCTGATCTTCCAGTTCACTCTAGGTGCAAGAAGAGAGCATACTCAAGAAACTACCAAATCAATAACTTTCTCTTTTCTGATCCTCCAGATCACCTTGCAGTGCAAGAGGAGAGCATACTTTGATAGGTTATCAACTTCTTTCCTTGAAATTTTTATGTTTTTTTTTCTAAGAATATGGCTACTTAATTTCACTTCCCCAGCAACGGAGCCAAAATGTTTAGTCAATTTAGTGTTCCTAAATTGATGTCATTAATTGTCAACCCGGGGCTCGTAAGCTGATGAAGTGAAGGTGTACTATATGTACTTAAGCAACCTCTTAGATCTTTTTGTCGTTTGGGGTGTTGTTTGTGGTTAATTTATCTTCCTAAGATGGAGTGGTGATTTGTAAACAGATGAGTGATAGTGTGTGTAAGGTGAGTTCTAGATGAGTGAAAGTTTGTGATTAGTGGTTTCTAACTACTTGCTGAAAAGGAAAAGCTTGAAAGAAATAAATAACTTGAAATGACTTGAAAGCAAAGAACCACTTTCTAATGGCATTAGACACCATTCATGCTACTGCAAATAAAAGGTAAGAAAATCACTTTAAAAACCAATGAAAATGTTTATCTCTTCCTAACTCCCTGCTTCTAACACATAGTACTGTGTAAAACACGATTAGGAAGTAGCTAAAGATGAGTTAGAAAAGTGATCAAAAATGAGAAAAATCTACTTTAAAGACTAATTATAATGTTTTGCTCTTTCTAACTCTCTGCTTCTATCATATGGTACTATGTAAAGCACGATTAGAAAGTAGTTAAAGATTAGTCTAAAAAGTACTCAAAGCCAGCTGTAAGTTATTAGTATTCTGATCTCTAAAAGATAAACAATTTGTGATAAAGAGATCATTCATATGTTAGCAGACAACTTTGAGAAATTAAACTAAAAATCAGCTATGAAAGTAAAGTAAAGGCAGCAACTTTGAATCTGTCAACTGAAACTACCACTAGATATAAAGCAAATACACAAACACACACACAATCCCGGGTTTAAAAACCTGCAGAAAAACAAATCTGATCAGTCAAAATGAATGCTGCAAATGAAATAACAATGAAAGTAAATTAAGCTGTACATGTTTCAAGAAAAGGAAATGCTGAATGGAAAATAAAGAAATAGCAAGAATATAAACATGAAATACTATACAAGGGCAGTCATGAATAGGGGCCCTCCATTCATAATACCCAAAGAAGACTCAAGGAATTGAAAACTTCAGAACAACACTGCTTCTATTACTCCATGTGCAGAAAGTTACAGTCAAGAGTGCTAAAACAGCACTATTGAAACAGAGTCTTTGAATGCACTAAAATGATAACAAGTTCATAAAACACAGCAACTAAAAAGTAACCATAAGCGTACGCAGACGCAAGTTTTTATAGGCATCTGAAAGATGGCCTAATGCGTACAGCTAAAACTTGAAAAATAAACTAAGTGTCATGCGTAATTAAGGTTCAATAACACGTCATAAGCCTCGTGGATGAGCTGGAGGTTCTGGTCGTTATGGGCATTGAATCCAGAGTTGGATTATGTCCCCCACAGCCTGCGTAAGATGGACAAATCACCGTTTGAACTGACGTGACCCAACAGCTTACGCATCACCGTTAAGCTGCCTTTGTTGACCGTAACTTGACCCTCGTTGACCGGAGGTACAGATGATGTGGCTGACCGAACTAACAGCACAGGAACCTCGAGCACCTTTATCCCTAAATGCCCATGTGGCTCGATTTGCAAAATGACACGTGGAACCTTGAGATTAACAAAAAGGCCGCGGAATCATCAGATGGCTGCGGAATTCCTGTAAGTATGTCAAAATCTAAACAAAACAGTCACTCATTAGCAAAATTCCTTAATCATGCTTAAAGTCATATAATATAATGATCTGGGTTGGTTTGCAAGGAAAATGAGGCAAAAGAGAGAGATGAATGAGGGAAAACTGTAGGTAATGATGGATAATCAAGTGTAAAGTAGAGGCTCTACAATTAGGTACTCATCATAAACTAAGATCATCTTATACTCGATGCATGTAAGTCTCTAGAGCATTATTTATCTTCCTTAATTAATTCCCATTAATCAATTAATTTTCCTAAGTTAGACTTAGGCAATTTTTTATATTGATTAATTAATTTAATTAAGGCGTTTCACAAGATTATCTTGTGAAACATTTTTTTGATTTTGGAGATCTCGTGTTCCTTAGTCTCTTAGACATGATTCAAGAATATAACACTTGTCTGATGCTACCAAAATCTAACACTGATGGTCAAAATGCACAACTGTATGATGACAAAAGCTATTGAGTGGGAATAGATGGAGTTCACCTTATTTTGGATTAGGAGAGCACCTGGAGAATACAACAAGGTATTAGATGAATCTCTTCTTGAGGTAAGTATACCCATGCTCTGGTGTGGAAAATCACGGCCACAAAATCAAGTATATTATATATTTTTGAAAAAAAAAATGATCATATCCATGAAACGAAACATGGTGGATCCATGTCAAACTAGATCATAAGCATGAAGAAATGCACAATGGATGTATGTCTCAATATATATTAGAATTATAACAAAAATAATGAAATGGAAAATTTCAACCTCAAAAAGTTTCAGTGCAATATGGGTGATTAATATTTTTTTTGTAGCTTAGGTAGTAGCATAATGATCCAGATTCTTTCAGTTACCAGAATTAATCGAGATCTTTTACTTCTATGATGTTAGTGAAATTTCATGTGAAAGATTATGAAAAACCACATGTGCACGATTTAAAGAAGAGGAAACATAAATGAAACCATCAAATCAAAGAACACACATAACTTAATAATATGCCGCCCATGGGGTGAGGTGGCCAAACTGGCTAGCTGGGTTCAAACCCCGCCAGCCCCATCACAAGTTATTGGTGTCATTGGAAATTTGGCCGGTTGTATCAGCCACGAACAATATATATATATATATATATATATATATATATATATATATATATATATATATATATATATATATATATATATATATATATATATATATATATATATATATATATATATATATATATATATATATAATATAATATAACAATTAAAGGATTCAGCGGGTTCATTGGGCCTGCCCTCCTTTTTTTTAATCCATTTTCATTTTAATTAAAATAACAGGTCATTTGCCATATTTTTAAGGTAGATAGGAAATTTTAAGTAGAAGATAATTTCACCAGTTTCGGCTGCTAGAAACCATCTCTGCAAAGTGTCAATTTGTCACCTCGTTATTGGCCAGCAAATTTTGCGGACCTCCAGATTTGGCGAGCCTCCAATTTTGCTAGTGCTTTGCTAAGTTTAGCGAATGGGCCTAGTTGACCAAAAAAATTGATTAGCCATAACTTTCACATGCAATGTCGGATTATAGTATCATTTTCATCATTGGAAAGATTGGGAAAAGCTATTATATCTGATCTTTGTTTCATTGCAATACAACAACTTTGATTTCTAAGTCTCTTTAAAGCCACCTGGATCATTTCACCCCACTAAGGAGCTTTTGGTCCTCCAAAAGCATGAACACAATCTCCATTCTGTTATACTCCCCTATCTACACAACAAGTGCCCTAACAAACCACACTTCCTTCTCCTTCACATTTGTACTTTAGAGCCATAAGTGATGAACTGACACTTGTGTCCTTTGCAAACTTGTAGTACATTTTTGCAAAATGCATGTTCTACTACAATACCAAACATGATATAAAAAACCCCATACTTGCCAAGAGTTTATAACACACTCTTTGGTTAAGTTTACATCAAATCACAACAGAAACCAATACCCTAATATTAACAAAAAGGCCAAAAATATCATCATGTTCCTTTCATAAGTGATGAAAAACATATCATCAATTTTACAATCATTTCACAACATGTGATTTACAAAATGTAGCCATGACAAGATACTATATCTAATAAAAACATCACTCACTCATCAAAGTGAATGGGTCATCATTTGGGAGCTGATTCAGTTGTTGAAAATCTTCACTAGTTGGTTCCTTTATAGGTGCTTTTTGGTTATGGAGTATTTGACATGTGGCTCTCTGATGTCCATCATTGTTACAGTAACTACAATAATCCTTTCTCCTCCAAAATTTCTAGATCATCTTGGAACACTTATTCTTGATGTGCCTTCGATAAGTTCTGATGGAATGTGATGAGGTGCTCCCATTATCCATCATTGGCTGGTCACTAGTTGTCTTGCAGAATTCTCCATCCTATTTTTTGACATACCCAAGTCCTGCATAATGATAAAATTTCTCCACTTTGATGGGATTCACAATGCCATGGTGATTAATGTTGAGCCCCTTTCCTTGATACTCCATCTTCTTCAACGAATTTGATATAATTCTTGTAGTATGTTTCTCAAAAGCAGTGAAATCATCATCATAAGAAGAACATGAAATTGAAGAATTACTTTTTACCTCAGGCTTGTTATGTTGCAACTTTTCGAAGGCCTCCTCGTTGGATTGTATCTAATGTTGTAACCTTTGTTTCTCCTCCTCTTCTTATTGTAGGAGTTTCCTTAGTTCAACATTATCGACTTGAATACTTTGATTGATCTCTTCGAGTTATTGGATCCATGTAGTATTTGGTGCACTCCTCAATTTTGGCACAACATATACTTAGATCCTTGCCTCATTTCCTGAATTGGAACCCAAGTCGATAGGTCAATCTTTTGCAATCCCAAGAGTTGCAATGTTCATTTCATCATCTGAGTTCAATCCTAGTCCAATTGGTCCAACACCTACAAATCCTGCAGTTGTTATCTTCTCATCATCATCTGATTCATATTCTTGGTCTTGTTTCATAGTCACAACTGTCTTCTCCTTCCTTCCATTCCTCTTTGGCCTCAATTATAGATTTAGTTTCCAACAATGTTCCTCATAATGCCCTTCTCTCTCACAATGAGTACAAGAGGCATTTTTTTCTTTCCTGTTAGCTATTTTTGCCTTCTTTGGACCATCATATTGCTCATGCTTCCCTATGATTTCAAGATGTACAACCTTCACACTAAATTAATAAAGACTTTTAAGTTCAAATAATAACAATGAATGACACAAATAACCATGCAATGAGCCAATGTATTTCATCAACCTTTCAAGAGAGTCTAATGGAACATTTAATGCTAATGCATGTTTCCTAAAATCCTCTATAAAATTATGAACAATTTGAGCTTTAATTTGTTTCAAATGTTTCCTTTCCATCATAGCCTTTAGTTTGTAACCCAATGGGTAAAATTGTTCTCTTAAAGAAGAAACGAACTCATACCAAGATGAAATAAGTTTATGACTACTATTACCACCTTTATGCAACTTGCGTTCTCACTAGATGAGAGCATTACCACTCAATCGAAGGGATGCTAAATGGATCTTGGCTTCATCCTCTTTGATTAGTTGTATGCGGAAATATACTTCAACTTGTTTGATCAAGTTATCTAGCTTTCCTGCATTAGATTCTCCACTAAACACAGGAAAATCAAACTTGACATCCAACTTGAAAAAGGGATTTCTATGAGCTTTTATACCTCTAGAATAATGACAAAAGGAAGAAGAAGAAATTTCACTGGAAGATGGAGAGGGAGGTTCAGGAGGCTCTTCTCCTCCTCCTTCATGATCCACCTAGGCATGATCATCTGGTCCTTCTTTCTTCTCTAGTTTCTTCATTGTCTTCTCATACTCTGCAAACATTTTTTCCACTTTTTCTACCATGGCGTGAAAGGCCTTGAAATAATTTCACTCTTCCTCCAACCGAGCATCTCCATCTACCATTTTCATTATTCTACTACACACCCTACTTCTATATCAAAGGACATAAATTTTCATTCACCTCTTTGGAGCTTTTCCCTCATTATCATACACTTACAATTCACATTAACAAGAAAAATTCTTTGATACCAAACTTGATCTAGATTGTTTCAGCTATTCGAATCAACCAAGATTTTTTACTTCTTTGAATTGCATGTGAAAGAGTATGAAAAACCAAATGTGCGTGCTCTAAATAAAATGAAACATAAAGTAAACCATCAAATTAAAGAAAATAAACAACTTGATAATGGATTTCAACCAGTGTGGGCTATATCAGATTTCACCCTTTGGCCGTTTAATTAAAATAACAGGTCATCCGCCCAATTTTTAGGGTATATAGGAAATTTTAAGTAGGTGACAATTTTTCTAGTTCCAGCTCCCATAAACCATCATCACAAAGTGTCAATTTATCGCCTCGTTATTGGCCTCCAATTTTTTCATACCCTAGATTTAGCGAGCCTCCAAGTTTAGTTGGTGCTCTGCTAACTTTAGCAAATGGACCTAGTTAACTAAAACTTTGTCTGGCCATAAATTTCACATACAATGTCATATTGAAGTATCATTTTCACTATTGGAAATATTGCGATGATATATTTGATATGACCTTGGTTTCATTATAATCCAAGAATTTTATTTTTGAGCCTTTCTGGAGCCACCTGGATAACATAAGGAGGGGATGCTACTATCGTCTAGAGTTATTTCATCCAAACCTACTAAAGGTAAAATTATGTTCCATATGAATAGATAAGATAATCAAACATGTGAGGCATTGTTTGGTTATTGGTCATTAATGTATACCATCAATAGATGTGGGTACCCACCAATAATAGTAATGGGCATCAAGGTAGCAACTAAATTCAAGAAAAATTCAATAAATGAGATATCATCAAACACTTGTAGAATCTGTAGATCATGGGGCAATCTATAGATCATTGGACATTGATGTATTCCCATTTTTTATAGTGAGGGATATTACCACTACTGACGATAAGCCCTCAAGGTATTATAAGGTATCTAAATCTCATTCCTAGAGAAAATGTAACAAATTAGATGGAAATAGATCCACTAGAAGGATGGAAGTAATACGTATCCCATCATATAGCATTAGTGGACATAAAAATATGGTATTTAAGATCTTGGACAAAATATAGAAGAACATGTCAACTATTAGGTGAAATTGACTTGGGTATAGAGTCAAAGTTGATTGGATTAAACAATGGTGGTTTTGGCCACATCGTATAGCATACCCATGGTTTTTTTCCCATGGAATTGCATCTAATGAAGACTTTAAAAGGATGGGAAGGCTTTGCTGTAATGTAGACTAAGAAGGTAAGTGGTGAAAGCTCACTTGGTTGGCTTAGCCAGGGCTTTGGTCAAGGGCTAATGGAATTTCGTTAGGTTGGTTTTTCCACAGATTTTATGTTTTTCCCAGGGTAGAAATTGTTTTAATGTTTGCATGTTGTGTTTATGGTTTCATGTTTGTCCCTAGTTGTTTTAACGTTTCCTCTCAATAATTTTCCATATATATTTTGTTTTTCTCTAGTTAAATTTTGACATGTGGTATCAGAGCCATATATTAGTTATACATGAATGCCTTTTTTGCGAAGGGTTTATTTGGCTGAATGTGTCAACATTGATGGGAATCTAGAGTGGACTGGCAGAACTCCTTGTGACAATGAAGTGATATGCATGAGTGTGAGTTCCCTCATAAAAATGTGACAATCTGCATAAGTGTGGGGACTCATGAGTGTATCCTCATGTGTTTATGATCATTCGAGTTAACCAATGAGTGGACCTGACTATGCTCTAAGGGTGAGAAAGAGTTGGATTATAACTAGGGTCTTGGAAGTTTTGTGAAAAGTCATGATTTTGGAGAGAGCTTCCATAAATAAAACTATGTGAAAATTAGATTTGAAGGTGGAATTGAAAATGTACAAGAGAAGCGAATGGATACAAATTCATCCTTTGTTTGTGTGATCACTACTGCAATAATGACCAGTGGTGAGTTAAGTTCATGTGATCTTGTTAGGGGGAAGATATCATCATTGAAGCCTCACAACAACTAATTGTTAGGAGTTTATGTTGGAGTTCATGGAAATATGCGAGTGATGGTGAGGAAGGAAACCACCAAGAAAATAATTTTTTCAGTGAGGTATATTTCCATGGTATAAACCATATGGGTGATTGACTTTCGGCAGCTCCAACACTGTTTGCCAAGAAAAAAAAGCTAGAAGTGATCCATTGCTTGTGGGAAATATTGGTTCCTTTGGGCTCTGAGAGATCCTGGCCAGAAACAGAGTAATTTTGAGGATGAAACGATAATGTTCAAGGTGACAAATTAGTATGGTTGATTCTCCCAAAACATCGTCAAATTAAATTGTCTTCTCAGTACATTGTGTAGGTGTTGATAGTGTTGTAAATTCATCAACCAGGGGGGCATCCCCAATGAAAATTCCCATTCATACTTCACACCATTTGGTGTGGAAGCAATTTTAGAAATAAGGTTCAAATACCATATGTTATTAGATATTTTCGTTGGCTATGATGGTCATCACAAGAGAGTAATGTACATGTGCTTTTTGATGAATAAGAGAGTATGCCTTGTTGAATGTTCAACTGTAGAATGCATCAAGATTATTCTGCAAAAAGGGAGAGAAAAGTGAGCGTTTAAAACGAAAGTGATAGTACTTATCTAGTAAAGGCACATGAGCATATACATATGAGTGAATAATTGATCAACTAGAGAAGTAGTTCACATAGAAGCAAGGATTGTTAAAACTTATACAACACACCTTCAACAAGATAAGTACCAAAGCCACAAAAATAGGTAAATTTCCTTAGTAAAAATGTAAAAAACATACATCACAAACGGTCAAAGGATAATCTTACAAAATTTACGACATACACATGAAAGTGTGATGGCTCAACGAGCTTCAAAATTAAGCAAAAGTTCAAAGGTACATCAATACAATGAACACCACTAGCTCCAATAGTGAAGCGTTAGAGCAACCACTTGCTCCTCCAAAAGAAATATATTCCTCTCTAATTCTTGGTAAGAAGAGCCAAGGTGAAAGTTCTTTGCATGAGCTATGAGGGTGAATATATAAAAAATGTGATGACTATTCACCTCCCTTGTGACTCTTGGACTACCCCTATGATTGTTTGACTTTTCTATGACCTTTTGACTCCTTCATGAATTTTCACATTCTATGGATGACTCTTGGACTTACACTTTACATTACATTACTCACATATTGAAATTACATAACCCACAAATGATGTGGAAAATAATGACTCATATGCATCTTGACATCAAACCTTGATAAGACATGACATGACATTGATGACATGGACTACATGATGATATGGCAATGTCAAGCCATTCTTGTTGTTTCTACATTTGTATCTTCTTGAAATATGGAACATGTTATTCTTCTTCCTTCTCCATAAGGATTGAAGTTAGGGAGTATTCAATGTGGTCTTGATCTCCAACTACCGTCACAATCTAGTGTCCCTTTGCCTTTCTTGATTTATAAAATTGCCTTTGCAGCTACAAAGGTGTCTTCCAGTAGGGTCTCCTTCTTCATCTCCTTCATTATCATCCTATCATAATAGGATATAATACTAGAAATTCAAATCCACTCATGAAAATATGACATCAAACGATAAACACGTAGTCTAACATGCTTCATGACAACCATTAGCTGAGATGGAACTAGGTGACAGGCTGAGAGATAGGCTCAAGTTTATGTAGTTGCACAACTCAAGAGGCCAAGGGCAAAGATTGAGCCCTGAGACTATGAAATGCACATTTTAGGTAGGCTAGGGCAAGAGAAATGTGCAATTGAGGAGCTCAATGGATCAGGCAGGAGGCTTGAGGTTGCCCACTGCACAGTTTTGGAGGGATAGAAGCCTAGGGCTTGTGCAGTTGTGTAGTTCAAGAGGTCAAGGCTAAAGCTTGTTTCTTCAGATTGCATAGTGTGTAGAAGATGGTGAATGAAGGTAGGGACTATGTATTTCTAGAGCTCAAGGGTTGAGTCTGGGCACTGAGACTGCGTAGTGAGGAAAAGAGGGTAACTGAAGGTAGGGGCTATGTAGTTATGGAGCTCAAGGGTTTAGGTTGAGAACTGAGACTGTGAAGTTAAAATTTCTAGAAGGAATGCTCTATGCATTCCACAGTTCCAAGATTCAAGTTCTAAGCTTGAGGGCCGAGACTATTCATTGTGCAGTTCAAGAAGGTTGAGTGAAGTCAAGTTGCTCAGGAAGGCACTTTTTTGGATTTGGCTAAGTGTGGGATTAGTAAGGCCAAAGTGAACAAGGAAACAACTTGAGAATGATAATGCACTTAGAATATTTTAAAACACAACATTTATCATTAAAAACACATGAATAACATACTCCCCTGAATGTGATAACATTGCGACAAATTTCCCCAAGTGCAACACTAAAGGTACACTTTTCAATCACAGTGACGACACTTGTGCGACAAATCTTGAAACTTTGGGAATGAGTGAAATACATGTCTATATGATAAGAATGGCTCATTAGCATCAATATTTCCCCTTTAAACAAACAAAAACTACATTTGTGTGACATACAAGGATTTCCATGCCAGAAATATGACACTTGTAACAGTAAGAGGAAAGTGAAAACGACACTTGTAAAATGTGAACGACATTGAAAGAGACACATGATAGAACAAATATAGCATGAAAATGAAACTTATTAAAGTGAGAAAAATAAAAAGAGTCAGTCGTAAACATGAAAGTAATACTTGCGAAAGCGAAGGTGTGCAAAAGCAATAGTTGGAAAAGCTCACCGAAAAAGAATAACAATCGGACCAAAAGTGAGCGACTAACATTGAGAGTACGAACTGACTGTTGACATAGGTTGAAAATTGCATAGGAACTATCTTGATGGACTTGTTCTATGCCTATTCAAACTTTCATAAGAGAGTGTGCTCATGAACTTGCTGCGGACTGAGCCTGTGTGAGTAGGTGACTTTGATACTTAGAAACTAAGAAGAAGACTAGAATACTTAACAAAGCATTGGTCAACCATAAAATGACTATGGAACAAATGATTGTAATAGCCAAAGTAGGCTATAAAATTCAAGTGTATGAAAAAAATTGATGGTGTTTGTCATAGTGACAACACTTAGCGACACACTAGTAGAACTCCAACTTATATACCTTGGTCTAATATTTTGTGCAGGGCCTAGTTTTTTAGGAAGTGTTTATTCATCATAAAACTTACACTGGCTTCCCCACTTATCTCGGTTATAGATATAGTCCCCTTTATCTCTTTCTTTGTTCAACACAATCATAAAGCCAACCATATCATAATGTTTCAATTTAGGAGAAGGCTAATGCTATTCGAGAGCTTAAGATATTAAGAGTATAGTTTTTCATATTTGGTGTTTCTCCTCTACTAGTAGGCCTAGACAGTACCTTGACAGAGTCACTTCAAGAACACAAGAATTGCTTCACTTCAAGTGAGCTTAGACAGTACCTCGTAAAAGTTCCTTGCTTCACCTCCATGCGGAAGAATTGTTTCTCTTATTTCACCCTTTATTTATTTTATTTTATAGGACTATGCTTTGACAATTATTAATTTCATGGGGTCGAAGACAGATCCTGACTTATTGAGACCATAATAGGTTTTTTTCATAAAAGCATATATAAAACCTCTAATATGAGTTTTCTTGTTAAGTCTTTTCCCCTTGTCCTTCTCTACCTGATTAGATCAACGTGGAAAAAATAGAAAAATAAAGAACCGAGTGTATTCATGAGGTTTATAGAATATACATGGATATCATGGTGCGACAAAAAGTTTTCCTTACACAAGGTTCACATTTTCCATCAGAATATCATTGACCAATAGGTGTAACCAATATGAAGAAGAAGGATTGAAAGTTAGCCAAATGTTACAGTGTCAAAAGTCCCTTTTCTATTTTTCCATATTTTCTTTCAAGCCAAGGGAACATCCTTCATGCAAATTCTTATTAAAAAAACACATAAGAGACAAGGCACAACAAGGAAACAAAATCGAAAGGGCAAAGCAAATGAAGGTTAAACCAAAAATAAGATGCAAGACAAAATTAAGAAAACATGAGAAAGAGTATAGAGAGTGAGTATAGGATGAATGTGCAAGGGAAAATAGTATGTAGCCACACCTACTCCCAATGTAACCAGCTAGAAGGTGAGGGTCCAATGTAATGAGATTTCCAATGTAGCCACCATAAATTCTCCTAAACTGCATACACAAAGGTACATGTGATTAAAACAAATATAAAACAATGTGCAATACAAAATATAAGAATTTGAATAACTTGTACAACAAATTGAAGGTTTTTCCTGTCAGTAGAAAGATATGTCATAGACACTACTTCTAACCAGCTCACATTCTTACTTCTAACCAGCTCACATTCTTACCATTTTCTATGAAAACATAATTAAATAAACCTCGAAAGATTCTTGTGAATGTATCTCCATATGTACTGTACTCCTTTACAAGAATGAGAAAATATTGAAGCTTGTTATTTGCAACAGGCCTTGCCAAGTAAGATTTCTCCAACCATTTAGTGACTAGATCATGAAATTCAAAACAATCCTCTTGAGAACTGATGCAGAGAACCTACATCTAAAGCAATCATCCCCACATATCCAACAATCAGAAGCTTTCTTTAGGCTTTAAGCCTTTAAACCATTAACCACACATTTATTGAGTTTTCTTTACACTATCAAGAGCTTAAATTATGCGTTCAAGCCTTAAACCCCTCGACCACACATAATAGAGGAATACAAGGGGAAACCTTGAAAACCCCACTCCAGAACACCTACCCGGACTCCAAATCTTATCGAGCCCCTTTTATAATGCTCGTTCGGCCCATTCCATATCGAATACCCAACGAACCATATAACTATTGCTATACAGGAATTGTCATAAAAACCCACTTTGAACCCTTAGTTCAGACCTAAAATTTCATACACCCACATCTATAAAGATTATCGGGTCCATGCTTAAGTCGCTCCACTCATCTGACCGCCGATAGTCTAGAACTCCAACTGCCTGACCACTGATGTCCACAATACCCGACCGTCGATTGACCTATCGGCGATATCGCTTACCAGTCATCGGTACCCCGCTATTTCGGCTCTCCATTGTCATTTTCTTTGCTAATACGTGATTTCTAATTAGATCTCAACCGTCGATTTGAACTTGATCCGACGGTTGTGATTTGATCGCATATTGCTTATGGCTATATTTAAGGTATTGTTCCTTTATCAAAACAATCCGCTGATGCAATATATCAAGGCTCTGCTCTGCTCTTGGTTTTGATCTGAACCGTCGATCTATGGGATCCGACGGTTCCTGTACATCATTTATGTTTCTTCTTTCTTAACTTCGCTTCATCCGCTATGGATGGATTATCGCATTAAAACGCATTTCCCTGTCCAACTCGGGTTTCTAAACATGCCATTCATCTATAATAGTCATTCAATTAACCAATAGATCACCATCGATCCTACAGTGATCGATGGTTGATTGACATGCCTGCAAGTGAGATTTTAACTATCTATCTACATAAATACAACAAAGCTCAAAGACACATAAATACACAGACTCACACTCCAAAATCAATTCTCTATATACAATTATAAATACATCACTACACTTTGAAGTTATTTATCCTCCTCTGGCCTGATTCTTCTAATTAATGGCCTTTTCCTCCTACGCTACCCATAGGCTTACAATACTTTCAATCCTCTCCCTCTCTGTCTCACCTATCTCCCCTCAGAATTCTACAAAAGACAATTTATACATTTAAATGGATTCATGAACCAATTTTGATTCAGAACCAGAAATCTCTCATCCTCTCCTAAAAAGCCTCTTCAAACCCACTCTTTTCTAAACCAACGCTAAATCAAGCTTTTAAAATTCCTCATATTCTATTTAATCTAAATAAATATAACTGTTTGGCCTGATTTCCACACAGGGAGGATCAATCAACCACTATGCCCTTTTTCTCGTATTTCCCAATAAATAGACACTCTCATACAGTTAAATAAATAAAATTAATTAAACTATTTTATTCCAACCCCTTGTTAGTCACAACATGTGATCATTCTATCACATTGCTGACTAGGCCTGAATGCTCCTGCATCAGACTCCCAATGTTGAAAGTTTCCATGACCCCCTGGTCATGTGTTTCTTCTGTTATCCATCCAGTATTCCAAATTTTACTTTGTAACTGGTCATCACTTTCATTATGCTACTGATTCAATTATTGTGCCACTGTCACTTCTGTTCTTCCAGATTTACAAATTTTATGTTGTTGTTGTCCGCTCTCCTTGCTGATACAAATTCCTATGGTTAATTTCTTTTCCTTGCTGTCCCTCTTGTCATCCGATTTCATCTCCACAATTTCTAAATTTCCTCTTTACAATTTGTCTTTAATTGAACTCCACTGACATCTGTATGTTGTACATTCTCCTTTACCATATAGATTATAAAATTTCTGTCCAAATCTTTTTTGCCTCTGCCATCTACAAACTGTTGTTTGCATTCTAAAGCTTCCCTTCCATTATCATTAAAGATAATCCTTCCCTCTATGTTATCAGATTTATCTAATAACTTTTCCATGTAAATGCCAATTCCTTCATATTCAATGAGCATGTCATTTGTATATAACTCCTCTTTCCTATATATGACAAATTTTCCATTACAATTGTCAGATTCAAAATAACTATGGTTTTCCATCTTCATGGGTAATTCTGCCATCAATTCTTTATATTGTCCTTCTGCGTAAGTTATGAAACTGCCATCAATTTCCATTTCCATACTTTCCTCTGCATTACACAGTGTTTCTTGTTCTAATACAAGATTATCATTCAACAATTCAATAGCTACAATTTCTTGGAGTATCTCATTATGAAGTATCTTTTCATCCTCTATAATTAGACCATTTCAACAAAATGATGTTGTTTCATATTTTCCTACATCAGAAACAAAATTTTGGTTTTCTAAAGCTTCTTCATAGTTTACAGATTCAATAAAATAATCCACTTTAAAATCACTGAATTCCTGAACTTCTGCATCTATCAACATCATCATGCATTCCTTCACAATTTCCATAATATTTTCATTTTCGTTTTCTAGTGAAAATAATTCATTCTAGTTATCATCACAAACTTTCATTTGTTTATCTTTAGCTCCTTTAGTCATGACAAATTCCCTGTCAATACCATCATTCTCAAGATTATTAAATACATTCTCAAAATATCTTTTTGTTTCATCCATCTCTTCCAGTAATCTCACTTCTTCATCAACATGCATAAGCACATTGTCAAATTGTTGTTCATTACCTGTCAAACCTAAAAACATACACAACATGTCAGTTTCAAAAATACAAGGCTCTTCATTCGAAGCCTCAATGATCAGCTCCTCATGCTTCTGTGAACTATTCTGATAGTTCACTAAATTATTGAGAAATGTTTCCTTAATATCTCTTATTTCTTCCTCATCAAAGAAACCATCTGGGATTGCAACTTCTTGACTATGCTTGGAAGCTTCATCATAAATTTAGAGAATACCTTTTTGTTCTACACAATTTCTTCCAACACTCAGTTTGTCCAAATAAGACAACAATGCCTCCTCCTCTTCTCTGATAGGACTTTGATCTTTCAAAACTTTCTTTGGCTTAACTCCTTCAACTAAGTTCTCTGTGTCAGCTTTCCTCCTCTTCACTTCACAAATCTGCAATGCACTTGTTTCCTTTCCTGTTTCCATTTCCCATTGGTCTTCTATCCATGCTGAAATTCCTTCAAATATGATCCAATAACTTTTCACTAAGAGAAGACATAACCATTCAGCCATACCTTTTAATTTCCTCCACCAATTGAAGTCTTCAAAATCCTTATGCATCTCCTTTCTTATTTGTCTTGCCTTTTCTCCTTTCACCTTTTCATACACAGGTTCAAATTCCTTAGGTTGCATACCTGCAATTTTACATTGATAGAAATAATTAATCCCAAAAATATGAGATCCTCTTGTCTGTGAGGATGCTATCAACACATTCCTCTCATTCTGATCTATATAGATCAGTGCTTCATCACTATCTTAACTATCTTCTTCCCCAAGGAGTGATCCTTTCTCTGGCTCACAGATGTATTCTATTTCTTCATTCTCAACTGTTCGAAGTATTAATTTCTCATCAAACAATTCTCTAACAGACCATTTAACTCTTCTTCCCACATAAAATCCTTTTTTACATTTTTCTTTAATTCCTTTCAATACCAACTTCTCCAAATAACTAAGTTCTACCTTCATCCCAACCAACTCTATGTCCCTTTCTTCTTTACTCATTCCTTTGAGTCCAATTGCTTCTGCTCTTTTTTCCCTTTATCTGTCACTTTCCTCTATACCCCTATGGTAACTATCAATAGTCACTTCCTTTCCTTCCTCTACTGAACCTTCCTTGTTCGCTACTGAGCTACAATTAACCTTTTCCATTCCCCAGTAACAAGTCTCCTTCATGCCTCACCAAAAATTCCTGAGTTTAGCCTTTTGGCATCTATTGGTTCTTTCCCCAAATCTTTCACTGACTAACAATTCTACTCGACACTTCTCTTGCTGGAATTGTTATCTCCTATCTACATTCACAATTGTGGAGCTTCCTCAACAACTTCTACCCAACCTCAGTTGGAAGTTGTTCTCATCTCCTCTTGAATACTCCTTGCTTTAGGCTCTGCATCTTCAATTGCTCACTTCCTTCTTCATTCAGTAAATTCATTTACTATCGGGTATTGTCACCTTCACTCATGTGAGAGTTCTTCTTGTCTTATCTTCTTTACATAGATCATATGCTTTGATGCTAGTACCACTCATTCCACCTTTCAGCAATTCCACTGCTTCCACTGACCTGCACAATCTTATCTCAATATACATCAAAGTATCTTCGAAACCTGCAATATTTCCTTCAAAAATGTCTTACAACTAATTCCCATTCCATCAAGTAAATCTTTGTCAAAGGGTTCATGTGTTTACTATTTCATTTAGACTTTCCATTCAAAAGACCCCATATAGCCAACAACTACTTACCCATTTTTCTTTTCATAACAGACTCTTCATCTTTTAAGATTAGATATGAAGTTCAATTATATTTACCAATTCATGACATACACTACCAATTCCTTCCAATATCCTGTTTGTAAGAAAATCCTATTTTGCTTCTAAAAATCCCAATATTCATTCTTGTAGTGGTGCTTCCTTCAGTCCTATTAAACCCAATCTCTATTCTTTCAATCATCAATATCATTGCCTTCAACAATACTTTAAGCAATCTGCAATCATTCTCAGTTTTCACAAAATTATTCAAATAATTTAAATGAATTCAATGCCACTGCAAACCATTCTTCTCTTCAAATTTAACATATAAACCTTTCACCTCAGTCAAATCAATCATGCAATCAAATTTCACAAAATTTGATTTTCCAGAAAGGGAAACATCTTCTCTTTTGAAGTTTCAATCCCCTATTTAGACATTCAAAATACATCTCTGCAAAATTATCAAATTAAACATTCTTACCAGATCTTCCTCAAACACTAACTACTTCCCCATTCTGATCTCAGTGTCATTGTAGTCTGATCCTCATCAGCATCAAATTCACTTTAGGGCAATTATACATATGCTGGGATTAAAATTCAGTTTCCCAAAACAATCATTTCAGAGAGTGAAGCTAGCTCTGATACAACAAATGATGCAGAGAACGGGCATCTAAGTCAATCATCCCCACATATCCAACAACCAGAACCTTTCTTTAGGCTTTAAGCCTTTAAACCATGAACCACACATTTATCAGGTTTCCTTTACACTATCGGAAGCTTAAATTATGCATTCAAGCCTTAAACCCCTCGGCCACACATAATACAGGAATACATGGGGAAACCTTGAAAACCCCGCTCTTGAACACCTACCCAGACTCCAAATCTTATCGAACCCCGTTTATAATTCTCATTGGGCCCATTCCTTATAAATTACCATGTGGACTATATAACTATTCCTATACAGGAAATATCATAAAAACCTGCTCTGAACCCTTAGTTCAGACCTCAAATTTCATACACCCGCATCTATAAAGATTATCGGGTCCGTGCTTAGGTCGCTCCACTCATCCAACCACCGATAGTTCTGAACTCTAACTGCCCGACCGCCGATCTCCACAACCTCGATCACTGATTGACCTATCCACGATATTGCTTATTGATCATTGGCACTTGGCTATTCCGACTCTTCGTTGTCATTCGCTTTGCTAATACGCAATTGTCGATTAGATCTCAATCGTCGATCTGAACTTGATCTGACGGTTGTGATTTGATCACATATCACTTATGGCTATATTTAAAGGATTGTTCCTTTATCAAAATAATCCACCGATGCAATATATCAAGGCTCTGCTCTGCTCTTGGTTTTGATCTGAACCGTCGATCTATGGGATCCGACGGTTCCTGTACATCATTTATGTTTCTTCTTTCTTAACTTCACTTCATCCGTTATGGATGGATTATCACATTAAAACAAATTTCCCTGTCCAACTCAGGTTTTTAAACATGCCATTCATCTATAGCAGTCATTCAATTAACCAATATATCACCATTGATCCTATAGTGATCGATGGTTGATTAACATGCCTGCAAGCAATATTTTAACTATATATCTACATAAATACAACAAAGCTCAAAGACGCATAAACACACAGACTCACACTCCAAAATCAATTCTTTATATAAAATTATAAATATATCACCACACTTTGAAGTTCTATGTCGTCCTTTGGCCTGATTGTTCTAATTAATGGCCTTTTCCTCCTACACTGCCTGTAGGCTTACAATACTTTCAATCCTCTCCCTCTATGTCTCACCTATCTCCCCTCAGAATTCTACGAATGATAGAATTTATACATTTAAATGGATTCATGAAACAATTTGGTTTTAGAACCAGAAATATCGCATCCTCTCGTAAAAAGCCTCTTCAAACCCACTCTTCTCTAAACCAATGCTAAATCAAGCTTTTAAAATTCCTCATGTTCTATTTAAGCTAAATAAATCTAACTGTTTGGCCTGATCTCCACACAGGCAAGATCAATCAGCCACTATGCCATTTTTCTTATATTTCCCAATAAATAGACACTCTCATACATTTAAATAGATAAAATGAATTAAACTATTGTCTTCCAACCCCTTGTTAGTCACAACATTTGATCATGCTATCACAATGCGGACTAGGCCGTAATGCTCCTGCATTAAGAACCATGAGATCCTTGAAAATATGAAATTTCAATTAAAAGTGTGTGATCAAGATGAGAATCTTGTAAGAGAAAATGAATCTGATCATATTTAGAAGGCTTTTCAAGATAGTAAGGGTCTTACATAACCATCAACAAAGGCTGAAGTGCCTCATCTGCTTGACAAGTATCTAAATAGTGAGATAAACCATAAATATTAATCAGTGTGAAACAACTGTCATCGAATATACTGGTGGGAAAATGATAAAAACAAATATAGTTAATATTATGATCAAATGGACCATTTGTGACATGAAATTGTTGGTTATAATACAACAAAGATAGATCAGTTTGAAAGTGTTACATATTCCTTCAATAAAATAATCATCCTCCTCACATGATAAATATAACAAACCATTTCCTTGTAATTGGTTAAAAACTACACTAGCATCGTAGTCATTGAAAGAAGTAAAAATGAATGCCAGTATAGCAAACACTTCAGACCAGTCAAGATACAATGAGTGAAGAAAAATTTGATTCTCCAAATAACTCATGCATTCACTGGAACTCAACAAGATTTTGGGTGCGATGAAGAAAGAGATTAGCCGTATAACATTCACAAGAAAACCCAGGAGCTAACTATTCTGAAAGGTATCTAACAGACATGATTCCTTCGGCCAAAGATAATCTTTGAAATGATAAACTTCATGGTTCCATGCATTAATGAGAGTTACACACTCCAAACTTGAGTTATGTACAAGAGCCTTGACTCGAGATGAATAAACTAAAATAAAAACTTGAATTTGATCAGAAACCGAATCTTGAAAGTTTGAAAGACCATATTCAAAATACCAAACATTTTTGAGAAAGAATTTACATCGAGTGAAACCATGCAAATAAAACAATTTTGTGAGAAAAACCATATGTGACTTAGTTTGGGGATCTTATGAGAGTTGTGAGATCCTAACATAACCATCAATGGAAGTTGAAGTGCCTCGACTTCCTGACAATTCGTAGAATTTTCAAGTATTTTAAAATCATATTTTGAATATTGAATCAGATCATGCATGGTGTGAGGATAACTACTTCCACTCATTTCAATTATCCTACTACTAACCAGATGGAAAACATCTCTATAACCAATTTGATCGGATTTTGAAACTTCAACAACCAGATCACTCAAGTTGAAAGATTTTTGTGATCTCGAATCTATAGATGTATGAATGAGAGAAATTTCATGACAAGCTGATTTGAAGAGCCTTCCTCTACAAAACATGATATGTTGAGGAATGGAAAGAATACTCAATGATTTTATTGTTTTCCTTTTCATCATGGATAACCTCACTACCTTGTGCCACTTAAGAAGTTAACACATCAGATGAAGAAATTGAAGTACATGGAGTATATTTGTCGGAGGTAGATGCATCGTAAATGGTAGAACAAAAGGGATATAGAGATAGAGAGGAAGTTTCCATAAGAACATATTATTTGATCGAACCATATTCTATATCTAAGTATTTCAAATCAAAATCTTCTCTAGGACTCAAAAGATTAGTTCGTGCACTTGGGAATTCATCATTACATACATCAACAGAGTGATCGTCATCAGAAGGATTGTTCCCCAATACTATAGATTGATTAAGAAAATTAACTTCATTCAATTGACTACCGATATTAGTATATTAAAAATGATCAAGCAATGGATGTGCATCATCTTGACATGGGGGAATTTGAAAAAGGGAAGAGATATCAAATGTCTCTTCACTTTCCAACTCTTCTACCTATGTAATGTGGTTGTCTTGTACCTAATCATAATTTGAACCAACAACTTAAAAATCAAGAGAGTGTGAAGAAATAGTTGGTGGAGAATATTGATCAAGTGAATCATGACACAAAGAGTCATGGCATGTAGATGATATATGATGACCTATGTCCCTTGAAGAAGTAGTACTTTTAGTGGAACTAGATTCAAGATTGAGGTTAAGAATGCTAGTATCATCTTGAGGAGTGGAAGAATTATCCTTCATCCTAGGCTCCATGAACCATTCCAAGGTTTCCTCCATCGTATATTGATAATGATAAATGGATAAATGTTGAAGAGATGGATCAGCCATTCAATTTTCAGATTTCCCAACTTTTACATTATCGCAAGGAGACACCCACATTGGAACTGGAAAAGGAGGAGGACAAGGAACAAAAGGAATAGTAGATGCCTGCTCTAAAATTAGAGGTGCCTCTCATGATTAACAAGAGTTGGGAAAGAAGAAACCTAAAGGGGTTTAGATTCACCATGAAAAGAGATATGAACCAAACATTAAAACTTTTGTTTAAATAATTCCCAATCTGTGTCTTTCTTAGGAAATTCATAAAATAGGTAAAGAAATTGATTAGAAAAATCCTCAATTGATTCATTAGGCTTCATTATTAGTTTATTATTTCTTTTAAGGACATCCTGATAATTATACCTACCAAATTCTAAATGAAGCTACTTAATGAGGTGTTCAAAATAAAAAAATGGAAGTTAGTGGTAGGGTATGAAACCATAAGTTAACTCAACCTTCAAGTGTAAGGTAGAAAAGAATACAAGCCACATATTCATAGTCAATTTCATAGTGTTCATAGAACTTAAGAAAAATAGATGCATCCTCATTAATGGATGCATCGCCCTCACTATTAAATTTAATTGAGACAAGTCATCAATTTGTTCAGCGGAGATGAAACGTTTACTATGGGATAGGTTAGAGAAACATTCCAGGATTATGATTTGGAGATGATCCAGTTAAGATAAAGGGTTCAAATCAAACTCAAAGGGCACAAGTTGTCATATGAGCCTCATTCTAGCAACATTTGTTGATGGTGATGGAAATCCATCAACCAAGGGGGTCTCACCGATGAAAAATCCCAATAAGACTTCACACCTTTTGGTGTGGAATCCCTTTTGGAAATGAGGCCCAATTTCCATATGTTCTTAGAGAATTTCCTTATCTATGATGGTCAACACAAGAGAGTAATGTGCATGTGCTTTTGGATGAACAAGTGAGTATGACTTATGGAATACTCAACTACAGAATGTATCAAGGTTATTCTACCGAAAGGGAGAGAAAAGTGATACTTTAAAAGAAAAGTAATAGTACTGATCTAGTAAATACAAATGATCATATACAATACGAGTGAATTTTCGATCACATAGCAAAGTAGTTTGCATAGAAGCAACAATTATCAAAACATATACAACACACCTTCAACAAGATAAGTACCAAAGCCACTGAAATAGTTCAATTTCCTTATTACAAATGTAAACAACAAACGTCACAAACATTCAAAGAATAGTCTTACAATATTTACGACATGCATATGAAACTCTGTTGGCTTAAGGAGCTTTGAAAATAAGAAAAATTTCCAAGGTACATTAGTACAGTGAACACCAGTAGCTCTAATAACGGAGTGTTAGAGAAACCACTTTCTCCTCCAAAAGAACTATATTCCTCTCTAATTAATGGTAGGAGGAGCCTAGGTGAAAGTGCTTTTCATGAGCTATGACGATGTTTATATAATAAATGGGGTGACCATTCACCTCCCTTGTGACTATTGGACTACTCTCATGACTGTTTGAACTATCTATGGCCTTTTCACTCCATAACTTTTCACATTCTATGAATGACTCAGGGAATTCCACTTTACATTACATTGATCACATATTGAAATTACATAACCCACAAATGATGTGGAAAATGATGTATCATATACATCTTGACATGAAACATTGACAAAACATTACATGACGTTGATGACATGGATTGCATCACGATATGCCAATGTCAAGCCACTCTTGCCATTATTATCTTTGTGTCTTCTTGAAAGATGGAACATGTTCTTCTTCTTCCTCCTCCTTAAGGCTTGAATGTAGGGAGTCTTCAATGTGATCTTGATCTATAGCTACTGTCACAATTTGATGTCCCTTTATGTTTCTTGATTTATCAACTCATCTTTGCAACTACAAAGGTGTCTTCCAGTAGGGTCTCATTCTTCATCTCCTTCATCATCATCTTGTCATAACATGATATAATAACTGCAACTGAAATTCACTCATGACAAGATGACATTATTAAGATAAAAACGTAATATAACGTGCTTCATTACAACGATTAACTAAGCTGGAACCGGGTGATAGGATGGGAGCCAGGATCAGGGATTGTGAAGTTGTGGAACTCAAGAGGTCAAGGGCTAGGACTGAGCCTTGAGACTGTGCCTTGAGAGGCTTGAGGCTTGAAGTTGATCTCTACAATGTTATGGAGGGATAAAGGCCTAGAGATTTCACAATTGTGTAGTTCAAGAGGACAAGGTTGAAGCTTATTGCTTGAGACTACAAAGTGCACAAAAGACGGTGAATGAAGGTAGGGGAAACACAATTCTAGAGCTCAAGGGTTGAGGTTGAGCACTATGACTGCATAGTTCACCATTCTGTAAGGAAGGATGTACACATTGCATAGTTCCAAGAGTAAAGGTATAAGCTTTAGGTTTGAGGTTGCATAGTGCATAGTTCAAGAAGGCTAAGTGAAGTCAAGTTGTTCGGGAACACACTTTTCTAGATTTGGCTAAGTGTGGGATCAGTAAGGCCAGAGTGAACAAGGAAGAAACTTGAGCATGATCACACACTTAGAAAATTTTATGACATAAAATTTATCTCTCAGAATAATTGGAAAACATACTTCCCCCAATGCGATGACATTGTGACAGCTTTCCCAAAGTGCGACACTAAAGGTACACTTTGTGATGACAATGATGACACTTGTGCGACATGCTTGAAATTTTTTCAATGAGTGTGATACATGTCTAGATGTTAATAATGAATCATTAGACCTAATATTACCCCTTTAAATAAACCAAAACTACATTTGTGTGATTTGCGACACTTTTCATGCCTAAAATATGACACTTGCCACAATAAGACAAAAGTGCAAACAACACATGTAAAATGCGAATGATATTGAAAGAGACACATGCCAGAACGAAGTTACCATGGAAATGACACTTATTAAAGTGAAAAAAGTAAAATTTATAGTTGTAAACATGAAAGAAACACTTGCGAAAGCGAAGGAGTGAAAAAATGAAAATTGGAAAAAATCACCAAAATAGAAGAACAATCGTGACCAAAAGTGAGAGAGTGTCGATGAGAATCCACACTGACTATTGATACTGATTGAAAATTTCACAGGCACTATCTTGATGAAATTGTGCTATTCCTATTCAATCTTGTATAAGGGAGTGCACTCATGAACTTGTTGCAGACTGAGCATGCCTGAGCAGGTGACTTTGACACTTAGAAAATGAGTAGAAGACTAGAATACTTAATAAAATATCGATCAACCATAAAATGGGTATGAAACTAGTGATCAAAAGATCCACAATAGGCTCAAAAATTCAAGTGTATGCCATATTTTGGAGGGTGTTTGTCGCAATGACAATAGTAGGTCAAGTAGATGAAAACAATGTTGGAATTCCTTAATTGAATGAAGATGAGGATCACCTCATATAGTCATTGAAAATGCTCCAAACAAGTTGTTGCTTGGGTTTCAGTCCAATTTGTCGGGGCTGATATGGATTCCATAAAGGTTTTCCAATGGGCTAGCTTGAATATTTGTAGGAAGAAAAACCTCATTGCATTTAATTTGATTGAATAAAATTTGTTTGACGTGATGTGGGATTAGATCAAGGTCATTAAGAACAATGGGATCTTGTTTATGGAAGCTTATACGTTTTTAATCTAGTTGAGATATTCGTTAAGAATAGTAAATGATGCAGAAAATGATAACATTCATATTGTTAGTTGTCCAGGGTTAAAAAAAAAGGATAATAGAGAAGTACAACAATGTACGTACATCCTCATAGGTTACATCTACGCCACAATGGACTTCATGCTCAGTGTGTAGTAGTAGTTTAGGAAATGTGGCTACAATGTAGGTAGGTTGATAAGGATCAATGTTTATGTTAATGACCTAAGACGTTGAGGGAGAGAAGATTCAAGAATTGGTTCTAGGTGATTCAAGTTGAAAATGCATAGTCCAAACGATGTGATAAAACAACAACAAAATTTAAGAAAAAAATATTATAATGGAGTTAATAATTTTGAATGTAAATGGGCATATTTCTCATCTAACACCTAGTAAGGCATATGTATCGATGCGTAATTACCAACTAATTATGGTGTTAGACCTAGGTGATAAGGTGAATGTTGGGTTAATAGATACCCAAGTATAACCTTTGAGGGGTGTAAGGGCTGGAGTGAGTGGGGTTGACTCACTTGGTAGGTTTGGCTAGATTTAGTCAAGGAAATATAAATTCAATGTTTATAGGGGAATGTTAGGTAAAATTGACTTGGGGATAAAGTCGAAGTTGACTGGGTTAAATAATGATGGTTTTGGGCACGTGGTATAGCGTACCCATGGTATTGCATGAAGTGGAGCTTTTAAAAGGATGGGAAGACTTCATTGTAATATAGGCCAGGGATTTAAGCGGTGAAGGCTCACTTCTCCACCTTGGACAGGGTTTTAGCCAAGGGTTAATGGAATTTAGTTAGGTTGGGCTTTTCCATGAAGTTAGGGATTTCCCAAGGTAAAAATTGTTTCAATGTTTGCATGATGTGTTTATGATTTCATGTTTTTTGTTGGTTGTTTTAATTCTCCCTCTTGGTAGTTCTCCACAAATATTTTTTGTTTACTATGTTTAAACTTTTAACATCAACAAGTATTCATCTTGCATGCACTAGATGGAATAACACATGAAAGAGAGTCGAGACTTCCACCAATGAGGACTTCCACCAATGATGCAAATGGAAACCAAGGTAGAGCATAAGTTTGAGTGTTTGAAAATGGGTCATGTTTTTAAACACATGGGAAACCACTGAATTAGTAACCATTGATTTATTATCATCTATGCACAAGGTAACCTATCGATGTTGAAAATAGGCCTAGGGTTCCAGCAATCTAGGTTAAACTCTTAGAGTAATGTGTTAGAGTCAACGAGAGATTACTCACTAATAAGAGGTCAATGGAGACCTTTCGCATTGGCATGAATATAGAACACAAATAATGATGCTACTTGACAACTATGAAGGATGGCCCAAATAGTGAAGAAAATATGAGAAATGGATGACGCATGATAAAAATTCCCTTCATCATAAGTTTTTGGTAATTTAATTATACTTTAAATTACTTTACAATAAATTGTCAATCTAGGATCGTAAACTTGTGAAGTATACAACATAGTATATGCTAGGAGTTTAGTTTTCAATCCTAAAAGAAATAAATTGCAATGAAAGAAATTTATACTCTATAAAAACAAATTAAATGACATGAAATGAAATATTAATCTAGAAAAGCATTGAAGAATTAATCTAGGAAAGAATTGAAAAATTAATATAGGAAAGCATGTAAACTTAATATATGAAAGCATGAAAATTTTTAATCTATAAAAGTCAGTAATGTAATCTATGAAAGCTTTTCAATTTAATCTAGAAAGAATTTGAAATCTATTTCTATGAAAGAAAGCAACTATAATCACAAATAAGAATGTTTTAGAATTTAAGTATGTTTTTTTTTTAAGCGCTTGATTGCAGTATGGAAAATTATGAAGTGACAATTACAAACTTGAAAATAAAGCATCTAAAAAAATAAATAAATCAAATCCTAAGTGATCATTGAAATGTAAATTATTTCTTATTTAAAACGATTAGAGAATCGTTAGAGAATAGTGACGAATTCAAAAACTAGATTGATTTAAGTTCAAAATGAGTAATCTGTTTCTCAATTTGATGGATAGTTTAAATTCTTTTGTCTATTAATATATTTTCTATTCGCAACACAAAACATGAAAAATTACATTTGAAAGATCCTCAAATATATCCAAAAATATGCATTATTTTGAATAAATTTCTTTGATGCGACTAAATTGGCTCATTGTGCACAAAACCCATGTTTTATTTTTTCAAGGCCCATCTTATTTTGGCCAGAAACCACATCAGGAGTTGGTTGTTCGAATATTGTTTTTAATATCAATCACCATCTTTGATCAAATGTTGAAACCTTACAATTACAACATTAAACAAAGTGCTACTGCTAATATTCAAAAGAAACTAAATTAAAACAATGTAAGAAAACTAATATAAACAACATATATTATGAAACTACATGAATTATAAAACTACATCTTAGAACAAAATAAGAATATAAATGTTAGGTCCCTATACTACAACCCCTTATTCTTATTAGTACAACCCCCTTATCATATTGTGTGCCCATGTAGTCCTCGTATTTTTATTATTGTGCCCCATAGAAGCCGACTATTGTTATTATTGTGCCCTTACATTATTATTGTTATGTCGGCTCTAATTATATTATGACCACTTAGACTCCTATATATAGAAAGGAGGTCTTGTCATTTGTATCATCCAAGAAATGTTCATTTGTGTAGTGTAAATGAGGTTGCCCCCTTGAAGAGGTTGAATTCTAAGGCGTTGATCTCTCTTTTCTATCCCTTTGTGAGCTAGCTTCATAACATTGGGTATCAGAGCTTTGGATTCTAGGGTTTCACTTCTCCAAATAGGCCACCGTGGAATTTTTGCTATAAATTTTTTTTTCTACGATGTTTCAAAAGCTTAAAAACAAACCCATTTGAGAAAATATCATGCTACACCTCGGGTCTTAATTTCAGATTTTTTCTCGCTATGTGCTCTGAGATATGATCTGAGGAAGTTAGGATTTTTGCAATCTCCAGAATTTCATCTAAAATGGGTCATCGTGGAATTTTCACTATAACTATTTTTCTACGACGTTTCAGAACCCAAACAAAAAACCCATTTCTGACGAAGTCATTATAAATCTCGGCCCTAAATTTTAGATCCTATCTCACTATAATTTCGAAGATGTAATCTGAGGAATTTAGGGATTTTACATACCCCTAAATTACATTCCAAACAACTCACCTCGGGAAAATCATCATAACTTTTGTTCTGAGCATCAGATTGAAATTTCGTCAGAAGTTTCAAAAATAAGACTTCCTGTAGTTTTTAGTTTATCAGTTTCAGATACTAAGGTCAAAACAATGAGACGTGGCACATCGTACAATTTTGCTCTACTAAACTACTTGATAATTTGGTCATCGTGGGATATTTGGCATAACTCTTTCTTGGATAATCACATTCTGATCAGACTTGTGGGGTTAGAAAGAGAACTTAGAGAGCTACAACAAGAATAAATTTCAAAACTGAGAGATCTAAAATTACAGAGTTACATTCGTTTCAAAATCGAGATCCTAAAATCAAGAAAAAATGAGATGGGGAAGTTTGATGGCAAGGATCTGGTAAATTGGATACTACAGATGGAGAAATATTTTGACCTACATGGTGTACCACTATTACAAAATGTATGTATTTCATCTTCATATTTAGAACAAGACCAACTTTTATGGTATAAAAGGATTTGTTCTCGTAAACCACCTGTTACGTGGTCAATTTTCACGGAGGAAATTATAGCACATTATGAGGATACAAAGAGCAACACCACAAAAATTGGAAGAAAAAAGAGAAAAAGGGCTTTGTTAGAAAGTGGAAAGAAAAATTATGGCAACAAGGAAGTTTACCCCTCACAACTATAAAGATTGATGTGTTGTTTCTCCTAGCCTTCCACAACCTACAACGGTTACACCAGAAAAATTGGAAGAAAAAAGAGAAAAAGGGCTTTATTCAAATTGTGATAAAATTTTTATTAAAGGTCGTAAGTGTGCTAAGAAGAAATTATTTTACATTGATTGTGGAGAGGAGGAAGAAAAGGATCAAGAAACATTAAATAAGATTATATACACCGAGAACCAACCCTGGATAAAGAAGAAATGAATCTGACCACATCTTGTAAAGCATTGTAAATAATTACTACTCAAACTCTTAAGATAGAAGGACATATCAAGAAGAAAAAGGTTCAAGAAGTGAAAGACCACTTCAAGAAAGAAGAAATGAATCTGACCATATCTTGTGATGCAATGGTCAGAATTACTCATCAAACTATCAGGATAGAACGACATATCAGGAAGTAAAATGTTCAAGAAGTGAAAGATTAGATAGAACATCAAGAAATGAAGCCAACCATATCTTGTAATGCACTCGAAGAAATTACCACTCCTCAAACTCTAAATATGGAAGGAAATATCAAGAAGAAAAATATTCAAGAAGTGAAAGATCACATCGAGCATCAGCAACAACTTCTCCAACTTTTGAAGGATAACGCCACTTTGGTGTAGAATTGAATGAAACAACAGGCAGATCAACATCGCAATGAAAGAAATTTTGATGTAGGCATTGGGTATTTTTATGGTTACATACATACAAACAAATGTCCTTCAAGAAATCTATTTATGAGAAGGAAATGTTGGCAATATTACACACACTTAAGAAATGGCGACCTTACCTAATGGGAAGACACTTCAAGGTAAAAATAGATCATGATAGTATTCAATACTATTTAGAACAAAAATTAACCTCTGAAGAACAACAAAAATGTGTCACAAAGATGTTGGGTTATGACTTTGATATCATCTAGAAAAAATGGAAGCAAAATGTTGTGGCAGATGCACTCTCAAGAAAGGATGAGGATGTGGAAGCATTGTTGTGCATCATTTCTATTATCCAACTAGATTGGATAAACGAAACAAGGTATGAATGGAAGAAGGACGAAGAAGTGTGGCCACTCATTCAAAAGTTGCAGAAGATCCCAGTTCAAACAATATTGTAAGAACTTGACGAGGAAGGAAAAATCATATTGGAGCCTAGAGCAGTCATAGAAACAATAACCCAACAGCTACGAAATCGATCAATTTCAGAGTATCTCATCAAGTGGAAGAACATACCTGCTAAAGATTCCACATAGGAGGACAAGAATTTTATGCAGAAGAATCAAGAACTACTGAAGTGTTGAGAACAACACTTTTTGAAGGAGAGGGGCATGTTAGGTCCCTATACTACTAGTGTAACCCCTTATTCTTATTAGTATAACCCCCTTATTATATTTTTGTGCCCATGTAGTCCCCATATTTTTATTATTGTGCCCCATAGAAGCTCACTATTGTTATTACTGTGCCCTTACATTATTATTGTTATGTCGGCTTGGATTATATTATGACCACTTAGACTCCCCTATATAGAAAGGAGGTCTTGTCATTTGTATCATACAAGAATTGTTCATTTGTGTAATGTCAAGGAGGTTTCCCCCTTGAAGAGGTTGAATTCTAAGGTGTTGATCTCTATTTTCTGTCTCTTTGTGAGTTGGTTTCATAACAATAAAACTCTAAAATAAATAACACAAGAACTTATCAAATATATTTTACTTCATCATAGTTTGGAATTATTCTCCAGGAGTTCATCATAGTTTGGAATTATGCTCCAGGAGTTCTTCCTTTGAATGGAGAATACAATCCTATTTATACAAAAACCAAGATAAATAATTAATAAATGTAGATAAACAAATATCTCATAGATCCATGAATATCTCATATGGCTACAACCACGTGTTAGCATCTAGAAAGTAACATATCTATATATTCTCTCACAAATATCTAAAATATTTGATAAGAAATCTTATCAAAACTTTCATTATTTTTCTCCATCAAATGTGTTTCAATGATTATCTCAAATATTCCTCGAATCTTCAATATTTTTAAGAAGAAATTCGAATTTGATACTTGAGTCAAAATATGATTTTGCTGGAATCTTCATATATGCCTACACACATCACAAAACTCATCTAAATTTTATATATAAGTGAATACATGTTATCTTTCTAATATTTAAACATTAATTCACTCAAAATACTAAAATAATGCTTTGGAAAATAATAATGATAAACCCATATATGATCATGAAAATGGTCTTACTGTAAGGTTATAATATAATGGAATATGGTTAAAACTGAATGAAAATATGATGAAAAAATATGAAATTTTGGAGACCCAACAATAAGCATGAAAAAATGGTGACTTGGTGGCATTTGATGCAAAATGGAATAAAAATATAAGTTTGTGACATAGGAGGCATTGAAAGAATTTCCACTGTGATCAGAATACTAACTAGTTGAAAGAGTAATGAACTCAAAAATCAAGGTTGATCTTCCTAAGGTCATTCTAATACCTAACAAGTTATGTAGACTACTAAAAATTTGGTTTTTTTTTCAAGGGTGAGATAAATTGAAACAACCTCTAACAAAGTAAAGACATTTATTCTTTCCTCCCCTCTCTTTTTTAACATATTTGAAATTTTTTCTTTTTCATGTTACTAAATCTTGAAAATGAATAAAATAATGCTAGAATATAATGGTGGAAACCAATGCCATAGGGAAAGAAAAATAGTCCCAAGTGCATGGAACATACCTTTGCAAAATAACTTTAGATTTATTTTCCAAATACATTACTTGTCTAAAAGAACATGGAAATCATCAGAATGGAATGAAATTTAGTTTCTCCATTTTATGGAACCCCATAAATGAAGGAAAAGGTGGAGAATATTTTGGACCATTACCCACTAAAATTTGATTTATCATAAATTGGAAGAAGAGGGCCACACCACCTATGATTGGAGTGCTATTTTATTGAATACTTCAATATTAGAGTGTTACGCCTCATTTTTTCACATTGCAGAAAAAGACCCTAAATCCGAATCTATCGCTATTCAATGAAACCTTTTAACATTCCCCTACAAAGATGGAAGAAGAACCATTATAAGAAATACAAGAATCTTGGATTACATTGCTCAAAAACCTAATTTTAGACCTCATAGCACCTTGCCTATTAATAAAGTGTGATGACACACCTGTGATTATTACAAATATTGAATTATCAATGCAACTTGCTAGACCAAAAAAAGTGATGACAACTGTACATGCGTAAAAAGAAAAATTAAATTATAGAAGCCTTGCTCAAGATATTTTTCAAATGGAATGAGCTCGATTTCACACCTATCTCGGCAGTATACCCACATTCATGGATCCCTTACCATTCATTATGGATCCTATCTCCCCTCATTATGGGTCTCACCCTTTCAGAAGTGGATCTACAATCTCTTCTCTTCTCCTATAAATACAAAGAATACCAAAGAGAAGGGGGTTAGATTTTGAAGATTCTAACTTATGCATTCATGCTACTAAAGTGAAGGCTTATCATGCTAAAGAGAGGATTGGAGAATGGTGGAAGGAGACTTATGAAATCAAGGCTTGGGTTGTAACCTTTCCTTCTCAATCATTTAATACAAAGGATACTACTTTTCTCATATGTTATGTTTATTATTTACATTCATCGTATTAGAGGTCCTTGATCTTCTGATTGATATTTGTTTGAGCTTATTATCCATAGTATTATTTGATCTTTTTTTTTCTTTATTTTTGTCGGTTCTAGTCTTCAGAGATTCAAGTGGAGCAGGAAATCAAGTAGGAAGAGGATTGAAGTGAAGACCTATTTCGTTAAACAAGTAAGTCTTGTTCAAAATTTACTAGAAAAATATATTACACATTGTCCTAGGTTGTTCTAGATTTGATCATTGAGTCTAGGGAGATCACTCTTGTCTGCAAGATGGATTTGTCCAATAACAAACCATGCGACCATAATGGGGATCAATTTAGTTCTTTGGTGGCCTCCTTTCTCTGCCTTTTCCTTCTAGAACCACTGTCGACTATAATATGACCTTGAAAACTTTATTTTTTGACATGTTGAATGATGTTTTATTTTTTTCTTGTGCTTCGACATCATCACACTTTTTCTTTAGAGATAAAGCGATACAATGTGTTTTTCCTATATATAAAGTGCATCCAACACACTGATTTCAACTAGCTACTTGTGATGAAACTTGGAAATTGCAAAATTTAGGGCTATTTCCTTTTGGGTTTGAAAGAATTATGTTTTTTTGAGTTTTCTTGAGTCTACTGTTCATCTGAAAAGTCAACCTCAGCTTGAGTTGTCATGCTTAATTGTCTTTTTGTGTAAGTTGTTTATATTTACATATTTAGGCTTTTGTAATTGATTAGTTTTGATAATCTATCAAAAGATAGTTTCTTATGCATAGAAATTAGTTGTATGAATCTGTCTTCTTTCAGTGATTTGATCAAATAATTCGGTGTGTCTATGGTAAAGAAATTTAGATTATTTTCACACAAATATAAATTAATTTGAGCTTGTTTTTTTGTTTGGCTTGTTGTGGAAAATATTCTTGTTTGTGAAATGTTTCGATTTACATTCCTTTAACTTAATTATTTTCTACTTGTTGATTGAAGTATTTATAGTCTTCTTCTGCATTGTAATTACTTTTTCAAAGGTCTATTTGTTGGAGTGTTTTTTCAAAAAGTTCTTATTCTTTTCGATTGAATATTTTCTTTAATTGTTTTTTTTTTTGGTGATTTAGTGCATTGGTGAAGCATTTTTTGGCTTGGATTTTAATGAAATTAAGTTGCATTTCTCAAAAAAAATCCCCCTCGTGGCCCGAGGGGCAAGAATCATGTATCTTACATTTTCTTTGATCTTCATTTGGAAACTGGTTCATGTTTCTTTCTTTGAATGTTTCACTTATTTATTTGGTTGAAAACATTCATTCCTTACTATAGTTAGTATTCATCGAATTGAAGAGGTTATAATTTCATATTCACTGTATTAGTTTAGAATTGAGTTATTATACCATTTAGTTATCATACACATTTAATTACTTTTAATGAAAAGTGAGACATTAAAATAAAACAATGTATTTAAAATAAAAAATTAATCAACAATAATCACATTTAGTGTGTTTCTAGGTTAGAGGATGTGTTATGGCATCTATAAACATAGGCGTTGTGATTTCTTGTCAGCATTACATTCTGTGGGTGGTTTGGTTCTTCCACATACATCAGAGTATACAGAACCATTCTTCCACACACCTTTCAGTATATAGGAAGGCACTCCACGTACAATGTGTATATAGGAAGGCCCCCATCGTACAATTATGCGTTAGACAACACTGCCATAGACTGTAATTCCATGTAACCCCAGGTATATAGGAAGTCCCCTTCTAGGTTGCAAACCAACCATAAGTAACTAAGTTGACCGCCGTGTTGTATGTGATACACATAAGACAATATTTGGGGAGCATATCCTACAAGTACCTAATGGTATATAACAATTCACAACAACTTGGTAAACCTTTAATACCTAGCAAAATTTTCTACTTATAATGTTTATTTGATTGATAAAAATAGGGAATTTAACTATGATATATTGTTAAAATTATTAATTAAAATTCATTTTTAGTATACCTTAGATTGCATATGGTGGCAACAGTTTTAGAATTTTCCAATCAAGGAACCCATTTTAATGGGAATCCTAGTCCTTTTCCTTTCTTTGGAAATGTTAGTCCTCCTTACATGGCTTTGTTGTCTCTTCCTAGATTCACGATATGTTTACTAGTATGGTTGTTTTCAACCTCATTGGTCCAAAATACCCAAGATTCATCACATAAACCAAATAATTCACCTCAATAACACCAACCACATGTTTATGCTTTACCTTTTTCATCCATCATGTCTTCTTCCGTTTCTTCTTCTTTCCCTGGTGAAAGTCTTAATTCTAGTAACTAGAAGGCTAAGAAGAAGAAGAATATGAAAGATAATAAAGAGGTAAATGAACCAACCATTGTTGTAAGTGTTGATAATGTTGATGAAACCTTCAACATACTTCACAAATACGCATACAAGCTTTGTAAGGTTGACCAACTTCTTATCAATTGTCTTGGTATTCCTAAGGTCTTAGAAGTGTGGTCTAAATATTCTCATCAACTTATTGTTGGTCCATCAACAAGTGATTATAAGGTTCTATGAAAAAAGGGTAAATCTAAGTTTCCTTGTTGGTAATGCGAAGGGAGTCATAAAACTCACCTTTTCCCTCATATGGATGAAGCCTCAAAATTATTGGAAAATTTTACTATTTCTCAACTTTGAATTGGTTACTATAAAATTTCACCCTTCCGTTGGGGAGTGAAACCCATATCACTAAGGTTGATGAAACATTGTTTGACCAAGTGGCTAAATTGATTCCATCCTCGGTCCATCCCACTCTCCCCTTAGAGATTGAAGTTAATACCACTCAATTTCATCTTGTTACTTGAGAGTACACCAGATAAGCGGGAACTTCACATATTTACACATAACCCCCTCCAAGTATTGTGGTCATTTCCTATGATTGGAATAGACTAACAGAGCCTTGTCTCACTTCTTAAATCTCTTTGCAAATAATTGCAAATTCTTGCGATAAGAAATTGTGTCACACTATTATAGATGAAGGTGCTTCTGTTAGAATTTTATCCTCAACCACTTGGAAAGCTTTGGGATCCCCTCATCTTGTGTTTGTTACACATAATTTGTTGGCTTTTAATAGAATTTCATGTTAACCTTTAAGAATCATTCCTCAACTATCCATTACCTTGGAATAATAAATTGTCTGTATTGATGTTATGGTAGTCAAAGGCCCCTTGGATTTCCATTTTCTCCTTTGGAGAGCCTGTGTATATGCCATGAAAGCTGTCATTTCCACACTCTGTCGCGTGATGGATTTTACTCATAATGGAAACATTGTGACAGTTGAAAAAAGTTCATTTGGTTGTCTTGATCTGATTACCAACCATCTGAAATCCCTAAATTTTCACTATATAAAAGTGGAAATTCCCCCACCACATGTTAATTATGTGGAAAATTTTCCTATTCCTTCACTTACCGATGAAAATGAGCCCCTCATTGTATGTTCAACTTATTTTTACTTAGATACAATAAGTGACATGACGAACCCTTCAATGGGGACATTGTAGCTTAATCTTCCTACCCCTATTGAGTCCCTTGAAATGTATTCCTTCAAGATAATTGTACTTCCATTTTATGAAGACCTTGTGGTAGCCATGATCGAGGTGTTTCCCTCAACATATATTCCTTCAAGTTATTTGTCCTCTTAAAATCATAGAAAATTTTAGGGGCGAATGTTCTCCCTTTGGCGAAATTAAGGGGTTTTAAATTTTTAGTGGGCGAATATTTTGTATCATAGCACATTTTTACAAATCACCTCAAATAGCCCACCTTATTTTAAGGGAGAGGGTAAAAAAGGTAAATTTAGCCCTTGAAACTAGGAGTTACAACCTTTCATTCGTCCATTCTCAAGAATAGGTTTTATTTAAGTGAATCCTATGGGCCAAATACCATATTTATAAAATAGGTATGGTAAATTAATAAAAATATAAATAAATGAGAGGTATGGTAAATAAATAAAACATTTTTTATATTTACTTCATAAGTCACCTTATATACATGCAAGGGTGTAAACAAATAAAAATATAAGTAAAGTGGAGGTATGGTAAATAAATAAAACGTCTTTTTATACTTACTCAAAAGGTATGGTAAATAAATAAAAATATAAATAAACTAGACTTATGGTAAATAAATAAAACCTCTTTTTATATTTAGTCCATAACCCTCGTTCTATTTATGAAGGCTCAGGAAAGAGGTTTTATTTAAGTGAATCCTATGGGCCAAATACCATACTTGTAAAAGAGGTATGGAAAATTAATAAAAATATAAATAAGTATGGTAAACAAATAAAACATTTTTTTATATTTACGAACACTCAAAAAATGTGTTATATTTAGGTGAAACCTATGGGCAAAATACTACGGGACAAATACCATGGACTAGATTGTTATTAATACCATGCAAAAAAACATTATTAACCCTAATATTAATATTAATAAAAATAAAAATGGCACATGGTATTGACCCATGGTATTCACCAAAATGGCACATGGTATTGACCCATGGTATTCACCTGGAATGTAGCCTATCTAAATGGGGGAATTAAACAACATAGATCCATCTTTACTCTGGATCTACTAACCCCCGAGATGTATCAAATATCGTGATATGCAAACTATCACAGAGTGAAAAAATATTTGAACCCTCTCGGGGCTTGGTGGATGAAGAGTAAAAATGGATGTTGTAATTTAATGTGTTAAAAATTTTAGCTTGGTTAAAATAAAAAATAAAATAAAATTCAAACATTAATTTTATTAATTTTTGGAAATTACTAATAGTAATTTTTAAGCTCCATGTTTATGATAACCCATGGTAATACCATGGTATTCATGTGAGCACAGACTATTTAAGGGGGAAATTCTATCATATTAGATCCATCTTAATTCTAGGTCTACCAAGTGCTCAGAGGGATAAATAGATTTCATCCCCCTAAGAGTGGTAGATGTGGAGTTAAGATGGATATAGGTTGGTTTTTATGATAATGAAGATATTAAATAGACTTAGGAAATTATATTGTAAAAACATCTTAAGGTGAATGGTTAAAGCATAGACATTGGACAAGTATATTTGTATACTTCTGCTTTAAACTAAAACAAATCCAGGGCTAAAAGGAATGGATTGATTGCACTAGTCATCCTTCTATAACTTTCCAACATATGCTGGAGTAAACAGATTGTAATTTGGGTAATTTTTCTAACTGCAAACAAGAACATACTTGTGTATTGGCAGGGTGGTTACGAGGTCCCTAGAAGTGATGAATTTGTATTTTTCTTGGTTTTATATATAGTATTAGGTTTTTTCTCATGCTTTCTGTGAATGACACGGGTGAAGTTTATCCTACACCCACTAGGTTATCGATATGTAATTTTAGTAATTTTGATTTCAAAAGATATTTTAAAGAAATGCAATGATTTCATTTGTGTATTCAATAAACACAATATTCTAATGGAATTATGCATTTGTGGTTTACCTATATAGATTCCATGGAGAAGTGTTAGTGGTGTGACATCAATTGTCCTCAAGCAGAGGCTTTAGTTTTAATCTTTTTGGAAGCAAATACTTTCGTCCAACATTTTTGAGTTCCATGAAAAATTTGAAAGTCCTAATAGTATTCAATTATGGGTTCAAGAGAGACATAGTATTCAATTATGGGTTAATGAGATCCGCACTGAATGATCTATTAGCCTTACCTTCACTTAGTTTAAGACTATTCACTTGGAGAGCCTGCATGTGCCCCCACTTCAAGAGCATAGTAAAGTCATGTAGAACTTAGAGAAGCTATCTTTAAGCTTTTAGTGAAGAATGGAAAAATGTCTGGGTTCAATAACAACCAGTCGAGCATTAAGCTTCCAATAATGCTAGATTTTAACCTGTAGCACTTTTGTGATTTTGAGGAGATGCCCCCTCATATTTGTGACACATCTTCAGTTGTGAATTGGACTATTACTAACTGTCATTTCCTTCGAAAGTTACCTGATGACTTGGGGAACCTCATGTTATGAAACCAGCTCAAGAAAAGATAGAAAAGATAGATCGACGCCTTAGAATTGAGCCTCTTCGAGGGGGCGACCTCCTTTACATTACATAAATGAACAATTCTTGGATGATACAAATGAAAAGAACTCCTTTCTATATATAGGAGTCTAAGGGGTCATAACATAATCATAGCCGACATAACAATAATAATGTACGGGCACAATAATAACAATAGTGGGCTTCTATGGGGCACAATAGTAATAATATGGGCACTACATGGGTACATCAATATAATAAAGGGGTTGTACTAATAACAATAAGGGGTTACACTAATAGTATAGGGGCCTAACACCTCAACTCTTTAAGAATGTTAAGGAAGGAAAGAAAGTATATTATGCTAAGTTCTCTTATGCTTTTCAAGTTTTTCTTGGATATCTACAATGTTTCAGGTAGGAAAGTACATTCTGTTAATGAAAATTTGTCTTGATAGAAATGCCCAATTTCAAATTCTAATGCTTTTCTAAAAGGAAAGCATATTTTTTCAATTTAAGTATCATGATCCCATATTCCAACTTATTTTTCAGTAACCCATTAGCTTTTGTAGCTTTGAATAAATCCATGTCTTTTGATAAGATCCTCTTCCAAACTAGAACGCAGTTTCCTTTTGGCAATAACCACATACAATGTCTTGATTTTGTTATTGAGAAAATAGAGGTTGTGAAACAAGCTTGTGCCATACAAGGACTTGATTCATTGATTATGTATCAATTATGGCTCTTGATGTAACAATGTCTTGATTTTGTTTCTTGAAAATAGAGGTTACGCTTTGCTATTTCACAGAATTTCTTACAATCTTTCCATAAGTATTGATTTGTAATCTCAGTCACTGAGGGATGACAGTAATGACAAAGGTTATATTCCATGGTTTGAAGTTACCCTCTTACTAAATATTTAAATATATCACCACAATTTAACTGTTAGTTAAAGGAATTGTATTTGATTTGTAAACAATTCATTGCTTAATTTATAGATTTTGATTTTTTCCCTTTTTTATTTTTTTCTCAGATTTGGTATGAGATATCTTCCAATATTTGGGTTCCCTAGTTTCCCCACCATAGCTATGAGGTTCAGATGCTATCATTAAATATTCTCAGAACGTTACAACTTTTCTAGTAAGTGTACTTTGAAACATTGTTGTTGCTTTTGCATGGTGTTAATGCAAATAGGCACTGCAACTAGTGCCATTATTTAGATTAAGTGTTGAAATCTAGGTGGTCTTGTAATGATGGAGTGATTGTTTTCTAGCTACTAACGCCATATGCATTCTTATCTCTTATGTTGTCCTGAGATATTCAGATTCGGAATAAGAATTGAGGTCTCGTTTCCACTGTAGATTGCAATCCGTTTCTTGAACATAATATATAGTAGATTATATTTTACTAATCAACTGTGGATGTGATCCCTCGCAGGAAAGGAAATTCAAAGTGACTTTGATTTCACATTGATTTTTCAAAACATCCACATAGGAAAGGAGATTCAAAGTGACACTGATTTCACACTGGTTTGTCAAAATGGAGGCAAGAGAAAAGGAAACTTTGTATTCAACAATGCTCTTAATTTCATATGTACATGGACAGACATATTAGTAGAAAATATTGAAGGGTTTCCTAAGTAATATTTTCCATTCCACTACATTCTTTACAGCTTGTAAATAAATAACTCAGAACAATTCATTACACTACTTGTTATTCTTTATTAATCAGTGGTTAAGATTTTGATATTGAACTGGCTAAGATTTTTCTTCCTTCTGTGAAATTGTGTGTTCTATAATGCTTCTTTTCCATTCACTATGTATAGCATATAAAGTGTGTCTAATGGAGTAGGAATATTGGAAAGTCTTGTGATCCTTGAACTATGTTACAAGGCAGAAACCCAACGGGGCAGGGTAGGTGCATCCCCACAAAGGGGTCACAAATACCAAAGTTGCTATTGGCTAGTGCCTTGAGCTAGAAAATTTCCTTTACCCTTATATTAACAGTGAATTTGGAGAGGATTCTAATATTATCTTTATAGATTTATATTAGTTAAGATTGATGAATAAAATTCATGAGACATGAGCTAGGATGTCCTTGCAAGGTGGTTGTTGATTATTGGAAGCTATGATGGCCATTATGTTAGGCTAGGTGGTCGCACTCCCTTGATCGTGAGAACGATTGTGATCAAGATGGAAGACTTCATAGTCTGGATTGATTGTTTAGCAGTGATAATTAGTGGGCTCGTTCACAAAAGCTTCTATTTCAGTAATCCTTTTTATAGAGTTGTCAGATTCAATTTCCAAAGGTTTTAATTACACTATAGAGTTGAGTTCTGAGAGAGTTGTGATTCACAGTGTTAAGTATAACAGCTATGACACTTGAATGAAGACAAGCATAGTATATGTATCAGACTCTGTTATAATCTTACCTACATATTATAAGGGACTTGGTTGGATTTTTATAATTTTTATAACCAAGTTCCATTTCGTGGAAATGTGAAAAAAACAGTGATATTGCCACCATGTGGCTCTTGTCATCTATGGTTTCATACTTTTTCAAAAAATTCTCTAAGAGTTCACAATGCTAAGATTCACTAGGACCTTACAAATTTTTATTATTTAGTGAAAGACTCACTAGGACCTTACAAGATTTTATTATTTAGTAAAATATTTGCCATGCCTCGTGAGAGATTCGCCAAAAAATTATATATATACATATTATATTATTGATAAAATCGCCTTCCCTTTTTCCTATATACCATGGAGATTCGCCCATTTATTATACATATAAATTTAGGGGGGGTTCTTAAAATCTTCCCTGCTTAAAATCCATGATCAAAGAGCCATGAGCAAAGTTCCCTTTCTGTGTCAAGATCATTAAAAAAAGGAATAGGTGTGTGAGCATAGTTCTTTTCTTGTGTCAAGATTGTTAAAAAATGTAATAAGGTGTGTCGAGCATAATTATTTTCATGTGTCAAGCTTGTTAAAAAATGAAACAAGGTGTGCCGAGCATAATTATTTTCTTGTGTGAAGCTACTTAAAAAATGAAACAAGGTGTTATGAGCATAGTTATTTTCCTGTGTCAAGCTCATTAAAAAATGAAACAAATCCCCTTCTAATTGATCTGAGTATTTGACAAGATATCGTAAATGTTGAGTCAAGTCTTTCACCTGATCTCATTAATGAACCTTCATTTCATTTGCTTATTAGTAGCTAGTAGTCTACTTGGGTGGATCAAACGAAGCTTGGGGGGTATATTCCTTTAGTCATCATGCTAGAATTAAGACACTAGCCTTTGTAGGTCATGCTGGGGGCATGGGAACTTATCTCAAACATAATTTTCTCTTTGTTTCAAATTTGTGTAAAAATGAAACCTATCTCAATCACAGTTTTCTCTCTATTTCAAACTTCTGTAAAAATAAACCTATTCGAGTCCATTTTTGTTATTATCTTCAAGAGTTATTAAACTTATGAAAATATTGAGCTTCTTTTGTTTTCTTTTCATGCTCATAGAACACACATGAGAATTTCGGTCCTTATTTCTGTATTTTCCTACTCGTTTAGTAAATTGAAAGTCAGCGAGTGATCTCTTTTCTATTCTCAACCTCCTTAAATTGTGAGAAGGATGTGGGTATACTTTTATAACTTTTTCGGGCTCATTAAAATTGAATGAAAAAAGGAATCCCTCGGAGTTCTCTTTAAGCCCTTTTCAAAATCTCAAAATATGAGAATGTTGCTGAGTAAAATTGTTTCTTTCATGCTCATAAATTTATATGAAGAAACATCTACCTATTATAAGTTTACCCCTTTTATGGACTACATAGACTATTTATGAAAAGGGATACTTTGATCAATCATGGTAAAAAAAGTTCTCCCTTGTATGATTTTACACTTTTTCAGGCTCAGGGGACTAAATTTATGAAAAAAAACACTAAGAAATTTTATTTTAATCTCTTTTTCAAACTCTCTAAATATGAAAAAGAAGCTGAGTTACCCCTTCACTAAACTCATAAAACATAAACAATGTAGGACTCATCAATCATGATGAGACAAAACAATTCCTTCCCAAGGTTGGTTAAAAATAATTTGAAGGACTTATATTAAGGATAAGCTTATACTACAACAATATGTTATCCTCCTCAAGATTGTGTAAAAATAAAGAGGTACTTGCCATTAATGGTGGGGAAAATTGGGAAAAGCATTGTATAGAGTTATTATTTGGAATTGAGTCACTCTTTCACTTTCGTGTCTAAATGAGTTGGAAAATCCACTTACCTATCTATTGATCCCACCTCCTTGAAAGTATTCATATTGTTTGTTGATCCCACATTGAGTCAGTGCTTCCAGTTCCGTGTAGTGTCACTAATATGTTCAAAAGAAGTTCATCCTCAGTGAAAATAGTTTGCAGTACTCATAGCCCTATTTTGCTTTCTCCATCCCTGAGTTAGTCTTGAATTACTTTGTTTATCCTATTGAAAATATTGATACATTTTTCGTGTCATTGATAGGGGATACATCAAGTCCCTTCCATGCCAAGTCACTTCATATCGACCTCAACACATTATCTAGGAAGTTGACTTAGAAGCTTCCTTTAGTGCCTTGGGACTTGCATACCTCAATGATGTGTCTCCTTGCTTTTGATGAGAGGTTCACATCATTGGCCTCTCATCAAAAGATTCTATGGGTTTTCAACTTCATATTATTCATTCACACCTCATAGATTGTACTAGTGTACCTTGAGGGCCATTGGCATTATTGGTGGTTCCTCTTGCATATGTTAATGATCCTCATCATTGACCAGTAATCAGATGGTGTCTTCCATGTTCAACTTCGACACATTTCATTCACATGTTTAGACTCATACTATCGAGTGGTAGCAATGAAGACCTTGAATATAGTTTCATCCATCCAGGTTGTGTGGATTTTTCATGATTGATGTATAGATCCACATTGTATGATGATGGATATGCTCATATTGAGTATATATTAGCAAGGATCCACAATGCATATTTGGTGGCCATGAACTTGATTTGTTCATATGGATCTTTGCAAGTCTCCATACTTAGGTCTACAAGTTGTTTAGATACTTTACTAAGTATGGGAATGCATACCTCAGAGATGATATTATGATGATATTGTACTATAATCCATAATTATTGATTTGCAGGTTTTCAACCAATCAGTATTCGATCCAAACTTTCACATGATAAAGAACTTCAGTCTTCATGTATAAATTATGAGTTTGTACTTTTGGCGGAAATATATTACATGTCATTTTGTCACACTGAGGCAAAACACCCTAAATCTGGATCTCTTGTTATCCGGTGAAACCTTTCAGTATTCCCCTATAGAGAAGGAATAATATCCATTCTAATAAATTCAAGAATCTTAGATTACATTGCTACAATTCCTAATTTCATTTCTCATCACACCTTTACTATTGCCAAAATGCGATGGCACACATGTGGCTATTATAAACATTCAATGATCAATGGAGTTTACTAGACCAAAAAGTGTGATGATAGTCATACATGCCTAAAAATAAAATTTAAATTCTAGAAGCCCTTTTCAACAATGTTTTTCAAACTGAATGAGCTGGAGTTCACACCTATCTAAGAATTATCCCCACTTTGATGCATCCCATCCAACTCATTATGGATCCTATCTCCCCTTATATTGGATCTCACCCCTTTAGAAGTGGATCTACAACCTATTCTCTTCTGCTGTAAATACAGAACAGACCAAAGAGGAGGGAGTTGGATTTTTAGGTTTCTATTTTATTCTTTCATGTTACTGAAGTGAAGGCTTATCATGCTAAAGAGACAATTGGAAAATGGTGTAAGGAGACTTATGAGATCAAGGCTTGGGTTGTAACCTTTCCTTCTCAATTATTTAATACAAAGTATACTGTTTTTCTCACATGATGTGTTTATTATTTCCTTTATATTATAGCTCCTTGATATTCTGATTAGTATTTATTTTAACTTATTCATCCATGATATGATTTGATCCTTTTTTTATTTTTTTTATTGTTGTAGGTTCCGGTATTGATAGTTTGAAGTGGAGCAAGAAATCAAGAAGAAAGAGGACTGAAGTGAACACCTATTTCCTTAAACAAGTAAGTCATGTTCAAACTTTACTAGACAAACATAGTATGCATTGTCCTAGGTTGTTCTAGATTTGATCATTGAGTCAAGGGAGATCACTCTCGTCTACAAGAGGGATTTGTAAAATAACATAGAGTACTCATACTAAGAGGAGAAAATATAATTGCATGCGAACACATAGTAATATCAGGTTGGGGGAGATGATAAGACCCAACATTTCCACCTTTTTCACAGTTTTAGCAATTTTCCACATACACTTTGCTTACCTTTTCTTATATTTTCCACCTTTTTTGGTACAAAATATGATATTTTGGAAAAATGTATTTACTAATATATGTCTTGTCATATTTTTTCAACTATTGGTGGTAATTTGATTGGATTACATACTTATTTTTCTTGGAAGTGTGTCACATAGAATCCCACAACTAAACTATCGGATAGCTATATAAAATCTATAATGAACCTATGACTTGGCTATCTATGAGCCATGACAATTCCATAGGATAGTATTTTTCATTTGATTTGTAGGTAGAGGAATCTTGACTTAAACTACATCCAATTTTGAACATGTATAACCAAAATCAAATGATAAAGATCCAAGACATAAGACTGAGAATCATAGGAAGGATGTTGCCTAGCTGGAACGAGTACAACAATGAACAAACCATGATCATAAAGATGAAAAAATACACAATGGATGCATGTATCACTATGTATTATAGTGATAACTAGAATAGTGAACTAGACAAATTAATAATTAAAAAACAAAAATGTCATATGGGTGATTGGTATTCCTTTTTGTAGCTTAGGTAGTAACATAAAGAGGGATTGCTACTATTTTCCCAAGGTCTTCAATCCAAACCTAATATAGTTAAAACTATATGTCATTTAAATATGTAAGCTAGTCAAACATGGGAGCCATTGTTTGTTTATTGGTAATTAATGTATACAATTAATAAACATTAGAACCCACCAATAATGGTAATGGGAATAAAAGTACCAACTAGATTCAATAAAACATGAATAGGTGAGCTATCATTAAACACTTGTAGAATTTCGATAAAACCTTACCAATACTTGTTAATTGTTTCTGGTTTATCTCTAAAAGTAATCACCAACACTACAACTGCTAAACCAAACCACCACATAAAAAGATTTACTGTACATATATAATGCATTATAACTCACAAGTTCCATATAAACCTCAAATTTATAATTAAATGTATATGCCTTTTTCATTACGTCTTTGAGTAATTACTATGTCAATTAAAAGGAACATCAAGTATACAATAATTAGAGAATAATAAAATTGTTGAGGGAAATATTCAATTAAAAATAAATCAAAATAAGATAGAAAAGAGAGTAATAATCAAAGAGAAAGGAAAATAAAAAATATATCAAGGGAAAGAAAAACCAAGGTTGGAAGAGGGACATATAATGAATACAGATTTAAGTAATTAAAGAAGATAGGAAAAAGTTAAAGTTCGAATGGGGTAATCATAATAAAAGAGAAGAGGCTAGTAAACAAGGAAAAATAATTAAAAGGAATAAAATGAATGAATAAAATGAAAGTACTTAGGGAGAAATAAAGAGAATCATAAAATCATATAGAAGGTGAGAAAAAGGGCTAAATAAAATAGATTACTCCAATTAAGAAAGAGGGAGTCTAATGAGAAGAGGATAGTTGGGGGCAATGTGAAGAACTATAAAGATTTTGAAGGACATGGAAAATTGGGTGAGCAAGGTAGTGAAAGAGAAATAAAGAAGAAAAATATGGTTCTTAAATTTTTGGTTTGGTTTTGTGATGTTTTACGATACGTTTCATCTATATGTTGATTGGTCCAAACTTAAATGGTTGATTACGTTGGGTAAATATTCAAGACCTAATATGAAAAAGAATCTCATAAATTCTTTAATGTAGGAAACGATATATTTTGAATTTCACATTATTAATAATCATAGTTGTAGTATTAGAAATAATGGAAAATAAAAGATGGATTCATAAATTTGATGAATTTGATTATTCAAATAAGATTTTATATATTTGGTATTTGTGATCTTATGGTAAGAATTGAGTATGAATCCAAGAAATGAAGGTTGCCTTGCAGTATCTAACAATGTTCATGAATTATGGAAGGTTTATGGAATTTCAAACTTTTATTGAAGTTCATTCTAGGCTTTAGCAAGAGTCACAAAATATTTCCAGTGTTTCGATTACTAAGTTAATATGAAAAACTTATTTGTTTTTGTGTGTGGCTAAGAAGAACGAGATTGGAAAAAAATTATAAATAATTAAAATATAAAATGATGTTTATAAAAATATGATATTTGGAGAAAAAAATAAAAAAATTGTGGCTTTTATTTATTGATAATATGTATTAAATACATTTTATGATGATGATATATTCTTTTATCTCATCATTGGTTTCAATTACATGTTAATAGTGAATTTTTTTACATTGGAAATCTATTAAGTCATTAAAAAAAGGATACCACTACATTTTTAATGATATTTTTTGAATCTCTATGGAAATTGAAAATTGAGACAATCTCAACTACTCCCTCAAACATTGTTATAACAATTTAAAATGGGTCTTTGTATCACTCTAAAACTTGGTATGGGAAACACTCTTCAAGCACAAAAAAGTGGAAATAAGCTATGTAAGTGACAAAAAATTTAATTAAATTTCCTAAACCCTAGTTTTATAAAGGGATTGTTCAAGAAGAGGACCGACAAGAGGAGGAGATGTCCATGGTGGTGAGGGTTGTTGCAACACAACTAGTTAATAATTGACATTCCAATACATGATTGTTTTGCATGCGTACTCAATTACACATTTTTTTAATGATTTCAACTTTTAATTTTAGGTGGTTATTGTTGTTTTACTCTACGGTAAAAGGGTCCATATATCACAATTCCAATGAATATCCATGGTGTGTATTACTATACATTTTTGGTATGGAATATTGAATAGATGGGGATGGCCAACAAAGCTATTGAAAAGGTATTATACAAGGAATACAACAATAATAGGAATGATAATGACATATGATCATATAACTAACCATAGTTTTTTGACATGGATACAACTGTAATGACATCTATATTGTAGGGCCTAATTTTCATTTTAATCACAGAAGCAACATTTGACATAAACTCTATCAAATTAAATACAAGTACGTACATGGTTCTCCAGTTTGATGTTGATCCCTAGTTGGCATTGCTCCGAGACCTTTGTTTTCATTACCAAACTAACTAATTCCTCCTTACTTATTTGGGATCATCCATCCTCTCCAATTATAAGACCCAGAATAGTTCGAGATCAAAGTCTTCTAGACCATGTGCCCAAAACTCCAAGAAAAATACTCAAGTTTCCAAATTGTTGGTTGAAAATTGAGCCCCAAGCTTTTCCCTAAATTTGTACCCGTCTTCCTTCTCTGTAATCTCTATTTTCTTAAGTCTCCTCCAAATATTAGCCGAAAAAACCCCTTCTTTGTCTCTTTCCATTTTCTTATGTTGGAGAGGTTCCGCTCCTCCTCAACCAACCCCATCACCAATTCTCTAGAAGATATTCCTCAAGAATCTTTTTCCAGTCACCCCTCTATCCGGAGGTTAAAGGTCTCTATGTGGTAGCCCATCCTTCAGGATGATAAGTTTACAAAATATCATTTTTTTGGAATTTGAGTAGATAATATCTATTGTCTTTGTTGATAGTTGGCAACCGAAATATCAATGTGTTTAGAGTGTATTAATTATTACTTTGTATAATGTATTATAGTTACCTTTTATTTTGTGTAATATATATTATATTTTCATTTTATTTTGTATAATATATTATATTTACATTTTATTTTGTATCATATATTATAATTACATATTATGATGGTGGTAGACACATAAATACCTTACTCAATATGTTCATCATATTCTTGCAAATTAGGTATTTAATTAGTAACTTCAATAATTGATTCATTTATCCGATTATTGGACATTCGTCATAATAAATTAGTATGTATAATAGTGCAGTACATGCGATGCATGCATATGTAGGTATCATATGCATGCCTTGTATACATGATAATACCCCTATTCTACTTGTAATTCGAGATAGGTCATTACATACTCCCCTCCTTTAGAAAAAATTGTCTAGAAGTTAGGGTTTACATAGTATAATAGTGATTATTTTACTGATTAGTATAATCATGTAAGGAATGTGTTTCATATTGAATTCTCATTTATAATGCGAGTATGCTTTAAAATTTTTGTTTTGAACATTTGTTGATTCACAATTTTAGTAATCATGCCCTACTCCAACAAAGTTCCCAAGCTATTCTAGAATCATCCTATCCTCCCTAATCTCTTTTTCTCCCATCCTATTTGTCCTCTACTAGAATATGCCATGGTGTCAACAATATTGACCTAACCATCCGTGAAACCCAAAGGGTGGGAGAATTGACTATATCAACCTAACTTCCCTAGTAAGCATTTAAGTCATCATCACACATCTAGGGGAGTGCGATTCACACAGTCCTAACATGACTCTAGGTTTGGAGGATAAATGGTAGGAAACACCTCCACCCCTCCTACTAGGACCAATTTTAACACCTTATCATGGAATCTCATTGAGCCTCAAATATTCTTAGTGTTTTGTCATCACGTGATCGGTTTGATAACATATGCAATATAAACACTTGTTGACACATTATAATATATTATTCAATATACTCAAAACCAAAATAAATTCAAAATAATTAGTTTCCAACATTCATATTTGTTGACATCTATGATATTGATCTTTGAGTTCATATAACATAATTGGTTATGTCTAGCCAATATACTTGTAGTTAGCTTTCACATTAAGTAGTCAAGTGTGGTCACTATAGTTATATCCATCTCATTAATAATAAGAAATATGTGGTCTTTAACGTAATTACTTATGCTGAGAAGTGAAACATAGTATATAAACATTTCATTCATAACATAATTCACATTAGTATCCATGTACCAACAACATGTACATATTTAATTAAGCATACATGAAAAAACATAATCATTTGAAATAACATTCTCACATGTAACTCTTCATAGTTATAGATAAGTTCAAAATGATAGACTTATGTATCTAACTAAATAAAGTAAGGAAACATAAAGTTTTAAGTGAATCAAAATCAAAACAGATTTGGATCATTTTGGAATATGGTCTCTATGTCTTCCTAAATAGTAGACCTAAGACTATACTTGTCCCATTGAACCTTTACTTGGTCCACCATACGATTCTTGACCTGTTGAACCCTACGTTCCAGTATATGTAATGGTTCATTCAAAATGGTTCCCTCATCCAATACTTGCAGTTCCTTCCATTGAAGGTTATGAGATTTGTAATTTATGTAGTGTATTAGTATAGATACATGAAAAATATTATGAATTTTATGCAAGTGGGATGGTAGCGCAAGATCGTGGGTGATAGGTCTGACCCTTTCCAAAATTTTAAATGGCCCAATAAACTAGGGTGACAACTTTTTTCCTTTTTCAAATTAGATGGTGATTTTGTTTGGCCTAATACAGATAAAACATTCATCCCCCCACTTGATAAAAACTTGACAAACATAACTTTTTTATCTATCTTGTTCTTCTTTTAACTGTTTCCTAATTTATTTCACTTTCTCTTCCATCTCTTGAATTAATTTTTGTCCCACAATCACTCAGTCCTCTAACCTGTCCCAACTTAGCGGTGTTCTGTAAGGTCTTCCATATAATGCTTCCAATGGAGGCATTCTGATTGAACTTATATGGTAACTTCTTTTGTATGCAAATTCAACCAAGGGAAAATAATTTTCCCAGTGTGTTTGTTGGTCAATTACATACATCCTTAGCATATCTCCCATTACTTCTCTCACTCTTTCTATCTATCTATTAATCTCAAGGTGACAAGTTGCACTCAAATTTCGTTGAGTTCATAGAGTAAAATACACACAAGTCTAAAAATCTGAAGTGAATCGTGAATCCCTATTGATAAGATCTCCTTAGGAACTCCATGGAACCTGCTATTTAATTCACAAATACCCGAGCTAAATCCACAATAATTCATAAGTATATTTTATGGGAATAAAGTGAGCACTTTTCATTAATTTATCCACCATGACTAAAATGGCATTGTTCCTTTGCGAGATAAGAGGTAGCCCCATGAAAAAGTCCATAGAAATAACCTCCCATTTGGTCATAGGAATGTCATGTGGTTGTATGAGACCCGTTAGGTGATGATGGATGGCATTCACCTGTTAACGTTCAAGACATTTTGAAATGAATTAAACAATATTACGCTTCATGCCTACCCAAAAGAAGAGTTTCCTTGTGTCAACATAAATTTTCTTTATACTAGGATGCACACAATAAAGTGTTTTATGGGCTTCCTTGAGGATGGTGTTTTAGATATCTCCAATATTAGGGATATACATCCTTCCTTGGAATCGTAGAATTCCATCATTCCCTAGTTCATATCCTTCAAAATTTTGTTCTCTTGGATTTTTACTTTGAAACCTGGATCTTACTTTTAAATACCAATTGTCTTCTAAGAGATGTTCTAGCACTCACTCCCTCAAGTTTACCCTAATGGGTATAAGGGAAAAGATCCTCGGTATTCTCTTTAGGGAACATACCACTATATTGTCCTTCCCTTTAATGTATAAAATTCCAAATTCGTTTTCACTTAAGAACTCACTCCATCGTCTTTGCCTACCATTCAAGTCCCTTTGGGTAAATAAGTATTTTAGGCTTTGGTGATCACTTTTGAGTACAATTCGTCTCCCTACAAGGTAGTGTCTTTGTATTTTTAAAGATAGCAATACAACAACCAACTCTAAATCATGCATGGTATAAAGTTGCTCATGAGATTTTAAATTTTTTAAGGCATACACTATTTCTCCCTTTTCTTACATTAATACTACACCTAATCCTTACATGGCCGCATTGGTAAATATAGTAAAGTCCTCGTCCATGTTAGGTACTAACAAGATCGGTGCAATGGTAAATAATATTTTGAGTTCAATGAATTCAATGTCACATTCCTCATTCCATTCGTACCTAACTTCTTTGCACTGGATGGTTGTTATAAGATATACAATTTTTGAGAACCCTTCTACAAACCTTTAATAATATCATCCTAAACCCATAAAACTATGCACTTCATGTGCATTTTCCTATATCATCCAATTCATGATTTCTTTTACCTTCTTAGGATCTACCAAGATCCCCTCACCTGATATAATATGACATAGGCAATTAATATTCTTCCAAAATAAGGAACACTTAGAAAAATTTCCATATAATTGGTGCTCCTTAGGGCAAGATAATACTATTTGAAAGTGATCGTCTTGTTCCTTCTTTTTTTTGGAGTAGATAAGAATATCATCTAGGAATACTTGTACAAAGAAGTCAAGATACTTATGGAAATCACTATTTATAATATTCATGAATATTGCGGGTGCATTGATTAACCCAAATGGCACCACTGTGAACTCGCAGTACCCAAAGTGTGTTGAAAACGTTATATTAGAAATAGTGCCATCTTTAATTCTTAAAGATTACAACTAGACCGTAGATAAATTTTTGAAAAGAGAGGAGCCCCTTTCATTTTGTCGAAAAGATCATCAATTTGGGGCATTTGATATCTATTATTTATTTTCTCTTGATTTAATTCTCGACAATATATACATAGCTGTAAGGAACCATCCTTTTCTGTAATATGTTTGACCTATAGAATATATCAGAAGTGTGAAATATGTGAGAGGTACCACAGAAAATAACACTAGAGATGATAAGAAATGGAAATATTTTAGTAAGATCTGTAGCAATAATTTTCACTTGCCTCTTCAAGGGGGGAAAATCCAATAGAGCAGAGCTCAATTACACAACACAAGACAAGACTTCCCTTAGTGTATATGACAATATAGTTTCATGAGACCTGAAACCCTAAATAATTATGGTCCCTTTCCTAATGTGAGTTAACCACTTTATTTATTGGCTATAGCCCATTATAGCTAATTGTGGTCCTTTCTTTATAATGTAGGTCAACCACATACAATTCTTATGGGATTTATGTATTACATTAACTAATCATGAATCATATAGGGCCCCTTGGGCTTATTAAATTAATAAAGGAGGTCAGGGATAGAACCTAACATTCCCTCCCCCTTCAGAAATAGACTTGTCCTCAAGGATGGAGCTGTGAATTTTTTTAGAGAATAATTGTTGGTTCCCATGTCGCATATTCTAGTAAGTTGTATTTCCATCAGATTAGGACTTCATTGATAATGCAGCCACAAATATGTTATTCTATTGAATACATGACCCATTCTAGTTGGATCCAAATAAAATCTTCCTCATCCAATTCAGGCAGTATGGTTTGGACCTTACAACTATGCCCCACTACTTTCTTGAGGCAACATACATGAAATACATGGTGGATTTTGGAAATGGACGACAACGCAAATTTATATGAAACGAAGCCAATACGCTGAATCACTTGATAAGGCCCATAAAATTTCAAAGCTAAATTTTGAAAGCATTTTTCTTTAAGAGACTTTTTCTTATTGCGATGGGTAGAATCACCCTAGGGTCTTGGGTTGAGAATCCCAACAGAGCGGAGGGCATACAACCTAAAGAGACACGCAAACAAATAGTCTTAATACTTAAGCTACTAAAGTATGAAGAAGAGGTATTACCCAGAGGTCCTACATTTGAGGTCGTCCAAACCCTCTTCTTCTTCCAATTCCTTAAAACCTACAACTCATTCAAGTAGAGCATATACTACAACTATAATAGAAAGGATGTTCATGATATAAGGGTTAGATCATATAAGCATATAAGAAAATAAGCATTAATGTGATATTTTATAATAAAATCATGACATAAATTAATGCATAAAGACCATGATGATTTGGAACAAGACAACGCCCCTTTATTAATGTAAGCTAAAGAAAATACAAAAATACTACAACCTAAGCTGTCTGCCAGCTCCAAGCGAAACTGTCCTTTGAATCTGTCTTGCCCAGGCCTCAACAATCCTCCTCCATAAGTATACACTAGGATGTCATGAGGGGATGATGGACATCTGAAGAAGGAAATAGGGGTTTCCTATGACTTGGGAGTGTAGAAGGCACAAGGATATCTTTAGACTTGATTAGGGATATAATCAACTATAATATCAATATCTAATATTTTCCCCTCCCTTAGGCCTTCCCATGGAGGTTTATTTATACTTCTTCAAATTTATTTTTTCAGTTGGGAAATAGTTGGGCCATAGGCTATAGTAGCTGGGTAACAGGTAGAGCCCATAAACCTTGCCTGAATTAAGGAAAATTATATATTTTTTAATGTTTTAACACATATACGCAGGTTGGGTATAGGCTAACCCGCGTGCGATGATGTTTTAGATAGGGAAAAATCACATATGGGATTTAAAACATTGTTTTTTTATAAAATGGACCAAGTCTAGTAGGGAAGGGTTACCCTAGGCCATATCATAGAGCATCAAATCTGCCAAGGGTGGTAAATGGTGCTATAACACTAAGAGACGAGAAAATCCCTCATGGTGTAGATGGAGAGATATGGATGCATCCATGCTTGTTTAGGGCCTAGTGATCCGATGGGGATTGCAATAAATCCTAAGGAAACCTTGATTGATTTTGTTGTGACTCCCACATTCATGCTTGGAATATGGCACGAGGCTGATTGGCTGAAAGAAATATTTGGTTCAACCAAATCTATGATCGAGCAGTTCGTGGAAGTCTCAGACCTAGTTGGCTTATGCATTCATTAATAAGAGCTCCCTCTCCTTGGTATTTCATGTGTAAATGTACTATCTCATATGTGATTTTTATGGTTTTTGTATCCTTGTTATTTCTATTGGCTATATGTTGGTTATGAGTATGTTTTATGACAGACTTGATGTATGGCTATCATCATGCTTTTATTAGAAAATGAATGTACAATGAATATATGACCTAATATATGATAATGAATCTATTTTGATAAATCAACAATCCTTCTTTACGAATATTAGATAAGTATGAGACCCCTATTCTCAAATATGTTTTTATGACCTATAGATTACATATTTATGACATGTTTGATGAAATACTTATCATGGCTGGTAGGGGTCAGATCAAGTATTTGTACCAATGATTGCATTAGTGTCATTTTTCCATCGTTATTTATCAATTTTGAATTTTTTATGAAGTTCTGGGAGTGGCCTAAGATCTAGCCCTGAAAAAGTGGCTCAGAATCCTGGGTTACTAACACATAACTTCCTAAAAAAGTCCACAGTTATTGGCATGCCTTGTTCTGGGATCGAATGGAAGGCCTTAGTCACATGCATGGCTTGTCTTGGGAGTGGTTGAGGGTCCAGATCAATACAATTTCAAGTTGTCTTAGGGTTTGGTCACCTAGAAGGGTTGGTTGGATCCTGAAGGTTTTGTAGCCTATATGGAAGGTCATAATGGTTTTTTTTTTTTGGTTCCACTTCATTAACTGTACATTGGGAGCTGAATCACATCATAGGATCCTCTCATCACATTTTTACCCCAGTGGACCAATTAGCTTGGGTAAATGTGGGAGGGGGGTGTTACATTAGAGTGGGATGAATGCATGAGGATGGGTTACACTCTTTCCAAATTTGGGATGTAAATTCAAAATTTTAATCTTTTATCAAATTAATGCCTTCAAAATTCATATAAGAATTTTGACTTTTGATTTAGAGAAGATAAAAATTTGTGGAGAATTATGTTGTTTTCGTAGTGATTTTTCTTGCAAAAAAATTTAGTGTCATATATTCTATCAGTTTTCCATTAAATGAAATGCTTGTCCTTGCAAATTTTCACACATATTAAGAGGTTTGCATGCATTCACGTAGAAATTATTAGTATAAAATGTGTAATTTTTAAGGTATATATATATGATCATGTTCTACACAAAGAGAACTAATTTATTCATATTAAAAAAATATTTTCTTATGTAAAATTATATATTTTATTATTTTTCGAAGTTAGCAAAGTAATATTTCAATTAAACTTTGCAAACATATGTGTTCGTATAGCATTTGTTTTCAACTATTTAAATAAATTGGAAAACGAAGAGTACCATTTTGAAGAGGACTTGTAAATGAGGATAGTAATATTTTATTTTAAATTTCATTCTACATATTTTATGTTATTGATATTTTATTCAACCCCTTTGAAAAGGTCGAACTTTTTTTCAAAAGTGTCAAACTCATATGACATTGGATATAGGATTCTCTCATCAATCCAACATGATCAACTCCACCACTTAAGGATAAATTTGACCTTAAATATGTCAGGATACAAAATGGTGTTGCAGAGAAATATGCAGAATGGGTGGTAAAACTATGATTTTTTGGACCTCAACAGCTCGATCGAATGCTTAAAATGTTTGATCGATTAATTGAGTTATAAATTCAAATAGCTCGATCGAGCCATTAACATGATTAGCTAACGACTCAGTTGAGCTTATAGAAAAATTAACTGCACACCAACTTTTATTTATGCAATTGATGTTAAATGATATAGACTAGGAGCTTGATCGAGCTATAACCTTGATCATGCTCCTGTTGTCACCTTGAAAAAAAAGTAAAAAATATAAATTTGAATGCATGAAAAAATAGCAACACACATTCATCATAGAAAAATATCAGAACATGGAAATTACATAAGAATTCACAACAAACATGGGAAATTGGAGATTTTGATCTCAAAAAGGAGAGAAGGTTCTAAGCACATAGGAGATGCGAGAAAAAGCTAAAGAAATGAGGAGAAAACAATGACATACTTTGAGAGAACAATAAGGTCGTGCAATTCAAAAAATTCATGCCAATAGAGGTAATTCAGGTTATCTCGCTTCTCCTATTATCTACTCCATATTGTATGCATTAGGAAATATGATTGAAAAAAAAAGGACAACGAAATAATAGAATTAAGATAAAATAAGCATTGAAAGTAATACCATGTAGTTAAAAATTTAGATATAGCAACAACTAAAGAAAACTCTCTTGGTGTGATTAATGGTTTATTGGAATTTTCTAAAAATCACTTGAATTCATGAAAATGATGAACCACCTTCGAATTGTAATGGTTTAGGATAACCCACAAAAAATAACGATGTAATTTAACCAAAGAGAATTGTTACATTTCCATATATTATTTACATGAATTACAATTTATGGAAATTTATTTACGAGAGGGATTAACAAAAATGGTTGTCCCATAGGTGCTCCAAAACCTATAAACATTAGTTTGATTGATTCTGTATATCCTTGTAGGAGTTAAAGGAGAGAAAATGTATCAATATCTAGAAGGAGTGCCAAGAGTATATCCCTCCTCCCAATGTGCATGTTGAGAAGACATTATTCTTTAAACATATAAAAACATTAAATTTTCTTGATATCCATCATCATATATAACATTTAATGGTTCCTCAAATCCTAGATGACAATCACTACCTTTGAAAACCTCACAAGTTTAGTCTTTCAATCCTCACAATTAGGTTATGAGAATTTTTTTAAAGAGAGCATGTTTTTTAAACACATAAAAATTGTGGTGTAGATTTGTGCTTGCAAAAAAGGAGTGTATTATTGCATATCATTATAATGCTCCATGAAAGGCTCATGTGATTAATCAATATTAAATTCATAAATAATAAATGCGAGAGAAATAAATTAGCATGCACGTATGTATGATATCATAGAAATGTTTACAATGTTAATATTCTTAGATTGTGGCAATCTAATGTTGATTAAACTCATCTAGTAGTTTCTCAACATGTAATTGTGTAATATATTGCAAAGTATGGTTCAAAAGTAAAAGAGAGGAACCTTATTTTAAACTTTGTCCAGATTTGACGAAAATAATTGAAAACATAAAAATCATTGGATATTCTTCTTTGCACGTGCATAGAAAAGGTTCCTTGTAAAAATATATATTTTTGTAAATCCTCTTACCCCTCCCTATGCCCTACTTGATTGTTGTGCTAAAATTTCCATGTACATTCACCCAAAATACTCACTTAAATGACTTGTGCCCTCTTCACCTCTTCACACTTAAATGTACTTCCATCATTGGTAAGACCTTGAAGCATCTTCCTTGCTTTGTAAATCCACTAAAACCTCTATCTCTTGATTTATTTATGTTCCCTTATAAATAATTTCATTGGTCTTCTCATACTTCTCATCCCACATTTCTTCCACTTTTTGTTTGGAATTGTGAAATTCTCTGTAGTTATGATAAGTTCTTCCTTTAAGAAAGTTCTTCTTACTATTGTTTTATGGTAATTTTAGTTACACATTTTAAAACACTAAATGATATGGTGCTTCTAATGAAGAAAAACTTTTCCAACTAATTTGATCTTGTATAGTAGACTTTCAAATATTAACATACTTAAAAACTAGTTGAATAGGTTCCTTCTTGTATCATGGAGTGTGTATTTATGTATTGTATGGTTTTTTAGTCAGAAATTATCTTATATATATATATATATATATATATATATATATATATATATATATATATATATATATATATATATATATGTCTCTCATGAAATAAACTTGGCCCTTCAATTTGGTAATCACTAGCTTGATTGTTCAAGAATCTCCCATTCTCTCAAATTCAAAAGATTCTCTATATCATTAAGTTAGTAATAATTACCCCTAAAAGATATATTTAACCTTCCTATATAAGAATTTAAAATTAAATTTATATTAGTCTTTAGTTCAACACCCTTGCAAATTATTATACAATATCTTCTTCATTAGCATTGCTAGATCTTCATCCTCTTCTTATTTTTGGGCCACTCTCTTTGGCTTCTTTAGTAAAATCCCCAATTCTTCTAATTTTATTCCTAACACCTATTTTTTTTAATCACATAAATCTATTTCATTAACTTCTCACAATCCCTTTTACTTGGCATTGGATTTTAATTTAAATTTTTGATAAATGAGATATACAAACAAAAATATAATATCATCCTTGTTATAGTGGTGATTACTTTTAGTTTGGGATTTATGTAGTCTTGAAGAAATAAAAAATTGTTTCTAAGAAAAACTAGTTTTGAAAAAGGTCAAATGTTTCACTTGGTAAATGTGACTTCTTGTGAAGCCAAACAAATATTAAAAGCTATATTCACCAGTAAAATTTTGGGGTTATATCTAACAATAGATCACCTTTATCACACACCCTTCAATCCTATGCCCAAATGGTTAAATGTTTTAATTTCTTTAACATTCTTTGGGGGAGAGTGAAGAGAGATTATTGTTTGTGGGACTAAATTACTTAGGAAATAGGTATACTGGCATTTTCCTCTCCATTTTTCCTAATTTTCTTCTTAACGCCTATTCTTTTTAAAACATTTTTCTCTTTCCTTCTCTTCTCACAATCACTTTTTTTTCCAAGGAAAAAAACGGTAACTTTTTATTAAAAAGATAATGAAAAGTTACACTAGCAGATGCAATGAAGCATTTTGTATGCTGCCACAAGGGCCCGAGTGCTTTCGTACCCCACGCAACATTAGAGAACTAATGTGCACAAAGAATAAGAAAAGAGAAGAGAGAAGAGAGAAGTGTGAGGGGCAAAAAACTGAAATCCGGCAGTGAGTAGGACTCACGCCTCAAGTTTTTCTCCCCTTTTTCTTTTCGACCTTACGCCACTCTCCTTGAGAGGGCTCGATCGAAGCAATAACTAACTGTGTCTCTGTATTCTGTGGACCAGGTTCTTTGTCTGAATCTGAAGTGTCTGAGTGGTGGTGCCGTTTGATGCCTCCCGTACTAGGATCCATGCTTGTCTCCACTGCCTTGTTGTCTGATGAGATTCCTTTCTGATTCTCCATTTCTTGAGCTGCCTCAGTTTCCTCTGCTGGGAGTTCTTCCTCAGCTGCTTCTGATTCTTCGTCCTCTGAATCTGGGGGAGAAAAGTGCCATCCTTTTCTCTGTTTCCCTTGTTGCTTATTTTTATTCTTGGCTTCTGGACATGAACTTTGTAAGTGTCCTGTCTGCCTACAGATCCTACATCTGAAAGCGGTGTTTTCATAATCTAGTACCTGCAGCCAGTTCTGTTGTTTGTAGATCAACCTTATATTTTCCGGCAGCCCTTTACTTAAATCTACTTCCACACAGATACGTGCGAAGGTGTAGATCCTTTCATCGATCCTTTCCAGATCTGTTTTGATGTATTTCCCTATGCTGTTCCCAATGCCTTCCAGCACTCGTTCATCCCAAAAGTGCAAAGGGAGATTGTGTAGCCTAACCCAGACTGGCATTTTGGTTACAGTCATTTTATTTGGATCAAAATCTGGGAACCATGGGGTCACAAACAGCCCCGATGTTCCCCAAAACCATGGCCCGGCACTGATGACTGTATCTCTGACTTCCTTGGATGTAAATCTTACTATGAAGAAACCCTTTGAACATAAATGAATATCACATTCCATGGTCCAGCTGGTGAAGATCCAATGGAAAAGATCCATAGGTTTAGGCCAAAAGTTGTTTAAACGGCAAATTAAAGCTTGTGTTTCATAGGACTTGACGAAATCATCAAGCCCTGGAGAATCTAAGTTTAAAGTTGGGGTTTGCTCTGACTGATCCACTATGTATGGCCTGGGCATGTGTCTGCCTTGATCTAGAGCGAACCCTGTATTCCTGCTGCCCTGTAAAATGTTTTTGTAGGATCCCTTTGGTTGGTGTTGAGCTGTAGCTTTTTTCCCTTTGTCTCCCCCTGAGGAGCTTGTCTGTCCCTGAGGCAGAGCCCCCCCTCTTAATCTGATATTTAAGATAATGATTGATCCTGGCCTAATCTCATAACTTTCCAGCGATCTACAGTCCTGAAGGGACCGCCTTCCACTGACCAGATGATGGGCCTGAACTGGGTATCCCATTTATGCCCTTATTTGTTGTTTCAGATGCATGGAGGTGTCTCCTGCATGGACCCATACTAAACGAGTTTTCCCCTGAAGGGGTTTAATCAGAATCTGAAAAAAAGTATTTGTTACCTGCTCTGGCTGATGGTGTAATTTCTGATCTGGCTCCGTTTTGGTTCGTTTTCCTTTATGCGTGACTAGATCTATAGAAACTCTGCCCGATCTAGGGTTGGTGTCTTCGTTCTGCTGCCTGGGATCAAGCTGTGCCCGTATAAAGGCTAGATCGTGTAGATCCAAGCCTGAAACACAAAGCTGGGGTTCATGCGTTGGAGGGTAAAACGGATCTGCTGCATGCAGTCCCCCCCTGCCATTTCTCCATACATTCTGGGTTTTTTGAACCCTGCCCCCTATACGCCATTTGGCCTGACGCTTCCTTTGATCGGGATCGCAGTTTGGGCCTTTGATTTTCCGCCATAGGGAGCCCTCCTCGAGCAGCCATGCAGAGAGACAACCTTCTGATGATGCTCGTGTCTCCCAACCACCGATCTGCGACCTGGGGTCTCGCTTGCTGGCTGGATCAGATCGATTTAGGCCTGGTCTGCAGAGTTCTGGCCAGTGGGTTGAAGGAGGGCGCAGACCTGCATCACACAGACCCCTCCGGCCTTTACTCCGAACGATCTGGGCCTGGCATGACTTTGCCTCTAAGGGCATTATGCCAGAATGGCGAATCGCTTGATCCCTTGAGGCAACCAAGCCCACTGATACGCTGCCACGATGATCTGGAGTGATTTGGGTCGGTTGACTGCGCCATTTCACAGAACAAAACCCTTCGGCGTCGTAACGAACAGCTCTCCCTGTAGCTCCGAACCCTAGTCCGCCTTCAACACCTGCACCAGACTTTGGCCCGGCTGCGGCCGCTAACAGATCTTCGCATACACCAACCCTAGCGCTCGCCATCGCTTCCTCCCGAAAATACTGGATTCTGACAATCACTTTTAGTTGGAATTAGATTTTAATTCAAATTTTTGGTGAATGCGATATATGAACAAAAATATAATACCATAATTGTTGTAGATATCACTTTTATTTTAGGATTTATATAGTCTCTTGAAGAAATAAAAAAGTGTTTCTAAGAAGAATTGATTTTGAAAATGGTCAAATGATTCACTTGGTAAATGGAGAGATGGAGTTAGATATATTTAAAAATGTAATATATATATATATATATATATATATATATATATATAGATAGATACATTATTAAATGAATAAAGCAATTCCAATTTTTGATAAGTATTGTGGTACATTTTCTTGAAATATTTGATTAAATACAATAATTTTATATAAAAAAGATTAAATTATAATACCAATTTTGAATTATGATATTGGAAAAATTTTAAAAATAAAATAGAATAAATTTACTTATAAAATTGAATACTGTAATTTATTTACTTTTTATAGAAATATATAACCACACATTATAACTATATAATACATATTTCAAATGACAATTTTTAAACACTTAAATTGTAATATATAATTAAAATTTATACATCAATTTTTTTTTTGACAAGCATAATCACATTTAACATAAAAGGTAAATTTATTTTTTATCATTAAAATTTATGTATAAATTAATTAAGTTTTCATTGTTAACATACGACCATATTTAAAACATAAAATATAAATTTAAGTGCAAATATTTTACAAATTGCATACCTTCAACATGTTTGCAAATTTCTTATCCTTTACATGGGGGCTCCTCTATTGGGTGTTCTCAATTGTGGCGTCCCTTGATGTAAAATCATGATTTATGCACAAGATTTATTTTTTAGCTATTTCAATGGCTTGGTTTGATGGAATTTATTTGTTCATATGCTTAATCTAAAATGGTTTCATGTGACTCCGATTTGTTGAAGGCATCAACATGTATAAGTTGAGTAAATATTAATAGAATTCATATCAATTTAGGTAAGCATACATATATTTGAATGTTTATTTTGGAAGATTTAATTAAATCAAGTTACATAATTCAATTTAGTTGGTAATGGCAATATAATGTTTCCCAAAGCACTAATTTTCCATCTCCCTATATGCTCACATAACATAATTTGGAAAAGTAAGTGGCCCATTATCCATGCCATCTTTTCTTTTGCAAGAAACAAACATCACATATTATAATTAGGGGAATTGTATTAAAGTATCATGAACTGCATATCCACATACTTGCAATTCAAACACTTTGTATGTGCACTATTCATCTTGCACACACCATCAATACTAACAAATTTTCTTTACTAACCTTTACAAGTAGAGTATTTTCTTATCTTTTACTTTGAAATTTCACACAAAAACATAGCTTAAATATAGGAGGAAAGTAAGTGGTCCTAATCCACATATCCTTTTTACGTTTTTTGCTCATTCCACTTCCCACCATGCCTGGCTTAACTAGAAGGAAAGTAAGTGGCCTTTACATGTTTGCTAACCAAAGGCATTATTTCATTTTATTTTGGGACTAAGAGTTGGTGTTAGTAAAGAAAGAAGGTAGACACTTCCCCCCTTTTACCCTTGTGGAAAACCTATGGGGACCATGTTGAAAATGCAACAAGAAAGTCTTAATTTTGAATTTTCCTTAATCAAATTGAGGAAATTCAAAATTCCACATTAGTAGACAACTTGGTGGAGTCAACTAGGGTGACATGGCTCCTTTCACTCAGATAAGAACACTCAATTCAAGTTAATGAGTTGAAGTTCAATTTTCTTGTGTTGACTTGTAAAGAATAGGAGTTTATCTTAGTTAATTCAAGTGAAGGGCATGAATTTTATTTGTATGTAGTGATTCCTAAAATTTTAGGAGCTTAGGTTGAGTCAATTTCAGTTGCAATCAGTTAAACTAGTTCTAACCATTAATAGAACTAGTTGATGGCCACTTAAGTAGTGGGACATCAGTCTAACTCAGAGATCATCTAGTTAATACATCAATCAACTAATAATTATCTCATGCATGCAAAGAATAAATGTTTCCCAGTTGTGGTGGAGTTTCCAAGGCAATTAACCATTATTTGTAAACTAGCTGAGTGTATAGGTGTTGCATGAGATTAGTTGATCAATCCTGAGGAATTGCTCAAGCATTTTGCGGGAAATTCCTAATTAATAGGGGCCTATTTCCTTAGGAATTGTGCAAGAAAATAGGGGCTCAAGAAAAGGCATAAATTGACTAAGCTTGGGTCAAAGGCCTTTAGTGAGTAGAGAGATAGGTTGTGCACTTACAGGGTGAGCTCAGTTGAGCAAAGAAATTGTAATACATCTCTATTCATTTCATTAATGAAAATAGGAATCGGGGTTTTTAGCAGATTTCTTTCGCCAAATAAAAATACTTATTGCATGTGTGTTATTTCTTCTTGCATGTCTAGGATTTTTATTCTAAATTGTGAATTAATGTCTACAGAGCAGTAGAGTAGGTTTGTGTCTGATGATTTTGATTAAAACTTCATAAGAAATTCCAAATATACACCATAATTTGTACATGGTATCAGAACTTGATTCACATTAGAGTAGGAATGTGTGTCTAATATTTTTGTTTTAAATTGTGAATCAATGCCCATAGAGTAGTATGTCTAATATTTTTGTTTTAAATTGTGAATTAATGCCAATAGAGTAGTAGAGTAGGTTTGTGTCTTGTGATTTTGATTAAAAATTCATAAGCAGTTGAAAAGTTGCACCATATTTCTACATGGTATCAGAGTTGGATTCACATTAGAGTAGGAAATTTGAAGTTGTTTCTCATAGCTTCGAATTTCAAGATCAGTGTATCGTGGTTTCTTCAGAGATAAGAATATGGCCTTCAATGGATTAAGTTTAGAGTATGCCTTGGAAGGCACCTCAAATTTTGTTGCATGGACGGATCACATGGAGGCAGTATTGGATGACAATATATTACTATAATCATAAAGATAGATGTTGTAAAACCTCAAGCATCTAATGCCCAAAACCTTGCTCAGTGGAGGAAAGATGTATCTAGAGCCAAGAAGATCATCCTGAAGGGTGTGAGAGACCACATAGTCTTGAAATTAAAAGGAGAAGAGACTCCCTTTTCCATGTGGAATACCATTAATTAACTATTCAGAAATAGAAATGAAACCAGAAAACTTGATCGGATGAAAAATTGAGGATTGAAGACAATGGGTATGAGGTAGTCTTCAGAGATGGGAAGGCCTACCTCAAGCATCTTTCTTCATGTAAAATAAATAAATTTGGTGTCAGGATCGAGAGCCTCTACACATTATAGGAAGATGCATGCAAAACCTTGAGTAGAAAGGCATGGATTAGAGATGGTGTGGTTGAGAGGGAGCATGGTTTAACTCTAAAGATGGAACCTCGACTAGTTGGAAGTTGGGTTGACCAGGAGGATTATGATGAAGAGGATTAGTTAGAGACCTCCAGTAAAAGGAGATTTCTAGCTAAGTGGGTAGAGGGAGTACATGCAGCCATACCTCTAGGTGTGATGTGGGGTGATGTAGATCCTTAGCCCAAGAATTTCATAAATTTGAGAAAGTTCCATTGAGGTGTTCTCCTCATATATCATTACCTCACTATGGGGGCCCACAGTATTCAACATCATGAGGATTAGTGTCAGTCATATACTAAGGAGTGCATATGAGTGTTGAAAACAGAGAAGGAGGATCAGTAGCAGAGTCAACGATAACATAGTTTTCCTAGTAGATAGTTACCAACACAGTTGATTTAATTTGTCTTTTTTTTATGCTTCTCAGTTGCAGATGTAGTAGTAGCAACAACAACAGTGAGAGGTGCTGCATGCAGTAAATTCTAGAAGTGCGGGATAGAGGTGGTTGATAATCCATTTCTTGCTAAGAGGGAGTGTTGAAAATGTAGCAAGAAAGTCTCAATTTTTAGTTTCCCTTAATAAACTTGAGGAAGTTCAAAATTCCACATTAGCAGACAACTTGGAGGAGTTAATTGAGGTGACATGGCTCTTGTCACATAGTTAAGAACACTCAATTCGATTTAATGAGTTGAAGTTTAGTTTTCTTGTGTTGATTGCTAAAAAATAGGATTCTAGCTCAGTTAATTCGAGTTAAGGGCATGAAGATCAGTTATGTGTAGTGATTTCTAAATTTTAGGAGCCTAGGATGAGTTAATTTTAGTTGTAATAAGTTAACTAGTTCTAATTGTTAATAGAACTAGTTGGTGGCCACTCAAGTAGTGGTACATCACTCTAACTCAAGGATCATCTAGTTAATTGATTAATCTTCTAATAATTAGCTCATGAATGCAAAGAATAGATATTGTCTAATTGTGGTGGAGTTTCCAAGGTAGTTAACCAACAATTGTAAACTAGTTGAGTGTACAGGTGTTGCATGAGGTCAGGTGATCAACCCTGAGTAACTGTGCAAGCATTTTGGAGGAAATGCCTAATTAATAGGGGCGTATTTACTTAGGAATTGTGAAAGAAAATAGGGGCTCAAGTAGAGGTATAAATTGACTAAGTCTAGGTCAAAGGCCTCCAGTGAGCAGACAGATAGGTTGTGCACTTCCAGGGTGAGATCAATTGAGGAAATCAATTGTAATACATATTTATTCATTTGATTAATCCAAGTAGTCATTGGGGTTTTTAGCATATTGATTTCCTTAGATAAAAATACTTGTTGCATATGTGTTATTCTTCTTGCATGTCTGATATTTTTGTTCTAAATTGTGAAGTAATTTCCGCAGGGCAGTAGAGTAGGTTTTTCTCTTGTGATTTTTATTAAAACTTTGTAAGAAGTTGCAAATATACACCATAATTTCTACAGACCATATCTGAAATATTTCTCAAAGAACTGGTTTTTCCATCTTCCTATATGTGAGCACATAGAAAAATTAAGAAAGAGCAAGTGACCTACTATCCACACATATTTTATTTTCTTGCAAGGAACAAACATCACATGTGTAATTGGGGGAATTGTAAAGGATCATCACATATCCACATCATTGCAATTCACACTTTGTATGTTCATAAATTCACTTACGCACACCTTCACTCTACAAATTAAGCTCATTTAAACTTGGTATAAAGGGTATCCTCTTTTGTGATCTTTGTACTTAGTTTCTTTGAGCTTACATTTTTTGCACACCCCAGGTGAAGTAAAGACTCTTGAGAAACAACCTTAACTTGAACACATTAAATTCCCCACAGGGGCCGCATCATAATTTATAGTTGAGGTTATGTCTGTGGGGATACGCAGCACATAAGTTGTTGTGGTTGTTTTCACCTTAAAACATAGAAGTTTTCTTTTAGGGAGCTTAAAATCCTACATCATCAAGTGACAAATCCAATAATGCAAAGAAACTCATGAAGGGGGTAAGGCTTAGGTGGAGGGTTATCAAAAACATCCTTGTTCTCTTTGGACACTTAGTAGAGGTTATGGGTCCAAAACTAATAACCAAAAGATGAGATCCACTCATTCCCACTGGATGTAGGTATCTTAGTGGCCAAAACTTAGAGAATATTTCCCTATAGGTAGGGGGTGAAAGATTATAAATAACCTAAGGTGATTTTGGTCAGGATGCTAGAAGCACTACCAACTCTTTCACGATGTAGTTCAATACGTCGGGCCATTATAACCCTCTACATAACTTGGTTGTTTTTTTTGCTGCTAGAAGGATCACAAGTGACACTCATGACATGGCCATAGTAACCTATTCTAACAACTTCACAATACCCAATCACTACTTGAATAGAAGGATGTTGAATTTCTCTCATATGCAAAACCTCACAAAACCTTTTTTGTTGATTATTTCACACATTAGAATTAAAGGGAAAATTAATCATTTATTTTCCACTTTGTCTTATGAATGTGATTCATTTTTATTTCTTGAAGAAAATTCCCCTCACCATATTTTCCCACAAACTTACTAGGGAACCATAAGGGACCGAAGGGTTACCTGTCACTCTAGGCACCTACAAGATCTCCCACCATTACTAGGAGAAGTGGTTGGTATCTCACCATTCTGGCACAGAAGAGAGGACAACACCACATCATTTGGAACATCCATCCATGGAGCCACCTTATTGGGTTCTAACTCCTCTCAAGGCACCCCCACTATTGACCCTCAAGGAAATTCAAACACTACCCTACAGGGTATTCGAACGAACCCCACCTCATAGGATACCCCAACCAATACTACAGTCCAAGGTACACGAATACCAATACCGACACCAAAACACAAGGTCATTACATCATGGATAACACCAAAAAGATATTATTTTTCACTTCTTTAAATATCCTAGATTTGACGAAACTCACAAATCATCCCATTTCCCATAATCAATAATATTCCCCATGCCAACCAAGTTACCATCGGATATACGTAAATTCAAAGTAAAACAAGGGGAATACCCTAACAATCATATCATGACCTTCCACCTATGGTTATTTATTAAATAAACATGTGAAGTTGTACTATTTACTTGTCTTATGATGGTGATTCACTTGACTTATAAGTATATTTTGTATTCCACTATGCAAGGATAGAAATTGGTCAACTGCGTGAGGAACAAGATGTCCCCTATAAAGTTTATTAACAATCACTAGGGGAAAAATATGTGCCCTATTAAGCTAATCAATCACTAGTGGAAGAAGTTGGGCCCCATCAAGCTGATCAACCATGAGAAGAACATGTTGTGCCCTCTAAAGTTGTTGGATTATAGGGAATTGTAGTATTTTGGAAAGGGGTTGAAGGTTTGCAAAAAAAATGAATGCAAGAATAATAGAGGACCTTGGGGAGGCTATCCGTGCTCGTATTGTTAGAGATCATGCTAATAACATCATTTGACAATATTTTTAGAAACATTCAGTTGTTTGACAAGCTCAAATACTACATGGGTTGATCAAACATAAGAAACTACATTTATGGCACAAAGATTTTGGGCATCTAAGACGATAAAATCAAGAAGAAATGTATGAATGTCACTAAAAATCTATCAAATACAATCTTTATGTTTGAAAAATCAAGAAAACCATATGCTCTAGCTACTCATAAGGAAATTACAACTACTATTGTTACACCAAGTACAACAAGACAACAAAATTCGGCAACAATGTCAAAATTTCTCCATGTCTCGAGAAAAACATTACACAAGAATACCAAATTCAGTGTTTGAGTAAATGAAAATGATGAATCTACTTGTTGGGCTCTTATCACCAGGAAACCCTACCAATATATGCTTATAAAAGGAATCAAAGCACTTGTGGTAGATATTTGGGAGAACCATTCATGTGTTATTCCAGATAGAAACCATGTCATACGACGTCGCATTTCTAAAGGTGAGTATGTAAATCATGCTAAGCACGTTGTATAAATGACATAATTTGCATTGTTTGAGGAATTTCAAGAAATAAATCACCATGTGAAGATATCCATAAGGATGTTTCAAAAATTGAAATCATGGTTTATTAGGCATAATACAATCTGTGACATGTGTTGTTGTTGATATCATGTTGAATTTTAGCTTCATTATGAAACTTTATGGGAGTTTTCTAAGAGGGATTGTCAGGACAACCCTCCTCCTCTTATAGTGCATGATTCATCAATATTATGTATAAGGGAGCTAGAAGAGTCATTTTGCAAGAAAATATGTATAGGTGGAAGAAGGTGTGTTGAATGCAATGATTTGGCATAGTTCCATAGGAACTTTCCTATTGATCCCAACAAGTCTGGGATGTCAAATGTCACCATCACATCGAAGTGATATGAGTATGTCGTGAGATTCAGTCAACCATCTTCTTCAACTTTGGTGCCTAGGACGATCAACTATGTTGAGGATGATATTCTTATTTCACAATGCCTGGGGTTGTTTTAGAACCATATCTATAAATATACCAAACACTCACACAAGTCTAGGTGGCAAGCTTTTGACTTTAATAATTCTCGTGAAATATTCCATGAGTTAGGCACAATCTTATCAGTGGTAGACATTGCTGATAATTACACATTTTCTCCTTAGATAAAGATCTAGTGTGAGTACTATCACTTAGACCAAGAGTCCATATTTTTAAATGCTTTATATATACATGGTCAATTGAATGTTGATGGTAGGGATATCACTAGCAAGTCACATGATGCGATTAAGGAGTATCACTTTTACATTAGCCATGATCGTGAGCATGACAGATTGTTCATGCAAGATTTATTTGACTTGATTTATGAATCATTCAAAGAAAATGACATATCATTCAGAAAGCATTGGGTATGGTCATATGGTTGTGTAGGGAAGTTTAAGTCAACACATAATTTTTATTGGTTTAGCTGGCTACACGAGAAGACAAAAATTCAACATAATTTGAGCTATTTTGAAATAGGACATGGAAAGGGTGAGCATGATGGTGCAGGTGCTTGCGTGAAGCGATCACTTAGCAGGCACCAAATGAGTCATGATGCAAATTGACTCAAATCATCAAAAGAGGTGGTCAACTGGTGCAGATCCCATTTAGGACATGAAGGCCACAAATATATTAGTCATGTGCATAGATTATTATGGAATGTTGAACTTGGCAATGTGAATAGATCTATTCCTTCGTATTGTAATATTATAGAAGGAAAAAGGGAAATATACTTAGTGTGGAGCAATGACACGGGGGAAATATTTTCCATTGAAACAAGAAAACTCGCATGTTTTTCTAAGTTTTGCATTGGTGTTGATGGATGTATACATTATCATTGTGAAAAATATGGGTACATGAAAGGATGGAAAAATTTCCCTCTTAATCCAAAGGGATCTCAACCAATTCTGATTGTGGAAAAAGATGCACAATGAAGGGGCCATCATTTGACTTGATCATGATCGAGTCTCTGATGTTGTAAGGGAATCTATGTGGCTTATCTATAATTAATGATTTCCTATATAAATTGAAACCTTGAATATCTTTAACTAATACATATTTTGTATTTTGGTTGTAGGCAATGTTTTTTCTATCACTGACCCCTCAGGAAACGAAGAGAATGTGGCCTACTATTTGATGTGATGAACACAGGTGAAAATTAATTTGGTGCACCCATATGAAGATTGATTATTCACATACCAAATTCTTGGCATGGCTATGATGGGTCATTTTCTTGAAAATGTTAAAAACAAGGTGATCACATCATTTATAGATATTTTATGCCTGAATATATATCTTGCCAATACAATCATATATTCATAGCAACTCAGATCAATCTCATAGAAATCAAAATAAAGAAAGGTGAACCAAGGAGATGGAAGATGACAGAATTAGACCATGAATATATTATGGAGACTTGCATTCATATGAGCCATTGTCTAGATAAGTATATGATGCAAACACCAAGTCTTAATGATGAGTTTATAGAAATCAAGTATAATCTAATGTAGTATAAGAGACCAGCATATGAATTTTGTAATTTAGAAATATGACAGTTGAATACTCTTGTAATTTTGTAATTTTGAATAGAGAAATGTTTCCCTTTGGTCTAGGATGGATTCATAATTGTGTACATATGTTATAGAAGCTTTAGTTTCCTTTAGGTTCTTAAGTTTCTATGGTTTTCCAAATTTCAAGGAGGTTTTATTTTTAGCGATATGATCCTCATGTGAACCCCATAGATCTAAAATTTAATTAAAATCTAGAAGCAAGAGCGATTTAGATTTATATGTAATTAAAATTTTTGATAATATTTTTTTTTAAATGCCATGTATAGCGTTCATGTTTAGCATGGAAGAAATATTATAGATATACATCAAAATGGGTTCTAGAAGATCTAGTTCAATATCTAACAACCAAGTTGAAATAATATTATTTTACAAATGGAAATTCAACTATCTAGGTTATGAACATTGAAATAATTTTATGTTATTACTAAATGTCATGTGTTAGTTTGATATAAAGTATAGAAGAGTTACACACATGCTTCATATTGAATTGTAAAAAGTCACAGACACACACACACACACACACACACACACATATATATTAGCATACATTGATTGCACTAAAAGACACTTTCTACAAGTTCAATATTAAATTAATGTACAAGATATATTTGAGTTCATTTTAAGCATCGATGTGACTTGCATCATAGTAAGATTTTACTGCTTTTCTTACTCTATGAAACTAGAAATCAAAATTGTTATTTTGTAAAATTTTACTTCTTGAATGTTCTTAATTGAAGGTGTTAAGATAAGGAACTTATTGAAATACTTGAATAGACAAGTAAATTTAGGAAAGTTTGTAAAATTATATATAAAATTATAGAAACATATCATTAATTGCTTAAATTAACAACATTGATTGCACTAAAAGACACCTTCTACAAGTTCAATATTAAAGTGATGTACATGATATATTATAGTTCATTTTAAGTATCAAAGTGACTTGCATCATAGTACGATTGTACGTATTTTCTTAGTCTATGAAACTAGTAATCAAAATTGTTATTTTGTAAAATTTTACTTCTTGAATGTTCTTAACTGAAGGTATTAAGATAAGGAATATATTGAAATATTTGGATAGCCAAGTAAATTTAGGAATGTTCATAAAATTATATAGAAACATATCAGTAATTGCTTTTTGGTAGATTAAATTCCAATACATACGATTTATATCATGTTATGACTAAGCTCTTGTAGATGACCTCAAAAGAAATAAAATTAAATAAAACTTAGCTTCAAGGCATCTTTTAAAATTGAATTTAAAACTTATTTCAATCATGTTTGTGTTTTTTAATTGAACCATGATATATTTTAGTTCAATTTAGGTATAAAAGTGACTTTCATCATAGTCTAAGATTGTACTTATTTTCTTAGCCTATGAAACTAGAAACCAAAATTGTTATATTTTATTAGTAGTTATATTTTCTTACTAAATTATACTATAGATTTTTTTTTAAATAGAAAAATAATTAATAGATCCATCAACTGAAATTTAATGAAAATCCATACACAAGATTAATAAACAACCATAAATTAAAGTAATGTTCATGCATCCATAATTTTTCCATGTATGAAAATATACAAAGTTTGTATCGCATGTGAATGTGCCTATGAAATGAGCTTGAAAATATGCAAACTATCTATGATCCACTCTTAAAAGTATTACTTATAGAACTCTTATGTGAGTTTCAGTGCGCAAAATAAGCATCCATAATCTGGTTTTCCAATATAACACATTCAAATTTAAATTGATTAGAATATTATTTGTACGAAATAAACAAGATGCCAATCAATGATTTTGAATTTTGCATTTAATTAGTCACTTTCGTGTGGCTCAGTTGAGTACAAATGAAAGTCAAATGGAATGGGGGTCTGATCAATATGGTTTTGGTGCTCCCCTTCCTTTGGCTTAGTTTATTGCAAATGTAAGTTAGGTGGGATGGGGGTTAGATCAATCTCGGTTTTCTGCTTCCCTGCCTATGGCTTCAAGATTGTGGCGTACGTCGATGGAGCTACATCATAAATGCATTCATACCTAGCATCCCACTAATGTGTCCATATAACTGCAACATCGACACCACTCTGCATTTGGGCTTGTGTACACAATGGAAAAGAAAAATTATAATTAGTGTAAAATTTATTTAGCATGCATGCATGTAACTTAAAAAAGAAAATGTTGAAATATTAGGAATAAAAGTTTTTACCTCAAGTGTTGGTCCACGTTTTTGTACATAGTGACTCTCCTCCACATGAGTGTTATGAGGTGGAGGTCGAGGTAGAGGATATTGAGCCATGGAAACATGCACTGGAGGAGGATGCTCTAGCTAATCAGCTACCCCCCGGATGACCTCAAAATCTCATCCATGTAGTTGGGTTTTTGTGCATGTTATCATGAAATTATTAATTTAAATGCAATCTGATATGAAATTGTTAGTATAAATAATGTATAATTTGATGATAAGTGTCAAAAATTTTGTATATATGTACCTGTTCTATGTCATGGATGCCATGCACCCCAAAGTTTCATGGATGGTATCATGACACATATGTGCATATGACAAAATTTGGTCACATCCTAGACTCTCGAGATATAAATCAACATATAATGGAAATGGTGGGTCACAAGGAAATGAAGGTTGTATGGTCATCTCTCCATGTAAAGTGACATGTGTACTAACCTATGTATTTTACATGTTATCTACAATGGCATGCAAGGCCTCATCCCCGAGCTGCAATAGTTGCTCTAGCTCCATTGGAAATACCCCACTCCGAGATGGTTGTGGCAACAATCTTGGAGGTCGTGCTACATAAAGATGTTATCTATGAGCCTTGACACGATCATAGCTATGTCCCAAGTTAGGTCCATAAAACTTAGATATGATGCAGGTGTAATTTGGCCTCGTATGTAGCATGAACTCTGCATATATATGATTTGCAAAGTAAATGAGGACCTAGTCATGGTGTGGGAGTTAGCCTCAAGCTCCAATGAATCGATTATAAATAAAAGGGTTTGCATCAACATTCTTAAAACATTTGAGAAGAACTGGACCCCCATGTCTAGGAGGATGGTCTGGAAGAATTTCAAACAAATCCCCATGAACATCAATGTCCTTGGTGGCATATTTCACTTCCTCCAAAGTATGCGGGCCTATAACTTCTGACCTACTAATCCTATGTAGAGAATGTAGGAGGTGGCTCTATGGGCCCACCCTCTGGTATGTCTCAATCAACCTATTTATGCTATCTAGCATTAAATACAAACTATGCCTAGTAGGTGAACTAGCAGAGATTTTACCCAACTCTCATGTGATCCATGTCTGATGGGCCTTAACATCGTCAATTGTGATATTGGCTGTAGTGTCATTCCATAGACAGATCGATGCTACAATGTGATCCATAGATTCACCCTGATGAAGGTCTACAAATCATAAACATAATTTAACATATATAACAAACTAGAAGCATAATAACATATACATTAAATTCAAACACATAAATTGAAGATGATTTAAAAATTAAAGACAATTTCAAGACATAAACACATAAAGTTTAAAGAGAATTTAGAAATATAGGAGGTGTACTTGCAACTGGTAAAGAAGGTCCACCATATGTTACAAGATCATCCATAGAGATAGAAACACTGCCTACGAAACTCTGCTTGGTGTGGGAGCTAGGATCTATGAGTGGTACACGCATCTAAGTTGGGCTACATGATCTATCATGAGGTTGACCATGTATAAAAGACCCTTCCACACTCCGAAAACTTGTGATTTGGGGGTGTATAGGAGATGCCTATGCATATTAAATATAATACATATAACACATATATAAACTGATCCAAGAAAAAAAATTTGGCTTAGAAACAATGTTGACAAGGAAACCATTTCTAGAATTAAGTAGAATAATCTAGCATGAAGTCCTAAACTTTGGAGTCCCCTTTTTGATAATTTATCAATCAAAGTATTGATTTCCATGTAAAAAAAATCAAAAGAGGTGATCTAATATAACTCCACACTTTTCCCATTTCAAATTAATGCATTTTATTCATAGAGCATAAATATGCAAATATATCTAAAAAATTAAAATAAACCTATTTGTAAAAGTAATAAAATTCCATGCCAACCAAATACTCCATAAGACAAGCTCTTATAATGTTTGACTTTAGCACATGAGATGTAATAGGTGCAAGCACATGAATACAATGCTTCTAGTATAACACACTATGATAACCCCAATTGCTTAACCTCATTTTGCAATGTAAGTATTTTCATAAAAGAATTATGGGCTAAGTTATGGGACACAAATTGCAGAGAATGAGGAGGGCTTGTACCTGGATTATTCTATTTACTTGCTACAGGAGGAAAAAAAAATATGGATGGTGTGACAATCATTAAAGGTTAGTTGTCATGGAGTATTGACTTGAGGCTTCTCAAATTTATGGGGTTGGAGCAAGAGTACACAATCCATGCTCACTTGGAAGAAGGGACAAGAAAAAGAGGAAAATTTCAATTCAAAACAATGCAGGGTGTTAGTAGAGAGGTCAATACTGCAAGGGGGAGATGTGTCTCATGGATAAAAGAGAATAAGGACACATTTCGATCAACTAATGCACTTATATAATTGTGCAAGAAAATAATTTTAGGGCAGTATGTCTTGAACCACCATATATGATAGAATCACACATAGCTAGTAGAGGGAGGAGCCTACATATATTGTTGTGATGCTAAGGAGAACCATTACATCCAAGAATACATAAGGTGCTCAAGCTAAAAAATCAAAGCTCATTTTGTCAATTTCCACTATAGAACTCGGAGAGGCATTTAAGAATAGAGGACATAACAAGAAAAGAAAGAAAAACATAGAAAACTTAGAGAAGTTGGGAATTTCTCAAGATCTAGGCATTATTGTCACGCGGGGCCAGTAAGTAACAACAGAGTGTGGTATGGACTAGACAGGATGCTTGTGCACTTACTGGAAGAGAAAGAACTTATTGGAAGTGTAACAATGGGAGCACATCCGATCAGTTCTTAGGCTCTCAAAGAAGGTGCTTATATTTTTCATTGAACATTTGGAGTACAGGGGAACTTCTCTAGGTGAGGGTAAACTTTAGGATACCTTGGGTGTGTGGAGGGTGGAGATGGGCTTCTATAAAGTCCCTTGATATCCAAGGGTAGAGGTTTAGCCCTTGAAGTCCTGAAAAAAACCTTTGGAGTCTCCTTCGCTTGTTTCATTCAGTTTAACAGTGGATTCTCAAGTCCTCTTAGTGGGTAGAATCACTATTGATGCGCTGAGGGTAGAGTGAAGTCTTTAGATTCCATAGGGCTCATTAGTTGATCAATAATAAAACGTTATAGGTGATATTCCTTCTGATTCCCTAAAGACTTTTGGTTACTATTTTTTTTGTGGCTGGAGGCAAGAGGACCTCCCAAGTCCCTATTTCAGGTGGTGTGATGAGCCTTGGTATTGCAACAAGAATGTTGCAACTCCCAAGGCTATTGACTTTAATTATCAACCCGGGGTTTGTACAAACTTAAGAGGTATCAGAACTATATATGCAACATACAATGTGTCATTCCTTTGATGTCATGATGTAATGGAGTGCATGTACTGAAGGCAAATCCTAAACTAATTGCAGAAAATGAAATGTTCGAAATGGAACCTTAACCTATTGCAAGAAATAAAGTACAAGGAAAGAAACATATTCTAATTGGATAAAGATCATGAACTAAATGTAAAAGAAACCTATCTTAACCCTATTTATCACATTTTATGGTTTACAATAACTGATCATGGAGTTTTATCTAGGTATAACTGTTATGTGCATGTGTGAATATAAAATAACTCCTTTTTAAATCTTTTTGCTTTATAAATGCAAATGCTAATATTTCCTTGATCTTTGGCAGGGGATACAAGTGTGGAGAAAGAGGGTTAAAATGGTCTTGATGGCATGGATGTCAAGTAGAGGCCTAATCCCAAATTCAATAATGATTTTTCTCAATTGGGGCTCAAAACAGGCTTTTGTACAGGATGCTTAGTGATTTCCTATAGGATTCCTTGATTTACTATAGGATGTTACGTATTTACTATATGACATTATAATTCATCAAATGACCAAGAAAATCAAATCCAAACTGGATGGGATGAATTTTTTTATTAACAAATATGTCTTAGGCCCCCATTCCAAGTGTAATAACTCAAAAAGACCTCTATTAACCCATGCTAAAAAATAGAAAAACATTACTGGTCGAAAATCTAGAAATTCAAGAACTAGTGAGATAGTAAATCTAAAAAATGTCTAACCTAATCAAGTTAAAATGCAATGGGATAATTTTGGTTATGAACTAGAATGTTTTTTTGATCTAATGCAAGTGGAACCAACTCGATTGAAGCTCGTTAGCATGCTCTAAAAAATATCATAAATTTACCGTTCTTTGCCATAAGGAGTTCCAGAAATCTAGATTTGGGAATAAGAAGACTAATCCAAGCAGCTCAATGATTGCTATGAACTTCCAAATATTTTCGAAGTATGAAATAATGATTTTGATCCTAAAAAGAACCTACATCAACCATTTAACTCAATCTTACAACAAGAAATCATTAATACTAAATGCAGAATAAAAAGAAATAAAAACAAGAGATGCATGTGAATAAAAAGTGAAAAGAAGGAAAGTAAATGATACAAAAGGGTTGTGAGGCGCCTGCAATGGAAAAGCACAAGGAATCTTAGAGACCTATGGAGGGGAACAAGAATTAGAAGCTGCACATGACACCAATCTTCATTATTTTCATCTATAGAATTACATCCCTGCAAGAAAATACAATGGAGCTACAAAAATACAAGTTCTCTTCATAAGAACACTAATGAAAATCTATCCCTAGAGGAAAATTTGACTTGGTACTTATACTAAATGATTAGGAATCATTCCCCACCAAAATCCCTTGATTAGTGTATCTGGTCCCCAATACTAGGAATCTACATTAAATGGGAGGGAACACATTGCTAGATTTTCTCAATCACTGGAGTTCCACAATCTGTGTCGTAATTCCATAATATCTTGTTGATCTATTATTTATTATTGATCCTCCTGTAGTAGGAAGCAAGTCCCTAAATTATCTCCTCCTCCAAATCTTCATAGTCTACCCAATATTCTCATAATATTCCACAAAAATAAATAATATTAGGCACAAATATCCAATTATTCATAAACCTTCCTAATGAATATATTAAAGTTAAAAATAGATTATCTAATGTAGAAAGAGGGGTTTAATGTACTGAATGATGGTCATAGGCCTTAATTTATGTTTAATTTAGAAGCATGGGCCTTGATTTATGTCTAATTTAGAGGCCCATCATATCCCCTGCTAAAAGTGTTGCTCATCCTCTGAGCAACTTAGTGACCTCATTATACCTCATTCATGGCCCTGGTGACCTCTCCCTTATGCATTAAGAATATTGGTTGTAATTTCTGCAAGGACAAGCCCAAAAACATATTTGTGCAAAGAAAAATCATTATTTCTTGAGACCATTGGCTTGCCTTCTTCCCCTTATTCAAGATGGGTTCTTGAATATTTTTTAGTTTGGGAAGGTCTTCGACACCCTTATCTACCTTCTGCTACCTTGTTCCACCCTTTGTATGCCTCTAACACCTTCAAAATTCATTTAGATGAGAACTAGGACATCCTATAGTAATTCCTGTCAAAACTATAGGAAACCTACATAAAACCCTGTTAAAACTATAGGATACCCTTTTTGAGCATAAATAATACTTGGAGCCTAGGACAGGTCCTCAACTTGACTCCCATGCCTTTCTCCCTTTTTTATAACATCTTTTAGGCCTTAAACAAAGGCTATAAAGAGATTAGAGAGCTCTTGGAAAACCTCTTTTCATTATTGCAATTTGAGTTCTGTTTTGATGGTGGATGCCTCATTTCCCTTGTGTTATCTTCTTCTTCTCTCTTTTGGCCTGTATGATTGCCTAATTCCATTAGAGTTCTCCGTTTTGATTAGGTCTCTCTTAGGCATTTTCATTTTGGGTTTTAGCACAATTTTTCATTTCTTCCTTCTTGTAGCAACATTCTGTCTTCTTGTAGCAGTCATTCCTCCTCTTTCAGGGCCTTCTAACTGTATGGGAGTGATGATAAATGATGAAGAGGGATTTTATGATGATGCTAGGGCTCAAATGGAGTAGTGTAGGTTTGTGAAATGGAGAGGATGCTCTATTTGGTTTTTTTCAAGAATGAAATGGGATGGATAAATGATGAATAGACAGTGAATATGAAGTGGATGGAGGGCTTGGATTGCTATGGTGACTTGGCCTTTGCATTCTTCTTTTAACTATTGTCCTCATTCCTTGAAATCATCACCCTTCATAATTTTACTTTTCAACATTGCATGAGTGAAGGAGTGAGTTGCATTTAACTAGTTGAAGGTGGCTGAGGCTGCTGACCCATCCTTAGCTTATAAAACCTCATCTCTCATGCATTAACAACAAATTTCTAACTATAATATGCTCAAGAGAAGAGGTCAAGAATATTGCATACATGTACCTACCTGATGGCCTTCCTGTAGATGCTGTTTGTTGGAGAGTGAAATCCTTGCTTCTATTTGTTACATATGTTTTTCTCCTTTTTTCTCTGATGTTGTTCCTTGATGTGCAAGTATTGGATGGTGATGCTGATGAACCCTCACTATTTTGGTGGGTTCCCTCTTGTTAAATCCCCTTTTCATGTTTCTCTGATGGATGTGGAGGGTTGTATATGTCTCCTTATCAAATTTAATGGATGAGGAATTTTAGATGAAAATTTTCTATATAGAATTCCCCTAGGCTGCAATCATTTTCAACACAATAGAAGGATTTTCTATATTCTTTTCACTTGGAAAAATGTGCAAAAGTTAATCTACTACATCCTTATCACTCTCTAATGAAGCCAACCTCTATTTCTCCCTTTTAAAACTACTCACTGCCAATCCTGTAGGTGTTGTTTTGTATCCTGTAGGATATCCTATAGGATCTTGTAGGTTTTTAGGGAATCCTGTAGGTTTTGAGGACAACCTTTTGTAGCTGACTTGTTTTGTCCATATCTTCCAAACAGTAGAATGGATTGACCTAAAACTTTCTCATCATGTTGTCATAATCATTATACACCTCCCCAAAAACAAATTGTAGTCAATGGATGCACAAATCTAGAGAATAATGAAAAATGGCTGAAGGTTATGGAGGTCAATTTCTTGGAAACTGCCCACGGGGCTTTGGATTGATGGTGAACGGGTGTGCTGTTAAGGCACTCCTTGTGATAGGTCACCGGTTCAAATCCCCGTAGGTACTTAGGTTAGTCTTAATTAGAAAAAAAAAAAATCTTGGAAACCGTGCTCTGGAATTTGTTGAAATTTCTTGGGCGTGTTACTATCATCCATATGCATCTTCCAATGAAACAAATTTTTAAATGGATGCACAGATATCGAGAAAATGCAAAAATGGTTGTAGGTGATGGAGGCTAATTTCCCAAAAACTGTGCACTGGAATTTGCTGAAATTACTTGAGCATGTTAGCATCATGCATATGCGTCTCCCCCTGAAACATCTTGGCAAATGGATGCATGGTTTTCAAGTTATGGCAAAAACAAATTTCTGCTCTATGTATTTTTGTTTCTTGTAGTAAAGTAGAGCATCCTGTAGTTTTTTAGGACAACAAGCAAATTGAATGGTAGAAGCTTGAGAATGATGTGTGGATGGTGGAAATAGATGAGGGTGATGGATTGAAATGGCCTTGGCCTTGTTCGAGCATTTGAGTAAAGGAGGAGAAAGCCAAAATTTGACTTCTTTTGACTAGGTTTGACCTACTTTTTCTTTTCTTTGGTGCCAACTTGTTTTCATTCCATGTAGATGTTGGAGAGCACCCAAATTCATCAAAGAGATACATGGAGCAAGGAGTTTTTATCTTTTCCATTTTTTTTCTTCTTCTAGGCCTACTAGCCGCCTCAAGGAGGTTCTCAACTAGTAGGCCTGCCTAGGCACCTCAAAGGAGGTTTTCACCTCAGATCTTTTCTTTTTCTTTTTCTTTTTTTATCTATTTTTTTTTTCCAACCCATTGACCACCTCATGGAGGTTTTCAATCAATACGCCAATGTGAGGCACCTCCTAGGAGGTTTTCACTTGAGATTTTTATTTTTTCTCTTATTTTCCATTTTTTTTTTCTTACCCTACCCTACTTGAAAAACAAAATCACCTTCAAGTATAAGAATACTTCCAATGGAACCATGTGCACATCAAGATGACAGAAAAAATGATGTGTAGGCTTAAAATGTATGCTTTGACATGTACCTGGATTTCAGAGACCAAATGATTTGACCTTGAAAGGATCAAGCATAGTTGAGAAAGAGAGTGATACTCCATCTTGTTGATTTTCTGGAGCCAAACCTCAATAAAACTTTGATGTCCTTGGGTTTCTTGCTTGTCTGGATCATTTTCCATGTATTCTTCTACCATGACCTTCAAATCTTCCTCTTCTTGCTGATTTTTCTCTTCAATACATGGACGATTTGATGGTAACCATGAGTGATCTTTCTTAATCTCTAATTTTGATGTCTTCTCTTCATCAAGTGCAACATATGATTCTTTGATCTTCTCTTTCGAATCTTCTTCTTCTAGATGTAGTCCTTTAATGATATCAAGAGAACCTCTTTTTTTCAATACTCTTACTGAGCTATGGTGAATACCATTGAGCTCAAGAGGAGATGTTTGGAAGTGTTGTACCTCAACATTGTAAGTGTGTTGAGCTACTTCAATGTGTGGGTTCGAAAATGGTGGTACAGGTAGTTGAGTGGCAGTGTATATTTGAGATGGGTGTGGATAGGGTTGTGGTTGTGGTGGAGGTGAATGGTAGGGATTAAATGGAGTTGGGTATGGAGGATATTGAGGAAAACATTGAGGATATTGTGGATGGATCCCATAAGTTCCTTGCCAACCTTGTTGCCAAGATTGGTTTTGGGGTTGAGATGGCCAATGTTGCTAAGGGAAAGGTGTGTTAAAATTACTTTGAGGTGGAGATGCATAACCTTGAAATTGTGAATTAGGCTCTTGCATCATATTAGGTTGAATAGGCTTCCATGGTCCTCTTGGAGCTACATAACATTGTTTCATTGGCAATTGACTTGCTCCATTTTCCTCCTGTTGAACTTCATTCAACCTTGGTAATGAGGAGAAACATTTAGCATCATGTGATTCTGCATGGACAACATAAACAACTTCTTTTTACTCATTTTGTATTCTTAACATTTCTACTTGTTTGGTTAGATTGCTAAGAATTTATGTTTTAAAGTCATAAAACAAATTTCCAAGTTTAGCTTGACTTACCTATCTTGATGTTGATTGACTTACTCTTGCCTTTCCTCTTGATATGTGTTTGCATGTATCACAAATTTCTTCAAATGATAATTGGCATACATCACCTCTACTCATGAGATTAAGGAGATCAATCCATTCATCCTTAATTGTTATAAGTAAAAGGGATTTTAGTGTGTCGGTTCCTAAATGATGCAGTTTTTCCCTCTTAACATTATACAGGAACCTCTCTATTAGATCCTCAAGGCTCTCATCTTCTCTTTAATTCATTCTAAATATTTCTTCTTTAACATCATGATCTTTATATTTTTCTAGAAATATATTTTGCATATCATTCCATGATCTTATTGAATTAGTCCCTAAACTCATGAATCATTTAAGAGCTCTATCCTTCAATGTTGTCGGAAACAATCTTAGTTTTTGAGTTTTTAATAAGTAACCATAAGATCTACAATCAATTCCAAATTCAAAGAGAAAGGTTTCCGGATCCTCTGACCTTAGACCATGAAATTTTGGAAGAAAATATGGGGGGATGTTCTTCATGTGCACACTACCATCAGTGTCTTGAATGGGAAATCCGAGAGGATATTCCTCATTGTCATCATCTCCATCCATTTCTTCTACATTATTTGTCATCTTCTTCTTCTACCTGCAAAAGTGAATGGAAATGTGGCTCCTACTGCACCACGTGATCAAATGGGGGGCTAGTTTGGTGTTGTAGATTTCTTTGTTTTTGTTTTTATGATTGAATGAAAACTATAATGCAATCAAATTTTCTACTTTTGAAATTAAATATGCCTTATGCAAATAGTTCTTTGTTTTTGCAAAAAGTAGAAAGAAATGAATCAACTAGCGAAGAAAACACAACATACTTTGACACCTCCCCATCAATGGCACCAAAACGTGATGAGCCTCGGTATTGCAACAAGAATGTTGCAACTCCAAAGGCTGCCGACTTTAATTATCAACCCGGGGTTTGTACAAAATTAAAAGGTATCAGCACTATATGTGTGGCATACAATGTGTCCTTCCTTTGCTTTCACAATGTAATGGAGTGCATGTACTGAAGTCAAGTCCTAAACTAATTTCAAAAAATGAAATGTTCGAAATGGAACCTTAACCTATTGCAATAAACAAAGTACAAGGAAATAAACCTATTCTAATTCCATAAATATCATGAACTAAATGTTAAAGAAAACTAGATTAACCCTATTTATCACAAGTGATGGTTTAAACTAACTGAGCATGGAGTCTAATCTAATGAGTATGAACTATTATGTGCATGTGTGAATATAAAAGAACTCTTTCTTAAATCTTTTTTCTGTATAAATGCAAATGCTAATCTTTCCTTGATCTTTGGCAGGGGAGACAAGTGTGGAGCAAGAAGGTTAAAATGGTCTTGATGGTATGGAGGTCAAGTAGAGGCCTAATCCCATCTTCAATGATGATTTTTCTCAATTCGGGCTCAAAACAAGCTTTCCTACATGATGCTACAGTGATTTCCTACAAGATGCTACAGTAATTTCCTACAAGATCCCCTGATTTACTACAGGATGTTACAAATTCACTATACGACATTAGAATTCTTCGAGTGACCAAGAAAATCAAATCCAAATTGGATGGGACAAATTTTTTTATTAACTAGGGTGTCTAAGGTCCCCATTCCAAGTGGAATCACTCAAAAAGACCTCTGTTAATCCATGCTAAAAAATAGAAAAACATTACTAGTAGCAAATCTAGAAATTCAAGAACTCGTGAGCTAGTAAAGAAAACAAATGCCTAACCTAATCAAGTGCAAACACAATGAGGTGATTTTTTTTATGAACTAGAATGTTTTTTTGATATAATTCAAGTGTAACCAACTTGATTGAAGCTCATTCACATGCTCTAAAAAATAGCACAAAGTTATTGTTCTTTGCCACAAAGGAGTTCCAGAAATCTAGATTTGGGAATAAGAAGACTAATCCAAGAAGCTCAATGATTACTATGAACTTCCAAAGCCTTTACGAGGATGAAATAATTCTTGTGACCCTGTAAAAGAATTTACATCAACCATTTAACTCAATCCTACAACAAGAAATCATTAATACTAAGTGCAAAAATAGAAAAAAAATAAAAACAAGAGATGCATCTAAATAAGAAGTGAAAAGAAGGAAAGAAAATGATACAAAAGGGCTCTAAGGCTCCTAGGATGGCCAAGCACAAGGAAAATTATATAACTACTGAGGAGAACAAGATTTAGAAGTTTAACATGACACAAATCTTCATTATTTTCATCAATAGAATTACATTCGTGGAAGAAAATACAATGGAGCTGCAAAAATACAAGCTCTCTCGACAAGAACACTAACCAAAATCTATCCCTAGAGGAAAATTCAACTTGGCACTTATACAAAATGATTAGGAATCACTCCCCATGAATGGAGGAAGCTTTCCCCAGCAAAATACCTTGATTAGTGTATCTGGTCCCTAATACTAGGAATTTGCATTAAATGGCAGGGAACACATTCCTAGATTTTCTCAATCATTGGAGTTCCACAATCTGTGCTATAATTCCATAATATGTTGTTGATTTATTATTTATTATTCATCCTCCTGTAGTAGGGAGAAAGTCCCTAAAGTATCTCCTCCCCCAAATCTTCATAATCTTCCCAATATTCTCATAATATTCCACAAAAATAAATAATATTAGGCACAAATATCTAATTATTCATAACCTTCCTAATGAATATACTAAAGTTAAAAATACATTATATAATGTAGAAAGAGTGGTTTATCGTGCTGAAGGATGGTCATAGCCCTTGATTTAGGTTTAATTTAGAGGCACGGGCCTTAAATTATGTCTAATTTAGAGGCCCATCATGTTCGTTAAATACAATCCCTTAAGCAGCTATTTTAGTATCTAGAATCTAGCTCAGGGGTGACAATTGCAAGTAACCCTAGCTACAACTATATATGGGTTGTTGTAGAGTTGTAGTCATAATCTCAGTTTCCCAAGAATATTTATAAGATAAGTGTTTCTAATGTATTCTCTATGTTAAAGAATGGAACTTGTATTGCTAGTTTGAAATGATTGTATTAATATAGAAGACATGGTAGTGTAACTATTCTTTACAGAGTTGAATGGTGTGTTGTGATATGTTTTAAAGGCATTGCATGGTGGTGTTGCAATATGGAATATGGCAGATTTCCTCTCCTTTTTATTCTTGTTTATTGGGTGTTTTATGTGAGGGTCCTCTTCAATTCTTCAATTATGCATTCCTTGCTATGAATTCTCACTGGATTGTCAATTTCATGTTTCAATTGTGCATGACTAGTTCATGGTTTCCTGTAATAGGGAGGAAATGATGTTTTGATGCACGTTACCCTTAGTTTTGGTTTTACATCGATGATCCTAAGAAGGGAATTTGAATATAAATTCTCATCTTGATACTATTTGCAAGAAGAATAGTTGATCTTCTTGTGCTTAAAAGCTTTAAAGTATTGAAGCATGTTTCCTTAGTGTTGTGGTTTCACAAGAAACACCTCCTTACATGAATTTTATTGCAAATTCCTTACTTAACATTGTTGCATGAGGGATGGTTGGGTTCCTCGAGCTTGAGGGCCTAAACGTTCTAATGCATGGCCCTGATTGTATGCATCAGTACATAGGTTCCTTCATGAAGAGTCATGTATGTAAACATATCCATGTGAGAACAAGGAGCACTTGTAAGGAGATTGTGCATATTGGACACTCAAACCCTTATATAATTTCATAAAGTGTTGAAGCTCTTTGTGTGTTATAGAGAAGTGGAATATAATGATTTTATGTCATTACAAGGAAAATACCTTCTAGCGGAGGTTATAACGGAGGTTTTTAGTGTTATAAAATTGGTAAATTTAAAAAAAAAAACACCAACTAAAACATCCATTTGTGATAGCAGATGTTTTAGCAGAGATTATAACAGAACTTCATCACAACGGGAACAACCTAGGTGGCCAAAAGGTTTTAGTGCATTTTTTTTAGTGTGCTTCATGGAAGAAGTAACACTTTTGTGCTACATATATAAAAGAACCGGGCTACATATATAACTAAAAGCACTTAAGCATTGAATGCAAAGAGAAATCGAGCCTAAAATATATACCTCCTTGGTGCTTATCTATGAAAAAAACCCTAGGGTATTATTTTAAGCAACGACACCGGGGCATGCAAAAAATAATTGCAGTCCCGTCGCTTTTGTTTAAACTCAGAGCATTGATGTGTGTTATTTGTATAAACACATTGGTGCATTAGGGATATAAAAGGAGTAGTGTTGTTAATTTTAATAATGCACTCGGGCTGAAAGTAATATTTTGCAGGACCACGATGTTAGTTTTATGAAATCACTAATGTGTTAAGAATAACAATGCACCGAAGAATTAATTGCAAACAATACTAGTTCTTCAAGAAATAAATGCCCCAATGTTGTCATTCTCTGAAAAGGCACTGATCATGCAAAAATATGTCATCACAGTGCTTTTATATAACATAACGCATCGGTGTGTTTTTATGTTATGGGTGCAACAATTTTATGTATGAGTTTTTCTCTTTTTTTGGAAACATTCTTTCGTGACAATCTAATTATTGTAATTTTTAAAATATATTATTCATAAAAAAATGAAAAATATCTTATAACAATATTCATATAAATTAAAAATTGATTAATGCATTTGTATATGATGTTTGGATTAATTTTTTATATTATCATATTTCGCATTTCTTCATTATAATATTTAATCATCCATTTATTTAATTAGTGGTGTAACATTTCACAACAACATTGGATAACGCAATAGAATAAATTAAAATGTATTTTATTATATATTAATAACGAGATTTTTGTCATAAAAAATGGGATTGTTATTGGTAACTCCTTGTCTTTCAATTGGGACACTATGTCCATTACATGAAACAAAATGTGTGATTTTCAAAGACAAAATTTTCAAAAAATAAAACAGGCTACATTGATATCCAAATAGATCATCATTCTTTGCTGGAATGGTTGTCAATCCTCAAGCTACTTCAATGACTTGGGTTACTTAGAATATTTTTTTGTTGACTTTGTTGTATATGTTTCTCAAAGGTAGTTCTTAGTTGTGAAAATACACCTAGAAAGTAACTCAACCAATATTTAAGTTCAAGTTAGCCCTCAAACTAGAGGGGGCTCCCTCAATATTACGAGGCTTTTAAATGTTGTGCATTGTCACTGGACAACAACCTATGAATCACAATGACCATATATGGGATTTCTTCTATAGGTGGTTGCTAATGAGTCATAAATCCTTGCTTAACAAATAAAACCCTCTCTTGAAGAGTCCTTATTAAAGTACTAACATTCATCTACGACAAAAAAACATATATTTAAATGTTTTGATAAAGAAATAGAAGAGAAATTAGATAATAAAGTATCCTCCCTAATACTTAATCATCTAATAAGAGCAGTTGCATATAGATAAATTTCTACAACCAACATATATATATTCAAAATATGATAGAAGGCAACAATTTAATGATGTAGAGGTACTAATTTAAACAACCTGTTCAATTATATATTCTCACTAATGATTATAACTTTGTAGTGGGTTTTTATGGAATTCAATCCTCAACATAGCCTTACCATTACAGGAAATTTCAGCCTAAAAGTGGCCTCCTAAGAAAAAATAATAAAATATTCATTAAAATAATAAAGTAATAGTTAAAATAATGAAATAAGAGTCATAAATTTTGGAGGAAAAAGAAGAAAACTATTTTTTTTTTAATTGTATTTTTTCCGTATCTCGTTATATGTTTACTCAAATTTCAATTGTAAACACTCGTTGGGTGAAAAATTAAATTCCACATCCAATGCATACCCATTCATCAATACTTTTTAGAAGACTCACATTGATAAGAAATGAAGATGCATAAAAAAAAAAAATGTTGCACATGATTTTTTAATGTATAATCATTTTTTATAAATATATGTCTTCTCAAAAGTATGCATAAGGGTTACGCGTTGGATGTGGAATTTAATTATGCATCCAATGAGTGTCTAAACTTCAAATTTGAGTAAGCCTATAAAGAGATAACCTAAAAATACCAGTAAATAAAGTAGTTTTTCTTCTTTTCCCTCAATAATATTTACTTGTACCTCTTTTTAAACTTAAAGATTTTGATTGGTTTACATATTACGAAATGGAAATTACATGAAAATTTCATGGCAATTTTAGGCTGAAATTTCCTCTAATGCCTAACTTTTATGTTACCTTGAATATATCGTGAAAAACATAAATGAATGCACAGGAAAAAACATGCATCAAAAACAATTTTTGTCATAAAACCGAAGCTAGAGGCGCTTGATTTAAAATTCTGAAACAAGAGATTTTACAAAAATATCAGGTTTTTGGCATCAAAAGTCAATCCTTTTACATTTCAGATGATACAATATATAAGAAAAACCACTCCTAAAAATGTTACTAGTCTATTGGAAATAAATTCTAATAATAGACCTAGAAATAAATACAATATTTAATTTATTGCAAGAAATCTGGAGCTGATTGAAAGTCTTATTCTCCCAAATCTGGAAATTGGCTCACTAATTGTTGATTGATTACCTTTATTCTTGAAACTGGTTGCTCACATTTTATCATAAATCTGCTTTAATCATCTACCCGTTGATATTATTCTTTAGAATTTGGAGATTGTTGAAACTAGTCCCTAAAACTCAGTTAATCAGTCCATAATCTGGTTGGCTGACCCTTTTTATAGAATTGATTAATCCATTGCATAAAATACTTTGATAATTCAATTAACTATCTTTCAAGTGCATACTCATTGTCATAAAATTTGAAAATGATTTGGAAATCAATGATTTCTTGTGACTCTCAAGTTTTCAAAAATATTAATTTTATGTTTTTGGGAAGAGGATATTTTGATAAAAACATTTCCCGAAAATCTATAAAATCATATTTCCATATTTCCATAAAAAAATATAATTCTTGCCTGTGGTTTTGAAAAACTATCTCTTCGATAGAAAACCATGTCATGTTTTGACCTGTAAAACTCTTCTTTTCTTCATGAATTTCATATATCGAATCCTGAAATATTTCCTTAAATAACATTTTCTCTATAAAACCATCCATGGTTTTGAAAACCATGTCTTGTAATACATCTTCATTGTAGTATTTAATTTATTTGTTTATTAATTTCATAAATGAAATTTAAAACAATTCACCTAAACCATCCACTGTATTAATATTTTGTTTTTCCCACTTTTGGCATACTTAGGAATAAATTAAACTTCAGAAATAATTTTTATTTTTATGTGAAAACCATTTACTGGTTTGCTTCCCATGGTTTTAAAAACCATGTCTCCAACCATGTTTAGTAAACTATGAAAATATGTTTTCCTCTCCCTCTTTTACTTTTGTAAAAATTTTGGATAAGAAATTATCCACATTTTCTCTTCATGTGCATTTTCCTCTTTATAATTCCTTTCCTCCTTATATCTATAACAAAAACAAATATTTGTCTACTCTGTAAAATCTCATTTTCACCTCTGTAAAATTATTGCACAAGGAGAAATAATTTCTTGATTTCATTGGAAACTCCATGGATTGTATTGAAATGTACCTCTAGAACATGTATTTGCATGTTACTTCAAGCTTTCGCTTATAAGATCATTTTAGAAAAATAGGACTATAAAAATCTTCCCTCCATTATAACCTTCGATGTAGACTTTATAATTTTTTGAATTTCCCACCTCACATTTATAAATTCAAACCAACATGGTCAATGATATGGCGATGGGGGGTGTCCACAATACATGAGATGGAGACAAGTGTAAAGGGTGGTAAAAGTTTTGGGGGGTTAGGGGGCAGAGGGTTAAAATTCAGATAGGCGAGGGCCCCACAAACTATTGATTATTGTTTTACACATCTTAAGGAATTCTAAATTATGGAATTTATAATGTAACTTGGTAGCTGCTTGTTAATTTGACTTTCGACCCCTGGTAATATATGGTAAAAAATGTCATTCTCATACTTAAAAATTAGGTCTGACCCAATATTTTTAACATAAGTTTAATATTTTAAATTAATAATTTTATAAAAATATATATAATTATATTTTTGTAAAACTAAATTTATTTAAAATAAAAAATATTATAAATAATATCCCAGAAACTTGTATTAAAATAAATTTTTGCACTCAAGTTCACATATACTTGAGAGTCTAGCCAAGAAACCAATTGGAAAAATTCAGAATTTTTTTGCAACTTTTCTTGGACAAGAAAAAGATACAACATCAGCTCCAAGTGGGGACTGCTCCCCCCTATGGGATGCACAGAACCTCTAGAGCCATGCCTTGAATTAGTTGCAATTGAGACCTACCATAAGAAAAATAACCATCACCCTAAAACCTGCAATCTATGGCCTAGAACTTATTTTGCACTCTGAAATCTGTAAGCTTCTAACTAAAACCAAACTATCAATTTCTCTAAGTAAAATTGAGTAAATCAATGCTTAATCCATTGGTATAGTGGAGTCAATAGTCAACAAATGTTATCTTTCCCATCTCCTGTAACTTATTTCACTTCAAGCAAACCAAACTACATATTGCAGCTGTAATCTAAAATGAAAGAATTGTCGATATAAACTGAATCAATCCATAAACGACTGAAATTAAAACCCATTTATAAACTACACACCATAGTTGATGTTCTACTGCACACTGAATCTAAAAATAACTAATTCAATCCTAGACAACCTCTACCTAACATAACTGGAAATCTACACCGTTAGGTGTAGGCATGCTTCCAGTGCAACCATGTAAGGTGTTAGGCCCCTATAATACTTATGTATTCTCTTATTACTATTTCCATTGTAGCCCCTTATTGATATTGTTGTGCCCATGTTGTCCCCATATTGTTATTAGTGTGCCCCATAGAAGCCCACTATTGTTATTGTTGTGCCCTTACATTATTATTGTTATGTCGGCTTTGACTTTATTGTAACCCCTTAAAATCCTATATAGAGAAAGGAGGTCTTGTCCTTTGTATCATGGAATAATTTTTCATTTGTGTAATGTAAAGGATGTTTCCCACTCGAAGAGGCTGAATTTTAAGTCGTTTCTCTATCTTTTCTTCAATTTTGTGAGTTGGTTGCATAACAATTGGTATAAGAGCTTTGGATTCTAGTGTTTCGCTACTTCAAATACGTCATCATGGTATTTTCACTATAAATTTTGTTCTACGACATTTAAAAAGCTACAATTGAAGCCCATTTCAAAAAAAAACTTGATGAACCTCAAGTATGAATTTCAGATCTTTTCACGCTATATTTTCATAGATATGATCCAAGGAAGTTAGAGTTTTCCCAGGCTCCCGAATTATATCTCAAACAAGTGACCTGGAGAAAATCACCATCTTTCTCTCTGAGCATCATATTGAAATTTCATAAAATGGAATAGAAAGAGGACGAATGATAGTTTTGTGTGTATCAGTTCCAGGTCTGAAGGTCGAAACAATGACACGTGGCACTTCGTACAAGTTTGCCTCTACTAAACGAGTCTATAATCAGGTCACCATGGGAGATTTGGAATAACAATTTCTTAGAGTATCCAATCTTGATCATACTTGCAGGGTTGGAAAGAGTACTCAAATAGCTACCAGAAGATGAAATTTTAGACATTGGAGATCCACAATTACAGAGACATAACCGATTCAATATCGAGCTCCAACAAAGCCAAAAAAGGTGTGTATTTTTTTTTAAATTTTAGAAAAGTTTGGTTTAAAAAGTTAGTTTTAAGGAATTCAAAGGACATAGTGAAGCATAATTATCATTAATTGGTTCCCTGAATAGATAAAATGGAAACACCTAGTAAGCAACCGGAAAGCTCTAGTAGGACTCATGAAGAAGAGGAAGAAATGCAACATGATATATCAAAATTACGGGACCAAGTGCAACAAATTTCACTCTCACAAAAAGAAGAAAAAGCTAATATGGATGGTTTAAAGCCTATGGTGTGGAAGTTAAGATGTACGGCGTGGAATCTAAGATGGATGATGTGGAAGCTAAGATGAATGGCCTGAAATCTAAGATGGATGGCAAGGAAGCTAAGATGGATGGCATGGAATCTAAGATGGATGGTATATAAGAAAAACTTAAAGGCAACATGGAAGATTTGAAGATATATTTGACAAAGCTACTACAAGAAATGCTTACTAATGGGGAAAGGGTAGTAAAGGAAATTGATGATGAGAACAAAAGGAATGTTAATCATGATTTCATATACTCTAACATTGGATGGAAGACCCACCATCTTCCAAAGATTGATATGAGGAAGTTTGATGGAAAGGATCCCGTAACATGGATACACACAAAAGGTATGCATTGCAACTTTATATTTGGAACTCAATCAGCTTGTATGGTATCGATGGCTTTTCTCTCGTAAAATTTTTTTCACTTTGGCAATTTTTACAGAAGAGATGATAACATGTTATGAGGATACAAAAAACAACACCTTTTTTAGCTAATTGATAAATCTCAAACAAAAAAGTTCAATGGTGGAGCACATTGAGGACTTTAAAAAATTGAATATAAGGGTAAAAGATATTCCAGAGGAGCATAGGATTGTTGTGTTCATAGGGACATTAAAGGATAACATCCAACATGAGGTTCGCATTTGAGAACCTGATTCATTGGAGAAGACATTCAGGTTGGCAAGGAAAAATGAAAGAAAAATCATGGCAACAAGGAAGCCTACGAATCAAAACTATAAATATGGAAGTATTGTTGGCCCTAGCCTTCCACAACCTACAAGGTTGACACCACAACAATTGGAAGAAAAAATATCAAAAGGGATTTGTCATAGTTGTGATAGAAAATACATACATTTGTGATATAAAATACAGTAAAGGTCATAAGTGTGGTGAGAAGAAATTATTTTACATAGATTGTGAAGAGGAATAAGAAAAGGAACAAGAAACATAAAAAAAAGAGGATACACGCCAGGAACAAAGCCTGGAGCAAGAAGAAATGAATCCAACCATATCTTGTAATGCATTGGCTGGAATAACCACTCCTCAAACTATCAAGATATAAGGACATATTAAGAAGAAAAAGGTAATAATGTTGATTGATTCAGGGAGTACCCATAATTTTATTCATTGTAAGATACCAGAGGAATTGAATTGCTTCCTATATCCAGCACCAGAGTGTCAAGTGATGATTGCAAATGGAAGAACCATAAATTTATCTGGAAAGTGCCATAATATCAAGCTATCAATGGGAGAATATGTGTTGAATAGTCCAATACTTTCCATTCGAATGGGTGGTGCTGATGTTGTACTAGGATTCCAATGGATACAATCTTTGGGTACGATATCTTTTAATTTTCAAGAACCTTTCCTGAATTTTTTTTCAAAAGGGAAGGGAGTTGAATTAAGAGGTATTGCAAAGAAATCAAGAAGTATAATAATCTCTAATGAGAAGAAAAATCTTCTAGAGAAAGAATAATGTGGCGTAATTGTACAATTATGTTCGTTAGAGGTTCCCACGTTGAAATCATCTATTTCTCTAGATCTCGAAATGTCTTGGACAATAATTCCAAGGTATTTGAGACTCCCAAAGGCCTCCCACATATTAATGATCATGATCATGCTATTCATTTGATTCCAAGAAGTTTTCTTCCAAAAATTAGGCCTTACAGATATCCTTATGCCCAAAAGAGTGAAATTGAACATATTGTTATAGAAATTCTAGAGGCTAGTATAATTCAACCTAGTCAAAGTTATTTCTCTGCTCTAGTAGTATTGGTGCATAGGAAGGATGGATCAATGGCACATGTGTTTAGATTATAGGGAGCTCAACAAGATCACTATTAAACATAAATTTCCTGTTCCTTTCATTGATGAATTATTTGATGAATTGCATGGAGCAATTTACTTCATGAAGTTGGACCTTTGTTCAGGATATCATCAAATCAAAATGAAGACTGAAGATATTCCAAAAACAACATTTAGAACTCATGAGGGTCTTTATGAATTTTTGGTCATCCCTTTTGGCCTTAACAATGAACCTTCTACATTTCAAGGTAGACCTAAGAAAAATTAAAGCCATTAGGGAATGGAGAATCCCCACATCCATAAAGCATCTGCGAGGATTTCTCGGGTTGACAGGGTTTTATCACAAGTTTTTTAAGAATTATGGGAGAATAGCAACACCTATAACAACATTATTGAAGAAATATGCATTTTCTTTGACTCTAGAAGCAACAAAATCCTTTGAACATCTTAAAGAGGTAATGTGCCATGCACCAGTCTTAGCTACACTAGACTTCAAAAAAACCCTTATTGTGGAATGTGATGCCTCACAAATGGAATTGGTGTTGTTTTAATGCAAGAAGATAGACCCATTTCTTTAGAAAGTCATCCAATCAAAGGAATGTATTTACACAAATCTATTTGTATGACGGAAATGTTGGCAATACTACATGAACTTAAGAAATGGCCACCTTACCTAATGGGAAGACAATTCAAGGTAAAAACAAACCATGATAGTCTTAAATACTTTTGAGAACAAATATTAGCTTCAGAAGAGCAACAAAAATGGGTCACAAAGATGTTGGGTTATGACTTTGAAATCATCTACAAAAAAGCGAAGAAAAATGTTGTTGTAAATGCACTCTCAAGAAAGGATGAGGATGTGGAAGCATTGCTTTGCACCATTTCTATTATCCAGCCAGATTGGATAAAGCAAGCAAGGGATGAATGAAATAATGATGAAGAAGTGTCGGCAATCAGTCAAAACTTACAACAAGACCCTAGTACATCTGATACATTTAGCTAGAAAAAGGGTTCGTTATGGTACAAAGATCGCTTATACCTCTGTAAGAATTCCCAAGTCAAACAAAAGATTCTTTTGGAATTGTACACCTTTCCCTTAGGAGGGCACTCAGGATTTTTAAAAAATTACCACACGGTTAAGAAGGAATTTTTTGGGATGGCCTTAAATTTGATATTCAAAATTTTGTGGTGGAATGTCTGGTTTTCCAACAAAGTAAAGTTGAAACAATTAAAACCCCAGGTCTATTACAACATTTATCCATTCCAAGTCAATGTTGGGATGAGGTTTCAATGGCTTTTATCACAAATTTACCGAAGTCCGAAGGAAAGAGTGTCACCATGGTGGTAGCTGATAGACTTACCAAGTATGCACACTTTTGTGCATTATCTCATCCCTTTAAAGCCAATACAGTTGCTAATGCATTTATGGAAACAATTCAAAAGCTACATGGAAACCCAAAGATTATTGTAAGCAACAAAGATCCCATTTTCACTGGAATTTTTTGGACAAAATTATTTTCTTGTCTGGGTACTCGGTTAGTTCGTAGCTCATAATATCATTATCAATCCGATGGGCAAACTGAGATAGAGGTCAAATTTTTGGAAGGATATCTTTGTCACTTTGTATCTGATAAACAAACACAATGGGTTAAATGGTTGCCTCTGAGTGAATGGTGGTATAACACTTCCTTCCATACTGTAGCAAAAATGACCCCATTTATGGAACTTTATGGATATCATCCACCATCCGTCACAACATATTTAAGAGAAAACTCTAACGTTAAAGTAGTGGAAAATCACATTGAGAATCAACAAGAAGTTCTCCAAATCTTAAAGGAAAATCTCACTTTGGCACAGAATAAATTGAAACAGCAGGCAGATCAACATTGTAGTGAAATAAGTTTTGACGTAGGTGGCTGGGTATTTCTACGGATACAACCATACAAACAAATGTCCCTCAAGGAAGCTAAGAAGGATAACAAATTATTGCCAAAGTATTATGGTCCATACAAGGTGTTGCAAAACATTGGTACTATGGCATACAAATTGGAGCTTCCTACAGCTTCCCGAGTGCACCTAGTTTTCCATGTTTTATGCTTAAAGAAGGTTATAGGTGACAAGCTCCGAGTTCAAACAATATTTCAAAACTTGATGAGGAAGGAAAAATCATATTGGAACCTGAAGTAGTTAGAGAAACAAAAACTCAACAGCTACAAAATCAATCAATTTCAGAGTATCTCATCACGTGGAAGAACTTTCTCGCTGAATATTCTGCATGGGAGGTTGAGAATTTTATACAGAAGCATCCAAAACTACTCAAGCATTGAGGACAACACTTTTCTGAAGGAGAGGGGCATGTTAGGCCCCTATAATACTAGTGTATTCCCTTATTATTATTGTCATTGTAGCCTCTTACTGTTATTTTTGTGCCCATGTTGTCCCCATATTGTTATTATTATGCCCCATAGAAGCCCACTATTGTTATTGATGTGCCCTTACATTATCGACTTTAGCTATATTGTGACCCCTTAGACTACTATATACAGAAACGAGGGCTTGTCATTTGTATCATCAGATAATTATTCATTTGTGTAAGGTAAAGGAGGTTGCCCCCTTGAAGAGGATAATTTTGAAGTCGTTTGTCTATCTTTTCTTCTAATTTGTGAGCTGGTTGCATAACATGAGCATTGGATTGACTATCATACCACCTTGTATGCAACTAAAAACTTGAAAAATATTTACAATATGAAATACTAACTCCATAAGTAACTGATACTTACAGGGAAACTTGGAAATATGAATCCTCTGTAAACATTTGAGATTTATGATCACAGTCAAGAGGAATAAAAATATGCTATTGAATGCAACCATTAATGAAGTTTGACCTATCACATCAGCGGATGCAGCTGAAATATCTAACTAGTGAAGTCAATAACCCAATGGAATCACCATATAGACAAAGTGGAGTTTATAGGTGAAAGAAATGCAACCAAGAGTTAATGTCTACTCCTCGTTCACCAACACAAAATAGATGTAGTCTTGATCGTTCTTTTGGGAAAGATATCTTCGTTACTTCATTTCTTGGAAACGATGCCAAATGTTGTATCTGTTTCTCGAAGGCATTTATTAGCTGCGAAACTACGATGAAAAATGAACTCAACCAATCTTTAGGTTCAATATGTCCCTCGAACCAGAGGGGGGTCCCTCAATATTATGAGACTTTTAAATGATATTCATTGTCACTGGACAATAGCCTATGATGTGCAATGGCCAGATCTAGGATTTGTTGTATAGGTGGTTGCTGATGAGTCACAAATCCCTCTCTTGAAGAGGCCTTATCAAAGTGCCAACATTTAATTATGGAAGAAAAACATGCCTTGAAAGGTTTTGATAAAGTAATAGAAGAGAAATTAGATAATCAAGTATCCTCCACGAATACTTAATCATCTAATAAGAGTAACACCATATAGATAAATTTCTACAACCAACACATATATATTAAAGAGATGACAAAAGGAAACAATTTATTGATGCAGAGGTACTAATTTAAACAACCTTTTCAATTAGCTTTTTTAGTAATTATTATCACTTTGCAGTGGGTTTTCATAGAAGTTAATCCTCAACTTAGCCTTACCCTAACTCCTATGTTTTCTTTTCCTAAGGAAAAATCATAACTTTTCATTAGTTACATGTAGTAGATGCCATTGGCATATGCATAAATGTTGGTCGAAGCCATTCAAGTAGTTTTCGAAAAATAATAAAATATGGCCGAGGCCATTTCAAAAAGAGTTGTATATAGATCACCATGCAGGGTGTGCTTGATATGTCTAGTAACAGAGATAAAACATAAATATATACATAAGTCACCACTATGTAAATCTGCTGATAATAAACAAAAATTAAGGTCTATCCGCCCTAGGATATGACCTATTAATGTAGGGCCGGTGGTAGTATTCATATTTTTCTTCACTGATATGTTGTTGTATCATCCAAAAGCCTCTAGGATGTGTCGTAATATCCTTGGATAGCTTTTCAGCAGACGAGTTACATTCCCTATAAAATATGTTGACAGGTAACAGAGTTGAACTGTGCCTTGAAATATTGAATTTCATCCAAAATGTTTCTGAGTGAATTTGCATGAGAATTAGTTATGTTATTGAACCAATTTATGATGATTTTGGAATCACCAAAGACCTATAATTTATTGCACGAGTGAGCCAATGAAAAATTAAAAAGATGCATGATGGTGATCAGTTCAACAAAATTGTTAGTTCCCCCTACAAATCCCAGTTTAATTTTGTAGTGATGGTGTCCAGATAGATGGAGTATAATTCCACCTCCACACCCTATGCTTGAGCGGTGTTGCCTAAATATGCCCACAGAGTGGTGGGATCAATCGACTCAGTGGATATATTACGATTTGTAGGAGTGTGTATCACGTCTGGGATCTCATGGTAGGAAACAATGATTTTTGTAGCAGTATGTGGCCATCTAGCCTATTTTTCCTTCAAAATAATCCCATTTCTAATCAACCAGATTGACCCGCAGATAAGGAGAGGAAGGTAGTGAGCTTTACAATCGTTGTTCACAATTATCTAGTGTTCCCAAGCCTGAGGTATCGTTTCTCCCTGCCAACAAATAGATTTGGAAAGCATGTTTAATACTTGTAGCGATAAACGAGCAGACATCGAGCAACGGAAGAATAGATGATCATTAGTCTCCTCATCCTATTTACATAGTACACACCAATGAGGACCAAATTGGGATCGATGCATGAGGTTTGGTCCAATTGGGGTTTTATTTTTTAGAACATTGTAGATGAATAATTTCATTCTCAGCACTGTTTTCAGCTTCCAAATCCTCCCCCACTAGTCTAGGAGTGAAAGCAGCGTGCACGCTGAGAGAATGATGGGATAACCAATTTTAGGAGAGTATAAACCATGCTTAGCCAGAGTCTAGATGAGTTCATCGAGGCCTTCCTTGATGTGTACATGGGCTTCTTGAAAGGAATTAATATACTCTTCCCAAGTCTGCTGCCAGTGTTCGGGGATGCACAAGTGCAGAGCTGATAACCAAGATTGTTCAAAGATTGAGATGTTCTCCAAATAAGCAACCTATGCAATTACTTCGATATTCCTCTGATTGAGAAACAAAACGAGGCTAGGAGGTAATTGATACATATTCGTCCCTCCTGTCCATGTGTCCATTCCTATACGAGCCAATGAGCCATCATTTATTCTCCAAACTAGTCCCTCTTTGATATAAGGCAAGGTGTTTAATGTTGCTTTCCAAACCATGGATATCCCTGATTGAGGCCAAGAGGGCAGTCAAATCCAATCCATGAGGTGAAGAGGCCATATATATTTGTGGTAGGAGACTTCAATCCAAAATTTTTGTGATGAGAGCAGGATCCATCCCATCTTGGCCGCAAGATCATGTGCAAAGACTGATAAGTCCTTTAGTACCCAACCACCCCATTTCTTGGGGAGGGAAATGCGCTTGCATCCTACCCGATCATAGGGTTTTCCCTCTTTATAGCCGTTCCAAAGGAATATGCATCAAATCTTCTAAATTTGGGTGAGGATTCCTTTAGCAATCTAAGCCAGTGACATCTAGTAGACTCGGGTAGCCTCCAGAAAGATTTAATGAGAACTAACCGATCAGCTCTGGATAGGAATATGTGGTTCCATTTTTGTAATAGTTTTTCGATTTTGACCACAAGCCATATCCAATAAGCTATTCTATAGAAATGTGGCTTGATCCAGAACCCTAGGTACTTGAGGCCATCCTCCAGATGCAGGCTATGAAAAGGGAATTTCTGTTGTGACACTAACTTCTATGTTACATTGAACAAATGATGAAAAATACAAATGATTACATAAAAAAAGACATACAACAGAAACACATTCTATCATAAAATTGAAGCCAGAAACCCTTGATTTAAAATTCTGCAACTAGAGATTTTACAAAAATAGCAAGGTTTTGCCACCAAAAGCAATCCTTACATTTCAAAGGATAAAATATATAGCAAAAAGTAACCTTGAAAATGTTACTAGTCTACAAGAAATAAATTCTAATAATAAACCTAGAAATAAATACAATATTTAATATGTTGCAAGAAATATGGAGTTGATTGAAAATCTTATGCCTCCAAATCTAGGAATTAGTTCACTAATTTATGATTGATTTCATTTATTCTTGAAACTAGTTACTCACCTTTTGTCACAAATATGCCTTAATATTCTTCCTGTTCATCTCTTGCCTTAGAATTTGGAGGTTGTTGAAGTTGCTCCCTAAAACTCAGTTAATCTGCCCATAATTTGGTTGACTGGTCTTTTTGTAGAATTGATTAATCCCCTATCCTTTGATAAAATATTTTGATAGTTCAAATAATTATGCTTCAAGTGCTTAATCATTGTCGCAAAATTTGAAAATGATTTGGAAATCATTGATTTTCTGTCACTCTTTATTTTTCAAAAATATTAATTTAAGTTTTTGGGAATAAGATATTTTGTTAAAAACATTTCTCAAAAATATATAAAATCATATTTCCATGTTTTCATAAAATAAAAAATTCCTACTTTTTCTTTTGAAATAACATGTCCTAAATAGAAAACCATGTCTTATTTTGACCTGTAAAACTATTATTTTCTTCATGAATTTCATAAATGAAATATCGAAATATTTCCTTAAATAATCTTTGGTCTATAAAACCATCCTTGATTTTGAAAACCATGTCTTGGAATACTTCATCATAGTATTTAATTTATTTGTTTATGAATTTCATAAATGAAATTTAAAACAATTTACCCAAACCATCCATTGCTTTCATATTTTTTGCCACTTTTGGTATACTTATGAATAAATGAAACTTCATAAATAATTTTCATTTTTATGTGAAAAGAATTTATTGGTTTGTTTCCCATGGTTTTGAAAACCATTTCTCCAACCATGTTTGGTAAACCATGAAATTATATTTTCATCTCCCCCTTTTAGTTATGTAAAAACATTGGATAAGAAACTATCCAAATTTTCTCTTGAGGTGGATTTTCCTCTTTATAATTCATTTCCTCCTTATATCTATAGTGTAAAAGATTTATTTGTCTGCTCTATAAAATTTCATTTTCAGCTCTGTAAAATTATTCCAAAAGGAGAAAACATTTCTTTATAGCATTGAAAACTCCATGTTTTTTATTGAAATGTACCAATGGAACATTTATCATCATTTTACCTCAAGATTTCGCTTATAAGCTCATTCCTAAAAAATAGGACTATAAAAATCTTCCCTCCATTATCACCTTCGATGTAGAATTTATAAACAAATGTGGTTCCTGTACTTAGAGCTTGGGGTCGACCTAATATGTCTAACATAATTTTAATATGTTAAATAAATAATTTTATAAAATATATATAATTATACTTTTATAAAATTAAATTTATTTAAAATCAAAACTATTATAAATAATACCCAAACAAGTTGTATAATGTTTTTTTTTTCCATCGAGGTTCACATATACTTAAGAGTCTATCCAGGGAACCAATTGACAAAATTTGGAAAAATTTTGTAACTTTTCTTGGACAAGAAAAGGTCACAACATTAGCTCCAACTGGGGACTGCTTCCCCCTGTGGGATACAAAGAACCTGTAGACATGTGCCTTGAATATGTTGGGAATGGAGTGTTGCCATAAAAAAAATCAACTATCTACACTCTCAAACCTGCAATATGTGCCTAAAACCTCTTTTGCACTTTGAAATCTATAAGTTGCAAACTAAAAGCCAAACTATTAGCTACTGCAAGTAAAAATAAGTACAATAGTGCTTAATGCATTGGGCTAGTGGAGTCAATTGTCAAAAAATGTTCTTCTTCCCATCTCTTACAACTTATTTTACTTCAAGCAAACCAAACTGCAAACTGCAACTGGAATCCAAACTGAAACAATTGTCGATCTAAACTGAATCAATCCATTAACTGCTGAAAATAAAACCAATTTTTAAACACCATACCATAAATAAATGATCTACTAAACACCAAATCTAAAAAGAACTAATTCAATCCCACACAACCTCTACATAACTGAGTTGGAAATCTGCATTGTTAGGTGTAGTCATGCTTCCATTGCAACCGTGTGAGGATTGGATTGACTAGAACACCACCTTTTATGTAGCTAAAAACTTGAAAAATATTTATAATATGAAATACTAAATCCAAAGGTAACGGATACTTGTAGGGGAACTTGGAAAGATGCATCCTTTGTAAACATCTGAGATTTTTAATCACAGTGAAGAGGAAGAAAAATATGTTGTTGAATGCAAAAATCAATGAACCTTGACCTATCACATCAATGGATGCATCTGAAATCTTGAACTAGTGAATTCGATAACCCAGTGGAATCACCATATAGACAAAGTGGATTTGCTACGTGAAATAAATGTAACCAATAGTTAATGTCTACTCCTCATTCACTAGAAAAGAATAGATGTAGTCTTAATCATTCTATAGGGAAAGATATCATCGTTGCTTCGCTCCTCGACAACGACACCAAATGTTGTATCTATTTCTCAATGGTAGGTCTTGGTTGTGAAAATGCGTTGAGAAACCAACTCAACCAATCATTAGGTTCAAGTTGGTCCTCGAACTAGAGGGGGCTCCCTTAATATTACGAGGCTTTTAGTTGTTTTTCGATATCACTAGAAAAGAACCTCTGAAGCATATTAGCCATATCTAGGATTTGTTGTATAGGTTGGTGTTGATGAGTCAAAAATTATTGGTTAACAAATAAATCCCTCTCATGCATAGGCCTTATCAAAGTGTCAGCATTCAACTATTGCAGAAAATCATATCTTGGAAGGTTTTGATAGAGGAATAGAAGAGAAATTAAATAATCAAGTATCCTCCCTAATACTTAATCATCTAATAAGAGCGGTTTCATATAGAGAAACTTCTACAACCAACACATATATATTCAAGAGATGTCAGAAGGCAAAAATTTGATGATGCAAAGGTACTAATTTAAACAACGTGTCCAATTAATTATTCCCAGTAATGATTATAATTTTATAGTGGGTTTTCAAGGAAGTCAATCCTCAACTTAACCTTGCCCTAACTTCTATGTTACCTTAAACATATGATGAAAAATATAAATGATTACACAGGAAAATACATACATCAGAAACAAATTTTTCCATAAAACTGAAGCCAAAATCCCTTGATTTAAAATTATGAAACAGGAGACTTTCCAAAATTAACAGGGTTTTGACATCAAAATCCAACCCTTTTACATTTCAAATGATACAATATATAGGAAAAACCAATACTAAAAATGTTATTAGTCTACAGGAAATAAATTCTAATAATAAACCCAGAAATAAATACAATAGTTAATTTATTGCAGGAAATTTGGATCTGATTGAAAGTCTCATGCCTCAAAATCTAGGAATTGGCACATTGATCACTGATTGATCGTCTTTATTGTTGAAATCGGTTTCTCACTTTTTGTCACAAATTTGCCTTAACCTTCTTCCTGTTGATCTTTTTCATTAGAATTTGGAGGTTGTTGAAGTTGCTCCCTAAAACTCAGTTAATTTGCCCATAATTTGGTTAACTGATCCTTTTTTATAGAATTGATTAATCCCCCATCCTTTGAAGAAACACTTTAATAGTTCAATTAATTATCTTTCGAGTGCTTAATCATTGTCATAAATTTTGAAAATTATTTAGAAATCATTGATTTTCTTCCACTCTTTAGTTTTCAAAAATATTAATTTTAATTTTTGGGAATAAGATATTTTGATTAAAAAAAACCCATAAATAAATCATATTTCCATAAAAGAAAATAATTTATGCCTATGGTTTTGAAAAACCATGTCTTGAATAGAAAACCATGTCTTGTTTTGACCTATAAAACTATTATTTTCTTCATGAATTTCATAAAACAAATCCCGAAATATTTCCTTAAATAATCTTTTCTCTGTAAAACCATCCATGGTTCTGAGAACCATGTCTTTTAATACTTCTTCATTTTAGTACTTAATTTAGTTGTTTATGAATTTCATAAATGAAATTTAAAACAATTTACCCAAAACATCCACTATTTTCATATTTTGTTTTGCCCACATTTGGTATACGTTTGAATAAATGAAACTTCATATATAATTTTCATTTTTATGTGAAAACCATTTACAGAATTGCTTCCCATGGTTTTGAAAACAATGTTTCCAACCATGTTTGGTAACCTATGAAAATACGTTTTCATCTCCCCCTTTTACTTTTGTAAAAACTTTGGATAAGAAATTATCCAAATATTATCCACTTGCATTTTCGTATTTATAATTCCTTTCCTCCTTATAGCTATAAAAAAAAACATTTATTTGTCTGCTCTCTAAAATTATTCCACAAGGAGAAAACATTTCTTTATAGCATTGCGAAATCCATGGTTTGTATTGAAATGTACCCATGGAACATGTACCCTTATTTTACCTCAATCTTTTGCCTATAAGCTCATTCCAAAAAAATAGGACTATAAAACTCTCCCCTGCATTATTGCCTTCAATGCAGACTTTATAATTTTTAAAATTTCCTACCTCACATTTATAAATTCAAACCAGTATGGTAAGTGGTATGGCCTTGTGGTGGGGGGGAGGTCCACAATACATGAGATGGAGACAAGTGTAAAAGGTGGTAAAATTGGGGGGGGGGGGGGGGGGGGGGGGGTGCAGGGTCAGGAGAAGACCCTCCAAACCATTGATTATAAGTTTACGCATCTCAAAGAATTCTAAATTATGGAGTTTATAATGTAACTTGGAAGCTTCTTATTGATTTGACTTTCGAACCGTGGTAATATATGGCAGAAAATGTAAATGCAGTTCTTCTACTTAGAGATTAGGGCTGACCCAATATTTCTAACATTATTTTAATATTTTAAACAAATAATTCTATTAAAAATATATAATTATATTTTTATAAAATTAAATTTATTTAAAATAAAAACTATAAGAAACAATACCCCAACAACTTATACAAAAACCAATTTTTCCACCCAAGTTCACATATACTTAAGAGTTTGGCCAAGAAACCAACTAACAAAATTCATGATTTTTTTGGAACTTTGCTTGGACAAGAAAAAGTTACAACACGGACCCCCACTGGCGATGGCCTCCACTTGTGGGATGTAGATAACCTGTAGATCTATGCCTTGAATATGTTGGGCATGGAGTCCTTCCATAAGAAAATTAACCATCTACACTCTCAAACCTACAATATGTGGCCTAAAACATGTTTTGCACTATGAAATTTGTAATTTGCAAACTAAAACCAAACTATCATCTGTTGTAAGTAAAAGTAAGTACAACAATACTTCATCCATCAGGCTAGTGGAGTCAATAGTCAACAAATTATTTTCTTCCCATCTCTGACAACTTATTTCAATTCAAGAAAACCAAACTTCATATTGCAACTAGAATCGAAACTGAAACAAGTGTTGATATAAACTAAATCAATCCATAAACTATTGAAAATAAAACCCAGTTATAAACTGCACACCATAACTGAATTATATATTGCATGCCGAATCTAAAAATAACTAATTCAATCCCACACAACCTCTCCTTAACTGAGTTGGAAATCTGTAGTTAAGTGTAGTCATGCTTCCTGTGCAACGGAGTGAGGATTGGATTAACTAACAAACTACCTTGTATGAAGCTAAAAAATTGGAAAATATTTATAATATGAATTACTAATTGCATAGGTAATTGACACTTACAGGGGAACTTGGAAAGATGCATCCTTTGTAAACATCTGTGATTTCTGATCACAATTAAGAGGAAGAAAAATATGCTACTCAATGCAACCATCAACGTTCCTTGACCTATCACATCAGTGGATGCAACTTAAAATCTCAAACCAGTGAAGTAGGCAACCCAATGGAATCACCAAATAGACAAAGTGGAGCCACCATGTGAAAGAAATGTAACCAACAGTTAATTTCTACTCCTCGTTTACTAGCAAAGAAAAGATCTAGTCTCGATTGTTCTCCGAGGAAAGATATCTTCTTTACTTCGCATCTCGAAAAAAATGCCAAATGTTGTATCTATTTCTCAAAGGTAGTTCTTGGTTCTCAAAGTGCGCCAAGAAACCAACCTGACCAATATTTAGGTTCAATATGGTCCTCGAATCAGAGGGGGTTCCCTCAATATTAGGAGGCTTTTATATGTTGTTCACTATCATTAGACAATAACTTATGAAGCACAATGGCCAAATCTAGGATCTTTTGTATAGGTGGTTGCTGATGAGTCACAAATCCTTGTTTAAAAAATAAAGCCCTCCCTTGTAGAGGCCTTATCAAAGTGCCAACGTTCATCTGTGTAAGAAAAAATATCTTAAGTATGGGGGTTTACGCAGTGCATTATATTAGATATCATTTTGGGATTCAACTGCGTTAAGTAAGTCATTCATGTATGACCATTTCCATGAGAGGTAGTCGTAACTGACTAATTTCTCATGATTTTTTTGAATAGTTCACTTAGCACTCATTGCATCGGGTGATGCTCACAGGGGTGAAGAAGTGGGATTGAAACTAGTTAAATGAATCACATAGCATCAATCATCACTTCCGGGGCTTGCACCCGGTAACCAGGACTTCCCAGGAGGTCACCCATCCCAGAACTCCTCTGGCTCAAGCGTGCTTAACTATGGAGTTTTTCCTCTTGAAAGGTTTTGATAGAGGAATAAAAGAGTAATTACATAATAAAGTAATATTCTCCCTGAATACGTAATCATCTAATAAGAGGAGTTGTGTATAGATAAATTTCTACAACCAACACATATACTCAAGAGATAACATAAGGAAACAATTTAATGATGCAGAGGTACTAATTTAAGCATGTTCAATTAGCTTTTCTCGGTAATTATTATAAATTTTTAGTGGGTTTACAATGAATTCAATCCTCAACTCTGCCTTACCATAACTTCTATGTTACCTTGAAGATATGATGAAAAACATAAATGATTACACAAGAAAATACATTCATGAGAAACAAATATGTTATAAAACTCAAGCTAGAAGCCCTTGATTTAAAATTCTGCAATAGGGCATTTTACAAAAATAGGAGGGTTCTGGCATAAAAAGCAAACCCTTTTACATTTCAAATGAGACAATATATAGGAAAAACCAATCCTAAAAATGTCACTAGTCTACAAGAAATAAATTTTAATAATAAAGTTAGAAATAAATACAATATTTAATTTATTGCAGGAAATCTAGAGCTGATTAAAAGTCTTATGCCTCCAAATATGGAATCGACGCACTGGATGTTGATTGACTGCCTTTATTCTTGAAACTAGTTGCTCACTTCTTGTCACAAATTTTCCTTAATCTTCTGCCTATTGATCTTTTGCCTTCAAATTTGGAGGTTCTTGAAGTTGCTCCCTAAAACTTAGTTAATTTGCCCATAATATCATTGGCTAATCGTATTTATAGAATTTATTAATCCACTGTCGTTTGATAAAATCCTTTGATAATTCAATTAATTACCTTTCAGGTGCTTAATCATTATCATTAAAATTGAAAATGATTTGGAAATCATTGATTTTTTGTCATTCTTTACTTTTCAAAGATATTAATCGTAAGCTTTTGGGAATAAGATATTTTGATAAAATAAATTCCTAAAAATCTATAAAATCATATTTCCATATTTCCATAAAAAAAATAATTTAACCTCTGGTTTTGAAAAAACATGTCTTGTTTTGACCTATAAAACCGTTCTTTTCTTCATGAATTTCATAAATCAAATCCCAAAATATTTCCTTAAATAATCTATGCTCTGTAAAACCATCCATGGTTTTGAAAACCATGTCTTGTCATACTTATTCATTGTAGTATTTAATTTATTTGTTTATGAATTTCATAAATGAAATTTAAAACAATTTACTCAAACCATCCACTATTTTCATATTATGTTTTTCCCACTTTTAGTATACTTATGAATAAATGAAACTTCACAAATAATTTTCATTTCTATGTGGAAGCCATTTACTAGTTTTCTTCCCATGGTTTTGAAAACCATGTCTCCAACCATGTTTGGTAAACTATGAAAATATGATTTCATTGCCCCTTTTACTTTTGTAAAAAATTTGAATACGACATTATCCAAATTTACTCTTCAGGTGTCTTTTCCTCTTTATAATTCCTTTCTTGCTTATATGTAGAACAAAAAACATTTATTTGTCTTCTCTGTAAAATTTCATTTTCACCTTTGTAAAATTATTCCAGCAGGAGAAGCAATTTATTTATAGCATTGGAAATTCCATGGTATGTATTGCTTTCCTCTTTATAAATCATTTCCTCCTTATATCTATAACAAAAAACATTGATTTGTCTGTTCTGTGAAATTTCATTTTCATCTCTATAAAATTATTCCACTGGGGGAAATAATTTCTTTATAACATTGGAAACTCCATGGTTTGTATTGAAATTACATTTGGAAAATGTATCTTCATTATATATATATATATATATATATAATCAAAACTATTATAAATAATACCCTGACAACTTCTATACAAATCAATTTTGAAACCCAATTTCACATAGACTTGACAGTCTCGCTAGGGAACGAATTGGAAAAATTAAGAAATTTTTTGTAAATTTTCAATAGGTCTTGGCTCTAGAAGAGAAATATAAATACACAACCTATTTAACTTGTAGCCAAACATAAGTGGGAAAAAAATATCACTTAGGTTATAGCCGTAGGTGTTTTAGAAATCAACCCTTTGCACCCTAAGTGCATAAACCACACCTACCAAACAATTGACGAGTCAAATTAGAAATGTGAAGCCATAACCAAAAATCTAGAGGACGAAATGAATAATGACAAAAGAAGGAGAAATGTTAGTTATTTAGCCTGTCGTCTCTGAAATTCTATTTAAGTATGAAGAATTTAGAAGAATTATTGTAGGAGAAAAATAATTATTTATTTAGTAATTATGAGAATGTATAAAATTAGAGTAGTATGTCGATCAATAAACCTTTGAAATCTTAAAACTTACTATGAAAATTCATAATGACATACGTCCGAGCATAGGGAGAGGGTTTTCCCCTTGGCTCATCCTAACTCTCTCTCTCATTCACTCATGACTACCAGGAAGGACTGCACCTGCTCAGGGTAACCTCATCACAAAATACACACACATAATAAGCAGGAAGTGGAAAACATAACAGGTGAATCTACTATTGAACCAAAGAAAACCTATTGTAGAAATTAGTCCTTACCTGAGGAAAAAAGGGTTTCTTTCCTTTCATGGCAGAGCTACTTTGCTACTAAAACGAGAAGTGAATGAGTCTAGGAAGAGTTGTGGGTGTGGGAGGTAGTTTCTCCATAGGTCTAGAATTTCTTCCACCATATATTCAAACTATTTACATCGTTGATCATCACTTTTTACCAATCCTGAGAGTACGATTACTAAATTTAATTCTCAATGTGTGATAGGTGGAAGTCTAAAATCAATTGGAAAAATTCAGAATTTTTTTGTAACTTTTCTTGGAAAAGAAAAAGTTACAACAAATTGTAGTGTTTTTTTCATCTTCTTGATCTTGTTCCACATGAAAACATATTAATAAAGTGAAATGAGGATATCTATGTTGGTGAGAATAATGAAAATTGAAATGAATAATATACATCAATGTAAATCGAATAGAAATGTACCACAACTAGAAGTGACTCATAAGCTATGCACATGGTTTCAAAACCAAGTCTCATGCCTTGTTGCAACAAGTCTTCTACTAACATAGTTCCATACTTTGTTTCCTACATGTTTTAAACCCCATTATAAATCATCGATTTAATATAAAGGATTTTTTTGTTATATTAACTATAAACTTAGATAAGTAAAACAACATAGATACTTACAACTTCCATAATTAATTTTTGATATGCCAACATATACTCACAACCCATATTTACCTCAATCTTAATCAATTCTTTTGATTTCTCTTCTTTGTATGTTAGCACCTGTTTGAAGACTTTCAGGGATTAAAATATAGAAAAATAAAAGCTTGAGTTGTTATTGTTTGTCAAGGTTGTCATTGATGTCAATATGGCATCTTTTGTGATGGAAAATTCTTGTGATACGTGATGTTTCCCATTTATGCCCATTGATCATAATGCTCATAGTGATGAAAGTTCTTATGACGATGACATATCAAGAAGATGATATATGATGATATGATGAGATGGAGGACCCAAGGATTGAATACAACATATGGATTGAATATATATACAAATAAAATAGAAGCAGTGGACCCAAGGACTAGTCCCAGGGACGAAAACCATTAGAAACCATCAAAATCAGTTAGAAAGCCATTGGAAAGACATGTAAAGCCATCAGAAGACATCAAAAGGCTATTGGAAGCCATCGAGAATCAAAGAGTATCCATCAGAAATAATAGGAGCAAGAAGCCACATGAAAGCCAAGCCAAGAAGAAGATATGTGAGAAGATTGCATATGCCCAAGAGAAAGAGATAATGGAAGGAACAACTATAACAAAGGAACTTCAGGGAAATCATATTGGTGCTTTATTATGTGTTACCTCTCAGAAACCTTGATCTCCGATCTTCGATTTTAATGGGACCTCTGAAATCAAAACTATCGATATGTAGACCCGATCAATTTATTGTAACAACTCTAATATAATATCGCATTCATTGTATCTCAACTCTTTGAAGCCCTGTCACATTAAAATATTAAATTGCAATATGAGTTACGGACCCGATTGCTCCATCATAACATGACTTAATATAATATCGCATTTTCCATATCTCAAGTCTTGAATGGATGTCACGTTAAAACTTCTGATTACAAAATGTATTGCATACCTGATTGCTCCATTATAACATGATTTAATGTAATATCACATCCATCGTATCGCAATTTTCAAAGGGATGACATGTTAAAAACTCCGATAGTGATATAATTGTGGACTCGATAGGTCTATCAAAAAAATTTAATATGATATCGCATTTGTCAATGGTTAGAGCTTAATGCGGACCCAATTAGAAGTATCAAAAAGAGTTTATTGAATATACCATCTGCTATGTCGAAATTAGGGGCAATATGTGAATATCGGTGATGTTAATATTAGATGATAGAACATGTTCAAAACATGAAAACCTCTGATATTCATGAGGTTACAATTGTGGTATTAATGCAATGATGTGGCATGTCAGACCTCGAGACATCCATTGTAATAAGGGTATAGCCTCTCCTATGTTACCATGTGGTTTCGATAAATAACAAGTCTATGTTATATTTGTTGAATATTAACAAAAGGCTCCTCCAATATATTTTTAATGTGCCACCTCATGCACAAGTCAGCCTCTCCTCCGATGAACATGTCTTTTTGTTTATTGGTGAAATTCGTATAAATACAAGTCAAATACTTCACTTCAAGGTTTGATCTCAATCATCTATTACAGAGAAGAAGAGAGAGTTCACAACCTCGAACTTGACAGAATGGAGGAAATGAAGCTGAAGTCCGAGCAGGAGAATAAGTTACTTGATTGGGTTAATCTTTGAAATGCTCGGACCTATAATAAATTAATATATAGAAGTGTGGACCTCGACATTAAGAATAATTCAATGAAGGTTCACCTAGCAGCTCAGTTCAGTTCTATACCGTTGTCTTGGACGTTTGGAAATATTAATTCTTGGATCGATATGACCTTGGATTTGTATGACCTCGGATTTGTATGACCTTGGATTTGTATGACCTCAGACAAACGAAATAAGATTTCATGTATAATCATTTGAAGGGAGAAATATACAACATCAACATTGAAGTGTTCATGAGCTTTTCCTTGGAGGTAAGATATCGCAAACCTCTGAAGCAATCACTCCTTAAGAAACTACCATGGCATTGTGAACAGAGGCTTGAAACAGAGAATTGTTTGTTGTAGACATTGAGGCTTAGTGCAACCTATTGAATATATCTTGTTGAAAATCGCCAGCAGGTCTTGGAGACATCATTGGAGATCATAATGCATTATTGAAATCATCATGAGGTAACTTTGAAAACTCTGTTTCGGTAACATGAAGAGTTGTGGAGGCTCCTTCATGTGAAGACAAGGTTGTCATTGATAAAGTACTGTGGAGATTAAGTGGAGGCATTGTTGAAGATTAATAGGGTTTGCTGAAGAAGATATTGGGAGCTATGAACTATTAATAAACTTATCATGGAAAATTGAAGGAGGAGGTTGGAACCTCATAAAGACAGGCATGGTGCCTTGGAAGATAGAGGATAGGAGTCCTCATTATATTAGGTTGGAGCCTCCATAAGGGAGAGGATATGAATCCTCATTATATCAAGTTGGAGCCTGCACCAATGAGAGGGTTGGATCCATAGAGTATAGGAGTCCTCAATATATCAGGTTGAAGCCTACATCTAAGAGAGGGTTGGAGCCCTAGAGGATCGAAGTCCTCAAAATATCAAGTTCGATCATGTACCAGAGATAGGGTTGGAGCTTAAACAATTGACAAGGTTGGAGGCTTGGAAATTCCAAGTCGAAGCTTGGAAATATACAAGCTAGATCCCGAGAGATTGAATATTGGAGTAATCATCTAGGGTTGGAGCCCTAGACATTATTGTATTGAATTTATTAGAGGATTGAAGTCCTCATCATTAATTAATAAAAGTATTTATTCTTATTTTTCATTCTTTGTGTTCTAATTATAAATGATCTAACTTGTAAATAATAACAATTGAAAAGAAATATTGATTCACCTCCCTCTTAGTATTTCCAACAATTGGAATCAGAGCCAATACCCTCTCTCAAAGCCTAACAACTTGAAGGTTGAGCCTGAGAAAAAAAATGGCAAAGCCAAGGAAGAAAGACTCCAATCCTTCTACATATGTGTCTTCCTCAGCCATGAAAATTGAAGACAATCATATTGGGAAAGTTCCATTATTCAATGGAAACCTTGATGTATGGAAGATAAGAATGAGAAATTTCTTAATGGCTCGAGGCTTTGAAAGAAGAATTCGAGGAATATAATGCAAAAGTGATGAAGGAAATCTTGGATGGGCTACCAGATGTTATAAATATCAAAGTAGACATATGTTCATCGAAAAAAGGTATGTGGGACAAACTTCACGATCTTCACTCAAAAGAAGCATTGACCATGACTGTCAATCAAGAAGATGATGGAAAGCAAGAAGAAAATCCAGAATCCATTAAGGAAGCTCAAAACATGAGTGAAGTTTTCAAGGCCAAGGAAGACCTAGAAAATAAAGAGAGTAAAGATGACTTTGAAGAAGATCTCATGGAGAAGCTTATAGCTTCCCTAGAAGAGATAAGCAGCTTGAAAAATGAGAATGAGGAGCTGAAGAAGAAATCAAAATATCGTAACCATGATATTGATAAGACAAGAAGGGAAGTTAACCCACTCAAGCTTCGAGTTTGAGAAAGAGCTAAGGATCTCACCAAGCTTAAGGATGGATTTCATCAAAGCAAGAAGAAGGATCATGAAGAATCCATATCAATGACAAATCAATTGAATAAGGCAAAGAACAAGGAAGAAAAATTTTAAAGCCACCTTGAACAAAGACACAAGACCTTGAATAAATTTGAAGCAAAAATTGGTCAATACAAGGAATAGGTCTCCTCCCTTAGATCTCAACTAGAAGAAAAAATGAAACTAGCGCAAGGAGGTAAAAAGGTGATGGAAGCTTTGGCTCTCATAGAAGGACAAGTTGATGATGCAGAAAAGGAAAGAAAAACCATGATATTCCAACTAAAAGAAAAATATGGAGAGATCTTCAAACTGAAATCAAATATCATCTCCCTTATAGTAGAATCTAATGAAGCAACACGAATCAAGGAAGAAATTGGGAAATAATTAGCTAAGAAAAATGATGACCGTGGAAAATTTTAAGAAGAGATTGTTTCACTAAGGAAAGAAGTTGAATTGTTGAACAAAATTTTGAAAAGTTCTCTAGCCTTGGATGACCTTCTCAGCCATCAAATATCTCCATTTCATAAAATAGGTCATGGCTATACAGGTGAAGAAACTCTTCTTGCTTCAAACAGCAGAGATGTGGAGAAGACAGGAAGAAACATTGATGTCCTCAGTTTCAACAAAGGCAAAGAGAAGATTCAAGATGGCATTGGAAGAAAAACTTCTCCAAGAATATGTGAAGATAGTGTTAAGACGACAAGAGGAAATGAGTCTAATCAAAGGCTTCCAAAACATAATAACTTTAGAGGTTCACCGAGACAAAAACGTGCAGAAAGTATCAAGGTTACAAGAGGAAATGGATATCATCAAAGAATTCTGAAGTAGACTAATTTCAGAAGTGCATCAAGGAAATCATCATTTCCCAGGTACCAAAATTTATTTCATGGTTATTGTTATTATTGCTGAAATTTTGGACACATGGCTAAGCAATGTAGAGCATATGGATATTTCTATTAGTTCTCCATAACAATATTTACAAAAGGAAACTATGCTCTCTCTTTCATGCTTAAGACTGAGTGCTTCAAATTTTATAACATTGGACATGTGGCTTATGATTGTTACTTACCTTGTGTTCCTAAATAAGCTCAAAGCATAACTACTCAGCAAAAAAATAAAGTCACACAATTCTGGAGAAAGAAGAAGATTGGATAAGAAATCCTCTTAAACACTGAAGCCAACAACACATGTTGTTGATCTGATGAATACATCCTTGAAATATTTTGATGATGTGATTCAACCAAGAAGAAACCATCCATATTGTTGGGGGGGCTTGTGTTTCTAAACTTACAAGAACCCTATGAAACACTTGATGAACTACTAATGTACAATTGTGCTATGAGGCATATCTCCCAGAAGATCATCTCCTGGAATTAATGAAGAAAATCAACCATTGACTCCTTGCAATAATCTTTCTTGTCTGAAGAAAACAAAAGAGCTAGAGGATTTTATGTAGGAAAGGGGAGTTGATTGATCATCTAAAATTGAATTGTAGACAGTCACTAGCGTTAAAAATTTCAGGCTGTTGATATCAAACTAATAGCATAAGCCAGTAAATGCTTGGTAAAGATAGAAAAATGAAGCTACTGAACAAAGTTGAAATTTGGAACTGACATTTGTGGAAGCATACTACAGTTGAACTAGAAGGACATACAAACAACTACATAGTATTCAAATTGGTATTTGAGTCTCTGCAAAGAAGAATATACAACCAAAGGTTATAATACTTGAGGGATGAAGTAAAATAGACCCAGATAAATATAGCACCATTAAAGAGCTATATAATAGAATGACATAGGTGATTGAGTAGCATGATGATGACATAAAAGGGAGCACAGGTTCAGGGGGAGTTTTACAAACAACTGTCTAAGAAACAACAACAAAAAGCAACATTACAAGAAGTAGCTTGATAGGGGGAGTACCTGGGCACTGCATTTTCCATTGATTTCAAAGGGGAAGAGAATGTTGGAAGGGAAATAATAATTCAATCAATGACCAAGGGGGGTATTTTTATTCAAGGTTGTCAATATGGCATTGTTTGTGATGGAAAATTGTTGTGGTACGTGATGTTGCCCATTGATGCACATTAATCATAATTCTCATAGTGATGAGCTTTATTATGAAGATGCCATATCAAGAAGATGATATATGGTGATATGAAGAGATGGAGGACCCAAGGATTCAATGCAACATATGGATTGAATATATATACAGACAGAATAGAAGCAATGGACCCAAGAAGTAGTCCCAAGGAGGAAAGTCATCGGAAGTTGAGGAAAGCCATCAGAAGCCATCAGGAAGCCATCGGAAAGACATCAAAGGCTTCAGAAGCCATAAAAAAGCTATCAGAATCCATTGGGAATCAAAGAGTAGCCATCAGAAATCACAGGAGCAAGAAGCCACAGGAAATCCATGCCAAGAAGCAAATATACGAGAATACCACATATGCCGAAGAGAAAGAGTCAAAATAAAGAACAACAATAATGGAGGTACTTTGGGGAAATCATATTGATGCTTTATTATGTCTTTCCTCTTAGAAACCACGATCTCCAATCTACAATTTGAATGGGACCTCCAATATCCGAATTGCTGAGATGCGGACCTGATCTATTTCTTGTAACAACTCTAATATAATATTGCATCCATTGTACCACAAATTTTTGAAGCCCTATTACATTAAAATATCTTATTGAAATATGATTTTTGGACCAGATTTCTCCATCACAACATGAATTAATATAATATCACATCCTTTATATCGCAAGTCTTGAAGGGATGTCACTTTAAAACCTCTGATTACGATATGTATTGCAGGCATGATTGCTCCATTATAACATGACTTAATATGATATTGTATCCTCCGTATCCCAAGTTTCAAACGGATAACATGTTAAAACCTCTGATTATGATACATTTTTACACCCGATAGGTCTATCAAAAAAATTTAATATAATATCGCATCCATCAATGGTCCGAGATTGAAGCGTATTTGGTTGGAAGTATAAAAAAGAGTTTATTGAATATCACATCTGCTAGATTGGAAGTAAGGGAAATATGTTAATCTCAATAATGTTGATATCAGAGGATAGAACATGTGCACAACTTGAAAACCTCTGATATTCATAAGGTTGCAATCGCGGGAATAATGCAATGACGTGGCATATGGGACCTCCAGACATCCATTGTAATATGGGTATATCCTCTCCTATGTTACTATGTGTTTTCCATAAATAAGAAGTCTAATGTTATATTTGGTTGAATATTAAAAAAAGGCCTCTCCGATATATTTTTAATGTGCCACCTCATGCACAAGTTGGCCTCTCCTCCAATGAACATGTATTTTTATTTATTGGTGAAACTCGTATAAGTACAAGTCAAATACTTCACTTCAAGGGTTGATATTGATCATCTATTACAAGGAAGAAGAGACAATTCACAACACATGAACTTGAAGGAACAGAGGAAAGGAAGCTGAAGGCTGAGCAGGAAAATAAATTCTCTGGTTAGGATAATCTTTAAAAGGCTTTGACCTATGATGAATTAATCTATAGAAGAAGTGTGGAATTTGACCTTAAGAACATTTCTGTGAAGGTCCTGTTAGCATCTTATCTCAGTTCTGTATCACTGTCTCGGATTTTTGGAAAGATTAATTCTTGGATCAATATGAGATTAGATTTGTATAACCTTGGACAATCAAAATAAGGTTTCATCTATCATCGTTTGAAGTGAGCAGTAGATGACATCATCATTAAATTGTTTTTCAGTTCTTCCTTGGAAGTATGATATCACAAACCTCTAAAGTAGTCACTCCTAAAGAAGTTACCATGACATTATGAACAAAAGCTCAAAACAGAGAATTGTTTGGTGCAGAAATTGAGGCTTAGTGCATCCTATTGAAGGTATCTTCTTGTTAAAGATTCATCAGATATTGGAGACATCTTCGAAATCATAACGAATTATTCAAATCATCATGAGGTAACTTTTCAGACTTTGTTTGGGTAACATGAAGATTTGTGGAGACTCCTTCATGTGAAGACAAGGTTGTCATTATTAATGTAATGTGGATATTAAGTGGAGGCATTGTTGAAGATTGAGAGGGCTTGTTGAAGAAGAAATTGGGAGCTATGGACTATTAATAAATTTATCTTAGAAAGTTGAAGAAGGAATTTGGAGCGTCATAAAGATAGGGTTGGTGCCTTGGAAGATAGAGGATAGGAGTCCACATTATATCAGGTTGGAGTCTACACAGGAGAGATGATAGGAGTCCTCATTATATTAGGTTGGAGCCTGCACCAAAGAGATGATAGGAGTACTCATTATATTAGGTTGTAGCTTGCACCGAAGAAAGGATAGGAGTCCTCATTATATCAGGTTCGAACCTGCACTAATGAGAGGGTTGGATCCATAGAGGATATGAGTCATCAATATATCAGGATGGATCCTACACCTAAGAGAGGGTTCGAGCCCTAGAGGATCGAAGTCCTCAAAAGATAAGGTTGGATCATGTACCAGAGATAGGGTTGGAGTCCTTGAGGTTGGAGCCTAAAAAATTAACAAGGTTGGAGCCTTGGAAAGTCCAAGTCGAATCTTGGAAATATACAGTTTGGAGCTTGGGAGATTGAAGATTGGAGTCTTCATCTATGGTTAGAGCCCTACACATTATTGTATTGAATCTATTAGAGGATTGGAGTCCTCATCATTCATTAATAGAAGTATTTGTTCTTATTGTTCATTCTTTGTGTTCTAATTGTAAGTAATCTAATTGGTAAATAATAACAATTGAAAAAAAATAATGATTCACCCCCCTCTCAGTGTTTTCAATAGTTATAAGGAAATACTAAGAAATACTCAAAATTTGAAATCAACCATTTTCTTCCTTGTTGTCCTATTTTGTGTGCTAAATGAGTTCCATTTTTTTTCTTTTATGCAAAATAATAATTGAAAATTAATATTTAATACTAAATTATTTTATTATATGTACAAATTCAGTCATGATTACATACATTTGAAGCACATTGTTACTGAGATGACTCTTCGTGTGATGAAATTATGTCCATTTATTTGACCATGTTCTTGTACACTTCTTTTAACATTCCTACTTCATTGTTTCACATATTAGCTAGTTAATCATTTGGGATTTTCGTAATCTTCCTGAAAAAAGTAACAAACTGTTTTTATATTGACATATGAATACTAAATATAACAAAATTGATATTCAGACATGAATGGTTTGTATTAATATATACATAGAATTATAGAAAATCAATTTAATTAGGAATATTACCTTTTCAATGATTCTTTTTTGTTGTTGTATGTTTAACAAAGTTACCGATCAAATGAGAACTATTACCTCAAAATGAGAACTCTAGCAGAAAAAATTCAAAAAAACATGAAAAACAAGTTGAAAATGAAAATGTTGATTCTACATCACCACTTTTTTTTTCGGGGTAAATTTTCATAATTTTTTAAATATGACAGTAAAAACCAATTTTTTTGGTACAAAAAATACCTTGAAAATGAAAAGTATTGATGTTGGAATGTCTTTCCTTCTCGGTGTAAATTTTCAAAATTTTTGGCAATAACGTTAAAGATAAAATATCAAGACCCCGAAAAACCTTAAAATTCCAACAATTTTCAAGCATGGCATTAAAGATAAAATATTGTGTCTTTGTAAAACATTAAAATTCGAACAATTTTTAGGCATGATGTTAAAGATAAAATACTTATAATTGTTTTCAACCATAGCAGTAAAGATAAAATATTGTGTCCTAGAAAAACCTTAAAATTTTGACAATTCTAGAAAAAACCTTAAATTTTCAATATATTTCAACCATGACATTATGGAAAAATTATGACTAAAAAAAACTTTAAAAGTGAGCACCTGAATGAAAGAGTAATTATGCAAAGAGTAATTTCTTTTTTAAATGTTAAAAGTATATCTATTTTAAAATCTTAGCCTACATCAACTTGACTCATTGCAACGAAAATTTAAAAATCAATCATCAAATTGACATGCAATCTAGGTGATTTCAACCTATTACAATGAAATCTTAAAAATCAACCATGAAATTGATACATGATGGGAGTAAACTTGATCCATTATAACGAAAAATTTGAAATCAACTATCAAATTGAGACATAATGGGGTGAGGTCGCTAGTCGAGGATCAACATAAACCTCACAAAAAAATAATAATAAATAAATAAAAATGAAAAACACAAAGCAAAACAAAAATTAAAAAAAAATAAAAGTAAAACAAAAAAAAAAGTTAAAATAATAAATAATAACTAATAAATAAAAAAATATCTTAAAACACAAAAAAATTAAAACGATAAAAAATGACAACAAAAACTCAAACATAAAAAACTATATACATACTATCTTCTTTACAAATCACAAAGTAGTTTTCAAGGTTGACACGTTTCAAACAACTTGATATGGTTATCATGAAGACTCATATATATATATATATATATATATATATATATATATATATTATCACAAAAAAAGCAACAATAAAATTTGTTGAAAAAAAACAAAATTAAAAGCAAAAAGAATAAAAAAAATTAAAATTCAAACAATTATATTATAAAAGAAATCAAAATTTAAAAATAAGTAAAAGAAAATTTAATTAAAACACAAAAAGAAAAATTAAAGATTTTTTTTTTAAAATGTGCCCATGAGGCCCATTTAATATATATATATATATATATATATATATATATATATATATATATATATATATATATATATATATTACATCTTTTTTATTTTTTAATATAATTTTTTAAATTATTTTTTGAGTTTATTTATTTATTATTTTTTTAAATGATTTTTTGTAGTGTCATTTAATTTTTTTTGTATTTTTAAATTTTCTTTCAAGAATCTTTTAATTGTTTAATTTTTGTTAAATTCATTTTTTTTTTAATTTAGTTGCATTCTTTATTCTCTTATTTACTATGTTATTAGTTTTTATTCTCAAGGATTTTTATTTTTTGTAATTGTATGTTTTAAAAAAAAAAACACCTCTTTTTGTTATTTTTACTTAACATTTTATCTGAATCATTTTTTTGGGAAAACAAACTTCAAATTTCATCTTCTTTGGATATAAATTCATAGAATTTGTTATTTTTGCAACTTATTTATTCAATTTTTTCATAAAAATCTTTTATTTAACATGTCAATTTTAATGAAGAGGTTTTGAAAAACATATATTTTTAATTATATCTCTATGCATAATGTGAATTATTTTTTGAGTGTTTAAAATTATTAGTTTTTAGTGGCAAATATTTCATGTGTATTGAACTATCAATTAACGATATATAAATTTATAAAAAACCTTATCTTCAAAATATAGTGTTATTATTTTTTTTAACTTTGAAAAGAAAAATCATTATAAAAAACCATCTTAAAGAAAAAACAAAAAACACATGTTTGGAAAACCCTTAAAAAACAAACATCTTAGGAGGAAAAACAAGAAGCGGAATAAGACAACTTGAAAAATGGTTAGATAAACAACTTAAAAAATAAATTGTGTATACTCAAGATATCTGAAAATTTAAAGTGTAAAAAATATGCCTTAAACAAATGTTGATGTTTCTCAAAATCTGCATAAAAAACATCAACATTTAAATATATTTATCCACACTTAATACATTAGAAAATTTAAATTGTAAAAAATAAGCCCTTTAAAAAAAATGGGTCGATGTTGCATCAACACTTTTAAAAATTCCTCTTGAAAATCACCAACATTTAAAAAAACTTATCCACTCTTAATACATTAGAAAAATTAAAGTGTGAAAAACAAGTCATCTCAAAAAAAGTGGTTGATGATGCATCAACACTTTTCAAAATCAGCATGAAAATCACTAACATTAAAAAGAAAATGTTCATACTTGATACATAAGAAATTTAAAATGCCAAAAATATGTTCCAAAAAAAAGGTGTATTCTAAATAACCACTTTTCAAAATCGAGTGGTTTTTTTGCTACCTCAAAAAAGGGGGTAATCGGTAATTTTCTCGTTTGATCACTAATTATTTCGTTCTTTTCTATTTCAAGTTTGACATGTCTCATTGACCATTTCTATGGAAATGCTTATTGCAGTTTAGATATAATTTGGTTCTTAGAATCATTGGATTGATTTTCTTATAGTAAGTGGAAAGTACATCTATATGTTCATTCCACTAGATCGCTCATAGAATTGTAAAAAAAAATCTCATTTTTATTAACCTCCACTACCACTCAAGATGAGCTAAGGACTAATTCATCATCATTTACATGTTCTATAATTTTTCTTTTCTTATAATGGCATTTATTGTTTTTCATTGTTTCTCCCTGTCGAACATTAAACATATGTGAATTAATAAATTATTTGAAACATGTTATCTAATATTCTTAAGTATATTATTAATGAATAAAAAAAACTCATATTGAATAGTATTTTTTCATTCACCTTATTCATCCTTCTGCAATTTTTCTATCAATATTTTATTCTCTTCTACACTTAGATTAGAAATAATGATATTGACCTTCTTCATTTTGTGACTTTGGATGACACACACTAACCAATACATATTATTTAAACTTACATATAGTTCAAAAATATTAATTTTGTAAAGAATTTACAAAGAACTTTCTTTCTCTGTTTTTTTTTATGTGCTATCATTGTGTCTGTTGACGGAAAAATAGGGGCCAATAAAAGCTTCGTTGTAGTATAGCACAACTCTGACATTTTCATGTTATCTAGGATGGATAAGGTGTCTCACCTGAGGCATGCCACAAAATTAGTTAGTTAAGGGTTAGAATCCAGTATGAGGAAGAATCCTATTAAATATATAAATGCCAGTAAATCCAGAACAATTCCCATGAGGAACTCAATCGTAACAGATCAAACACATGAAGAGAAAGAACATAATATAGATGCAACCCTATTAAAATTTTTAAAACCCACACAAGCATGCATGAATAGTACTATTGTATGTCTGTAATATATTCTTCCATTAATCCCCATCATCATTACAGCATAACATCCAGCTCAAAAGCCTCATAGAGAAAACATGAAACTAATATGAAAGAGATATACGTAATCAATATCATGAGAATCAAAGCAAGATAAAATGGCTCTGCAATAGCATTTCAGTATCATCTCTCCCCATCCTTAGCTTTTTCCTTGCAACCTTCTTTAATATCCATATGCTTTCCTGGACTGCCACTTCTCTCTTGAATGCTCCGTATTTTTCCTCTTTTAGCTACTTCTACTACTTTGCTATTAGTATTATGTTTTGCTCGATAGTGGCTACCTGAGCCTTGACTTCTCTGGCCATGTTTCCGCAACTGATGGCCTTCGAAGGATTCCTTCCTATTCTCTAGTTGCCTTCTCCGTAGCTTCCCAGTGGTTATCTTTTGTAAAATTTTATCATTCTTTCAATGTGTCACATTGTTTCTCAAAATGAAGGACCTAACAAGCCTCAACCACGGTCCATTGACTCATCCCTGAGTCAATCCTTTGTCAGTGCTACCAGTGCTACTAATGCTAGAGTTGTTCCTCCCTATGTTGCTCCTCCTTAGTTGGCTACTTCCCCTTCACTAGTTCCTTGAAACGAAGGTCCCAACTCAGGGATGGATTCGATGGTTGTGTTCCAGAAATATGTGTACGCATCAAGAGCTTCCTTTCATGTACCTGTGAGGGTGCCTTCCTAAGCAAGGAACTGTGTCAATAATTTCAACACTGGGCTAGGTTAGGCATGTCATCAGTAGAGTGTTCCAGTGCGTGTTTGTTTCTTCAGAGATCTATTGTAGTGTTTCTAGATGAGACTGTGTGGGTGGCTAAAGGTTTTGTAATATCTACTTGGTCTTAGTTGATTCATCTTCGATGTGCTAGATTTTGGTATCGAGGCTGCCTATTTGTGTCAGAAGTTCCTTCCGTTGGGTTTTTTCTTGGGTACTGATGGCTTGATTAAATAAGTGATTAGCGTGGTTACACAAAGGGTAAATATGTTCATTTTTTCTTGCTAAGTAGCCAAACCAGTCATGAACTTGTTTCAAAATGCCTTGAGCTTCTTCTGTGGTGTTGATGTTTGAGGCATTTAGGTTAGCCACTTCTACTAGTTTCTGCTGAATTTTTCCTACATATTCAGCTGTAGGATCTGGTAGTGCACTTTGAGTGGCATAAATACTTCTTTTAAGCACCCGATTTCTCAAGAATAGGTCTATGCAGGATGATTTCATGTGATAACAACATTCAATAAGGGTACAGGTAGAGAAAAATTATGGTACATTTGTCACAATATCGGCTATCAAGGGCCATAGTATTTTTAATTTTCAATAATGTGGTCAAGATGATCCTTAAGGTTCTGCTTCTCGTAGAAGAGATGGTTGTGTTCTGCTACAAGGGGTAAGATTTTATGTTGTTGTTTCTTGTGCTCAGTAGTTAAGACATTGTGCAAGGCCTCTTCTTGGCATCCATCCAGTTGAATGAATTTAAATAATTGGGTTGAGGATCATCTCTGGAGGTCACTAGGATTCCTTGAGAAAGATCCAGGGAATTAACTCTACAATCATGTCCACTAGCAAGTGATTTCACAAAGTGCCCCTGTGGAGATGTTGCTCGCTATGAGGGTTTACTTATATGTGGATCAATGTGAACCATGGGGGAGCATGGTGGTGATGAGATGATAGGAATAACAAACAAGGGTATTGTGAAACATTTATTGGGGTTGGGGAGTGGTGGAGCAGTAAATTTCTCAGTGAGTGTGTGTGGACTAGATTCAAACAATAAGGACAACCTGGACATTTGAACGATTTCCATAGTGGAAATTTGGGTTGCAAGTTCCCAATTCATATTTTCAGCATTAGATTAGATAATGGAGTCAACCTCCATTTTCGTCATGGTAACAATCATAGTCCTAGATGGCAGGGTGTTAGAGATAGTGGTGGAAGTGGAAGTTGCATGAGGTGATGGATTTCATGACTGGGATGAGGCGGTGGAAGTGGAGGGTGGATTTTCTTCCATGATGAGCATGGTATCCTGAGAGTGGGGATCTTCATTAGTAAGATCAACAATTTGGGTGGAGATGGTGCCAACTCTTTTCTTGGGCCTGGATGGTGGCTTAGTTGAAATGAGGTGAGGATTGAGAGTTGTAGGTTCCAATTAACAGTGGGTCTCAAATTCCAGAATCAAAGCAGCCAAAGGGCTACAAATTGAAGAAACAGACAGCCTTGAACTATGAAATCCTGAAAAGGTTGGGAATGAACTTCCTGAGGTGCTAATATTCACCATCATTTCTTGTAGGGACTACATTTGCATCTCGATCTTTTTGATGATTGAGTTTAGTGTCTCCTCAACCATCTGCTTCCTTAATGCTACAAGGGTTTCTCCTAGAAGTGGTGGGGGAACCATTCTTCTAAACAAATAGATATGCCTCCCCTCCCGAATTTCTCCAACAATTCCTGACCAGGAAGAAACTTCAATATGGAAGGATTCTTTAGTTAAAACAAACTTTTATGTACGCATCTGAAATGTGTCGAGATGAACACACTTTTGTCGTATCCAAATGGTGTCATGGCTGATGCTGAACCAAATATCCTATGAATTGTCATCAAGTAGTTACTTTGGGATCCTTTGGGTGGCCATGAAAACTTCCATCATCTTGTTGTACCATCTCTCAAAGGAGGCCTCATTGGTTTCTTCGTTTTTGGGGTCCCCGAAATTCCTCCAAGGTACATACCTGAGAGGAAGTAGCTGGAATTCAGCAACCATTTCCATCTCTCGGCCCTCAAGTGGGAACGATTTCAACATGGAAAATTTCACTACGATATATACATAAATTGAGTGGTTGTCTCTTTTATACACACCCTTGCAGGCATCGAAAGGTTCCTGTAAGAGAAAGCTACACCAATTCAGCTGTGTGCCCTGCACATAAGCCTCTGTAAATGAGATGGTGTCTAATGTGTATTCACCTCACAAAAAGTGTCACATAAGCTTCCTAGTGATCATGTAAAAGGAAAAAATGATGTTAGACTTATTGATAGGCTCTATCAGAGCACCGTTGCCTCCTCGATGGGTATTATATCTGTTATAGTAATTATCATCGCCTGTTTTCTTTCTTCTCCTGGACATAGTTTGGAAAGTAGTTGATATAGAAGGTCTGACAGCTCATAACCATGTGAGCCTGTGAATATTGAAAACATGAATGGGTTATTCCTTATCTAGCCATAACAATCCTCCATGTGTGCACTGCATTGTTGCTCCTTGTGTGATGAAGACTGGAAGACTTCTTAAATTCATCAATGTCAACTGCTGAATTCCCCTAAAATATTTAGTGACTTTCATGAATTGAATCCAATCAAATTTTGTAACAGGAATTGTGTATACCTCTCACTTTAGTGCTAGAAACTGGAATAATTCGAAGAGGTCATTGTCAACAAGCATAACTTTATCATATTTTCCGTAGAGAGACTCTCTCTTTGTAACTCTGGAATTTGGTTCAACTCTGGAACAAAAGTTATGGTTTTCATCATTGTGGTAGAGTGACATTGGTACATAAAGAAAATAGGGGGCTTGGAGTTGGGCTTGGAACACAGAGAATGAGAGACAAACTCCATACTTGGAAATTTGACCACCTCAGCTTTTGGCTCTAAGAAATGTATCGTTATCACGTAGACTAAATAGAAATACTTGACATGATGTTTTTTATTAGAGCACTTAAGTAATTAATAGAGCAAATTTCCCCAAATGGTATTAATCATGGCATCAATAAAGGTGGCTAAGGCAAACCTAACCTTGATGATGCAAAACTGAAAGAGGAGAGTGGAATAGATGGGTAATTATGATGCAATGATTCCAGATGCCTAAAATTTGATGAGTCATGTCAGGGGTATTACAGGAAATATTTAGACCAAATTCTAACTGACACAGGGAATTTTCTTACTTGTGACAGATACAACTATTGACAGATGTGACTCCCCAACCACAACTAGTTGCATCGGGGTGGAAGTAATTCCAAAACTAAAAGACTTGACAATAGTTTATTCTTGATTGACTTTGCTTAGAAGAACAAACCAACTAATCTTAACTGACACAACTAATATACTAAAATAACTAATTGACTCTACATAAACCTACCTACAATCTCATTACAGAGATTTAATCAATTAGGTGCATAATTGCTTGAGCCATGGAAAGGCTTCAGTGGTGCACCATTCACCCTTCCTAGAAGTAAGGCACCATCCAGTTGTGCGAGATTAGCAGTTCCTAATTCCTTCACTTTTGCAACAATAAAGGGTCCCAACTAATGCATTTGTAACTTCCCATGAAAATCTAAGAATTTATTATCGTATAATAGACTGTTAAGGATTTTTGCTTGATATTCCTATCATACCATGCCTTCTTCCTCTACTTCTCAATAGTCTAGTGGGAATCTGCCAAAAACCTCACCTCGTATAGTTTGTAAAGCTCTTCAAACCACTTTGGGATTGATTCTTCCTATGTCATGTGAGTTTCCTGCTTGCTGAAGAGGTTGCGGATGGTAAATTTGGTAGGTAATAATGCTTCTCATCCATATAATAACTGGAAGGGTGTATACTTTTGTAAATGCTTGATAATTGTATGATAAGTCCATAGTGTGGCTGGAACATGTTCATCCCAATTGTCTCGATTTACCAAGAAGATATTGGTGAGTGCCCTCTGTAAGATTTTGTTGAAGTCCTCTATAGTACCATTTTCCTGAGGGTGATATGGATTTCTCTTATGGTGTTGTACCATGAAGTTCTAAAGTAATGAGGTGACAGTTTAATTTATGAAATGGGTCCCCCAGTCACTAGTGAGGCTTCGGGGGCACCCAAACTGGGTGATGATATTCTCGAAAATGAATCTAGCAATAGTGTCTACAGTGAAATCCTTAACTGGTGCCGCTTTAGCCCATCTGGTGAGATACTCTGTAGTGGTAATAATATACAAGGCATGTGAGTTCCGTGTCGATGGGTTGATAGGTCCTACAAAGTTGATTTTCCATTCGTCAAAATCATGTTGTTCCTGCACTAGATTCAATGGTAACTCATCATGATGTGATGTTTTTCCAACCCTTTTACATACGCCACACCTCTTGGCATATTCCTTTGCATCTCGAAAAACTGTGGGCCACTATAATCCTGCCTGCAACACTTTCCTCGCAGTGGCCTTCCTCTCAAGATTCCCACCCAAAACTCTTGAATGACACTCCCACAATACATCCTATCTCTCATGATCAAGGACACATCGACGCAATATCTAATCAAAGCCCAACTTGTACAATTGTCTTGCAATAAACTAGCAATATGCAATGCGAACCACCATGTTCCTTTGTTGTGTTGTCACGTAAAACTAAACATTTGGACATTTACTTGTGGCCAAAAATTTTTAAATATCCTCTAAGTAGTCTCAGATGGCTTCAACTCAAAACAGGTGAACATCTGATATTTGATAATCTACTAATCCCCTAGTTTCGTTTGACTTTAATCAAGAAAGGTGATCTGGCCCCACATTTAGTCTAACTAGATTGACTATTACTTCAAAGGTGAATTCCTCGAACAACAAAATCCATTTTCAAATTCTTCCTTCATGTACAGGCTTATTTACTAGGTATTTCAGGGTATAATAATCTATGATAAATTTGAATGAACCCCTGAGGAGATAGTGTCAAAAATTTTGTAAAGAGTGAACCATCACAAGTGTTTCACACTCAGTCATGGTATAATCATTTTCTGATATGGATAATTTCTTTCTAGTGAAGTAAATGGGGTGGTCAAGGTTGTCATCTCTAGGCTGAGCTAGGATCGCCCCTAAGATGACACCGGAGGCGTCAATGTGGACATGGAATTGCTTGTTCCAATCTGGATAAACTAATATTGGTGACTTGCAAATTTTTCCTTTAACACATTAAAATCAGCTTCGCATTCATTTGATGAGACAAACCTTTCAACTTTCTTTAGTAGCTTCTTCAACAACATGTTGATCAAAGCATAGTTGCGGATGAACCTCTTGTAATATCTTGTGTGGCCAAGGGTGGATCTTAATTATTTAACAATTGTTGGTGGCTCCATATTTAGTATTACTATGACATTAACGGGATCAACACACACTTCATCCTTGCACACTATATGGCCCAGAAGTGTCCCGAAAGGGACAACAAATATGCACTTCTTTGGGTTTTGGGAATTTTGCAGTTATCTACATTGGTTGAACATCACTTTGGGCATATTGGAGTGCTTCTATAATCTTCTAGAAACCTGTGAATATAATCTATGAAAGCAGCAATTACAATCCTAGAGAACACTTCTGGTGCATTTTTGAGTCGAAAGAGAATAATGTGCTATATACAGGATCCCCATTCAGTGGTGAATGTGGCTTTCTTCTTGTCTTCCTCTACAATCTGAACATAGTGGTAACTAGAAAATCCATCTCTAAATGAGTAAGCCTCATTTCCAACCACATTGTCTAGGACTTCATCATTGAACGAGGTAGGAAAGGGGTCGTGAACTTAGGCATTGTTAAAACTCTAGAAATCTACACATACCTTCATCTCTTTAGTGGCCTTCTTATTATGTATGACTATTAGGATGACCCATTCGGCCTCATCAACTGGGAATATAAGCCCTACTGCCAACATTTTATCTATACCCTTCTTCACTTTCTTTTTGACTCTTGGATTTAGTCTATATGGCTGATGTTTCACCGTTTTGAATCCATTTTAAGTACAATATTAATCTCCCCTAACTCCCCCTCTAATCCCCTTAAGTTCTGCAAAAGGCATGGGGAACAAATCTTTATACTCCCTCAAGAGGTCGAAAAAATCCTTGGTATTTTTCTCGTCCTATTAATCTTTGGTTGAGGCTAGTTTTGGCTTTTCATCATTGTCGATGTTATGTTTCCACAACTTCAGAGTTAATAGTTTCGGACCATTATTTATAGGCCCATATTCAACATTTTGTCCCCCATTAGTTTCTTTTAACTTCATATGTCTCAATTCCTCCAGGTCATCCTCATCCAGCTCGTGTTCAATCTTTCCACAAGCTATGACTTCATGGAATCTAGATTCATATAGACGTTCAAGGGTACATACCTCTGTCAACTGTCCGGTCATGAGAAGAATTCATTTAATGGATTGCAAATAATTCGCAATTTTTCTATCATTATCGATAAAAGAGAAATATTTGAAAGCTAGTTCTTCCATGTAGTCCCAATTACTAGTCTACCTCCTTATTTCCTCCTTCACATACCATGCCTTCAGAAATATCCCTATGTTGTGCATAAATTTGTGCACCCATAATTTCTATGGAATCCCTTCCCTAATCTAGTTGGCCTTACAATCTTGCAGATGTTTCCGAAGGTTGGATCTCCCCATGTACTTTATGAAGTTTTGAAGGTAATCCTCTAAATTCCCAAATCTGACTTTCATCACTCTCTTAACCTCCTACCATTCTCTGAGGTTGCTACAGTGCAATCCCACCACCTTGCTAGTGTCTCTTGTAAAGTTATATTCAATAAGGGAACTTTTTGTTCTTCAGACATAATTAAATCAACTATATTAATAAAATCATTAATTGAGTCCATGCCATTGAAAACAAGAAATTCTTGTACCTTAGTACCAACCTAGTTTATACGAGAGACTATGGTGCAACACTTGGTGTTGTTCTCATAACTTCTCTTCTACCATTCATCCCAAATTTCCTCATAGCTGACCTCCAAAATTTTGATATTGTATTCTCTTTTCCCCGTTGTCAACTGGTATAGCTGGTCCAACAGTTCAGGTTCTTCCCTGCCATTTGTTGGCTCAGTGAACCTTGGTCCCTGGTATGGGTCTAGGGGCTGGATCAATCTGACTCCTTCCACTTCGAATGTCATCAACTCCTTCTTTAGGTCAATTATTATGTAATTCTCAAAGGCCTAGTCTATTCCAAGTAATGCCGAATAAGGGTCTTTGTCCCCCATAATGTATATTACCTCAAACTTAGCATAAGTTTTTACTCCTATTATGTCAACTTTTACATCCTAGAGCTTGCCCATCGAAAGGATACAATATTGATTTTCCATATGCAGTTGAATCGGAGAAAATTCCTTTAGCCTCCCCAAGGCCTCCCAAGTTTTCCTCGGTAGGATATTCACATGCGAACCAAAATTTAACATTGTATCCTGGATATGGAAGCCCACAATTTGAGCATCAATCCAAAACTCCCTTCATGTTCTCTTCTTGTTCCTTCACACCCTCCTGGAGTTTCTCTAGGGTAAATTAGCGGATTTGATTACTTCCTCTACTGATCCATCCTTAACAACAGATTTAATAATTTCCCGCAACTTTTCAAGCATATGATCATCATTCACAATTTGCAAAAATAACCTGAACCCATCTTTTATGAGTTGACCATTAGATGTTGGTGGCTTTGGGCTCCTAACTTTTGAAAATTCTAGATTTTCTCCAAGAGGTCCACTAGTTGAAGTCAATTTGTTAAAATTCTCAACAACCTCTTTATAGTATTGCTTCTATTGCTCAGAGTCAAATGAGCATTTTGGTCAGGCTAGTTTTATGACTCTAGGTTGCTCCATGGCTCCAACGTTGAATCCAATTTTCTTTCCTCCATGGGTGACTATGTTGATGTTTGAGACGGGAGTTGTCTCCAAAAACCTAGGGTCAACATTAATTAAATTTTCTCCCCTTTGTCTGTTGTGCTCTTCCCATCTAGCAATTAAACTTGGATAATACTTTGTTTCATGTGTGTTAACCCTACATGGAGAGCACCAAGATATTCTTGGTAGTGGGCAGTCCCTTGCAACATGCCCCTCTTGATGACATTTGTAGCAATAGATTAGACCTATGCCTCCTGTTCTTCCATTCCTTGTTCCTTCACCTCCTCATTCTTGAGGAGTCTCATTGATTCAATAGGTTGATCATTCCAATCGATCCGCTAGGTAATTTCACACTCTACACTGATCAAGGTGAGTTTGTGATTCACAGAATTCGCAAAATGTGTTGTTTGGAACATTGGAATACTTATGTAGGATTGGAAATAGACGAGGGATATGCCCATACATTCTGCATATTTCATAGTACTCTGATGATGTTTTACTTTGTTGATTTGGAAATGCATGAAATTTAGTGCACCTTGCGTATAAACCTTACATACATATCTGTGCAACTCCTACAGCTGGTAGGGATATGGATGTCCCTGTTGGTGTGAAGGAGTTCTTGGCCCTCGTAACCTTAGGCATTATGCCACATGATTCCCCTCGACAAGGTAGTTAGTGCACCATACTTGTGGTCGTGCAAGTCGTGATGGTTACAATTCCTTCATCTTCTTTATTAAGTCTATGATTTGATGCTATAGACCTAATATAGAGGGGTCTTGTGAGGTTTCTCTCCCCCGATATTCATGTGGGTATCCCTCCATAGCCTCAATCCTAGTCAGTTGTTCTAGGGCATCGTATAGAGTATTAATTTTTTGTTGAGTCAACGACGTGTGAGTAAGGGGTAATAATGCTTTAATAAACCAATCTAATTGATTATTTGCGTCAATCGGGTAGTTCAATTTTCCAATTGCATCCTTAAACCTCTACATCAGCTACCATTCATTTTCCCCTTCCCTCCGCTTGATTTCCCATAATTCAGACAACCCCTGCTGGTTAGTCTGGGGAAGCTTAAATTCCTAAACAAACTCCCATTTGATTTCATCCACCATTGGGTTCTATTGTAAGGTAGAACATTTAATGAGCCATCTCAATTCCCTATCCCAAGTGTTTTGGAAATCAATCAACTTCGTCACATCTGAGGTCTGGTGAGCCCTTCAGATAGCTTCGAATAAGTACCAATGTTGTCCTATGTCCTTTATCCCTCTCCTCGAGAACTGAGGATATTGAATAAAGGATCCCGCCATGCTTGATTGACTTTGTGGGATTATGATAAATCCATGGGACCATGCTTCTAACCAATCTTAGAGACCTGCATTATTATTACTATTTTTACGGCTACTAGCGCTCGCCTTGTAGGTAGGATGCACACTGTGAACCTTTATGACTTTGATTAACTTAGAAAAGAATTGATCAGGGTTGCAATAGAGTAGTAGGGGAAGGTTTGGAAAGATACTACCTAAGTTATAGGCAGGCGAATCATTACACCTGATGGATACATCATTCTCAACAAACAATATTCTCATGGCAGAGTACATGTCATCCTTTGGGCCTTCCTCGGGGAATTTTGGACCAATTCCATCTGGCATTTCCATCTTTGCTCACGGGGTGGAGTCCTTATCGCGTCTACGACAAAATATACCTATATTTGTCTATGATATTTCTAATGGCCCAACCGCCACTCTATCTCTATCCCCACTGCTCCACGCCTTTAGATGACCACTCTCTCTCTCTATCTCTCTCTTGGATTTCCTAACAATGCTCCTGCTTGGTGTAGTTCTTTCTGCCTTCTACCGCTCTCCCTTAGAGATCTCTCACTCCATTTTCATCTATCTACGCTCTCCTTTTTTCCCTTAAATATCTCGCCCTTTGGAAGTCATCTATGTCCATTTCCTCAATATTCTTTTATCTCCCCACTGGGTAGCATCCCCCGTTTAGATCCTTACCCCAGTACTTGGATTTTAAGCTACCATAGCTGGGTTCTGTAAGACCAATAATCTTTCTTCCGTCATCAACACCTTAATCCACAGTGGTATTTCTCTCAGTACTTTTCCCCACATCCCCAATTTGAACACAACCTCATCTTTAGAGAAGGATTGATGACTTTCTGCAATAAACTAAATAATGTATCCCTCTAATGTTGTCTGTACCAAAAAATCCACAACTCACATCATATCTGAGTCAAGATAATGTAGTGCAACAATATCTAGTTGAGTCCAAGTACGACAAGATTAGTTATGTCCACTTGTCTTTCCTTTTACTTGTAATCTTTGTGATCAACTGCAGAGCTCTTCTGGGAAATTGTACTAGAAGATATCCTATTGGTCACTTGAAGGTCTCAAGTACAATAATTCTTCCTTCAGCTGCTTAACACTTCATCGACAAAGTTGAGCTTGTTGAGAAGCGAACCATTCTATTTGTTCACGCCACCAATCTTGCAGTTCCTTCTTAAAGATCTTTGACACCATATTCCAAACCCCCTTGGAAATATTTATGTCCTAGCAATGCAACCATTTGTGGAAAAAAAATAATAAAAGTGTTGAGACCCCGAGTTTAGGCACAGGGGCCAACAAAAGCTCTAATGTATTCTAGCACAACGCTGACATTTTCACCTTATCTAGGATAGATAAGGCATCTCACCCAAGGCATGTCGTGACCTTAATTAGTAAAGGGTTAGAATCTGGTAATGGGAAGAATCAAATTAAATATATAAATGTCAGTAATTCCAAAAATATGCCCATGAGGAACTCAATCATAACATATCAAATAAACGAAGAGAAAGAACATAATACAAATGCAAGCCTATCAAAATTTTAAAAACCCACACAACTCACATGCATAGTACTAGTGTACCCTAGTAATATCTTCTTCCAATAATCCCATCATCATTAAAGCATAACATACATATCGCAAGCCTCATATATAGAATAAGAAACTGATATGAAATAGAAATCCATAATCGAGATCATGAGAATCAGAGGGAGCTCGAATGGCTCTACAACAACATTTCAGTATCGTCTCCCCCCATCCTTAGTTTTTTCCTTTCAGCCTTCTTTTATATCCATGTGCTTGTCAGGACATCCACTTCTCCCTTTGATTCTCTGCCTTTTTCCTCTTTCGGCTGCTTCTACTGCTTGGTTGTTAGTATTCCTTTTCGCTTAGCTATGGTTGCTTGGGTCCTGACTTCTCTGGCCGTATTTTCACAACTACTAGTCTTTAGCAGATTCCTTCCTCTTCTCCAGTTGTCTTCTCCGCAACTTCCCAACAATTATCTTTTGCAAAATTTGGTCATTCTTTCAATGTATCACATTATTTCTCAAAACGAAGGAACCAACAACGTTAACCAATTTTTTTGTTAGTTTACACCTTCTCAAACATTTTTATCAATATATAACCTGTATCATTCAATCCAAAAGCCATTAAAAATATTTTATAAATAAATCAATTAATTTTCATCGAAATAGAGATTTGGTAACCAATACATTTATCTAAATACACACACCTATGCATTTATCCCATTAAATACACCAGGCATTTAATTTCTCGACATCGTCTGGGACAACTATTTTTTTTAAATAATTTTGCATTATTACAATGCGATTTGTAACACTAAATGCAACAAAATGATTTAACGGTGCTATTTGGAAGAGGCGTGTTAGTGCGCTATATTACACTTAAATAAATGATGAATAGACTATACATAGCCGATTGTGTTATAATATACCAATGTGTTGTATTACACAACGTGCACCAGTGCTTTATATTACATAGAGCGCACCGCAGAACATATATCTTTTTAAAAAAATAGATAAGGCCGATAGAGTTTAGATCTAATTCAATAAGTGATTCACATACTTTACATGTCAAATTCCCTATATACAGTAAGTACACAAACCCATTAAATATAAAATTCCTACAGTAAAAAAACCCTAATTGTGAAATCGTAGAGGAAGTTAAACCCTAACGTGAAATTTTGCAGGAAGAAGCATAAGGTAAGTATTGATTTTTTCTGTTATTTTTCTAATTAAATTTAAATAGGAATAGAGATCATAAAATATTTTACTATTAAAATCAATAGTAAATTTTTTATTATACAGGGTTTTTAATTTATTTTTTTTCTTTTGTTTTTTTTTGAATTGTGAATTTAAATCAAAGAAAATTTGTAAAAAAATTTAATAGTAAAATTTAAAAAAAATTCTATCCAAGGTTTTGAATGAATCACCATACCTTTAAAATTATCATCTTTCTGTTGTTTCAAAATATTTTTCTGCACCACAGTGCTCCCAATATGAGAAAATGATCTCTCTTTTAATTAAACCCTAACAAAAATTCTAAAAGTTATTATAAGTAAACTATTTTTTTTTCTTTTTACAATTTTTACTATGCAAGGTTTTGAGTGAATCACAATATCTTTGAGCTTCAGATCTTCTAAATAGTTCTACTGCTCCAAAGTATTATGTTGCTGCATAGTGTTCCTAGTATGTCTCTCTTGCAAATCACTCCCTTCAAATTTTAGAGAGAATAACGAACTAGTGAATAAATTTTTACTATTTAAAAGAATTTATGAAATTACATTTCAAAAAATAAGTTCCCACTCATTTTTAAATTAAAAAATAAAAAAAAATAAAAAAAATTATGCTTTTTTCCAATTTATCCAGACATCGGTGCATTTGACAATCAAGCACGCCCGTGCGTTTATAAGAAAAGTGCACACACATTGCCAGCATGCCACATTTTTTAACACACTAACATGATGCAAATTTTTTTATTTTCAAAATCCCAAAACAGTGCGATTAATTTTTTTAATGAAAAAGTACAATTTGTATGAAAATAGTTGTTATGTGATAAATAAATATAGATGGAATAATAATTTTAATATTATATTAAATATCATGATAATATTGTTAGTTAGGTTCTGACACATAATGTTAGTTAAATCATCTATAGCTAATTGATTAAATAATTTAATATTATTAGTTCTTGTAATAATACAAAATCTAATCAATAATGTGAGATCGAATTATTATTATTATTATGATTATAGAGATTCATTAGTTTGGAACTATTATTGTAAAAATGTAAATAAATATATTAATTTATATAATAGTAAAATATAATTATTTTAATCTAATATTTTAATATCTATAAGGATAAAAAGACTATAATTGGAACTTGGTAATTTGCCAAATAATGTATTGATGGTATTCATATTAAAATTATTAATTTAGAATTATTATTAATATATTTTGTATTCAGTTATAATTCAAAGAACGACATTCTTATTAATTTAAATTCAATATATTGATTAATTTGAGAGAAAATAAAAACAGAATAGGAAGGAGGAAAACTACACTATCAAACAAAGAAAAATATAATACTAGATCGAGGGGGATAAAGCCAAAAGGTGAGAAGGAAGACCCAGCACAAACGGAAAGGGGAGAGGAGAGGGAAGGGAAGAAGGGTCAAGAGGAAAGAGGTAGAATCCCGATTTTACTTAATTTCCATCCATCATCCCTATTGAGGTTTTCGACATGCCTCTCTATTTCAATTGCTTCTCTGAGTTTCCTGTGATGGAAATGGTCAACCCTAGCGATGACTTTGAATTCTTCAATGCAGACATGGTGTTTCAATTTCATAGAGTGCTCGACAAGGGATGATGTGTGAGAGCGATTGTGCCTAATGTCATTTGCATCCTCATCGATTCTATATTTAATAGAACTACCCATCTCCCCAATGTAGGGGATACCACAGGAGCAGGGAATGAGGTAGACCCCTTTCGTGTCTTTAGGGTCAACAGGGTCTTTAATAGATCTCAAGGAATTTTTAATGGTCTGAGGAGATTTGAAAGAAGAAGAGACATTCATATTTTTAACGATATGGGCAATCCTATCCATGGTCCCTTAGATATACGGGAGATGAACCTTGGCGATAGGTTCAGCATGGGCGGGTTTTTCTCTAGGCACTTTGCTGGTTTTGTGAAAGGCCTTCAGGCACTTGGTCCTGTTGTACCCATTATTTTGAAAAAATTCAAGAAGATGAGATTTCTCCTGATCAAGGTTGATATCATCAGATATTCTTAAAGCGCAGGTAGCAAGGGTACTAAGAACCCCGAATTTGTGAGCAGGGAAGTGATGGGAACTGGCATGGAGATACTATTCCGTGTGGGTCTTCTTTTGAAAAACTTGATGACAGATAGAACCATCATCTCTTCTAGAAAGGAGAATGTCAAGAAAGGGAAGGCAACCATTCTCCTCAATTTCCATCTTGAACTTGATGGACTTTGACTAGGAGTTAAGTTAGTTAAGAAACATATCAAGTTTCTCATGACCATGAGGCCAAATGACATAGGTGTGATGAAGAAATATCTTCCATTTTTTACGGTGAAATTGAGTGGAGGCTAAGGCCTTGGTCTCAAAATATTCCATAAACAAGTTAGCTACAATAGGGATAGAGGGGAACCCATCGCAACACCACAATTTTTCTTATAGAACTCACCCTGGAAACTGAAGAAAGTTGGGGTGAGGAAGAGGCCTACAATCATGGCAGTCTTTTCATTAGTGATGCGATTAATGTATCAATGGCCTCTTGGATGGGGATTTTGGTGTATAGGGATACAACGTCAAAACTCACCAACAAATCTCTAGGCTCTGATTTGATATCTTTCCACTCTTGAAAAAAGGAGGCAGAGTCTTTAACGAAAGACTCAGTGCGACCAACAAGAGGCTTGAATTTTTGGGCAAGGAATTTCGCAAGAAGATAGGTAGATCTGCCTACTGTGTTGACAATAGGCCTTAAGAGGGCCCCAGATTTATGAATCTTTTGATGGCCATAGATTCTAGGGGTAAGGGGATTGCTTTGTATGAGCTTTCGAGAGAGGGGAAGGAGAGAGGAATCTTCTTTAATTGTGGATGCTACCTCTTTCGAAATAGACTTAATGGGATTCTTTTTGAGCTTGATGTAACTTCCACTGCTAGAAATATGGTCGACCATTTTACGGATATAATCAGTCTTATCAAGAATGACGACAACCCCACCTTTGTCTGCCTTAAGGATGACAATGTCAGGGTTGTCCTTAAGGGATTTAAGGGCAAGAAACTCAGCCTTGCTTAGGTTTTTTCATAGGAGGCCTAGCGTTCCTAAGAACCACCGCGTAGTCCTGTATAATGGTCTCATTGATAATGGTCTCATATCGTACCTAACTTGTTTATGGAATATTTTGAGACCAAGTCCTTAACCTCCGCTAAATTTCACCCTAAAAAATGGAAGAGATTTGTTGATGACACATGTGTCATTTGGCCTCACGGCCGTGAGAAACTTAATTTGTTTCTTAACCACCTTAACTCTCAGTCAGAGTCCATCAAGTTCACAGTGGAAATTGAGGAGAATGGCCACCTTCCCTTTCTTTACATTCTCCTTTCTAGGAGAGATGATGGTTTTTTCTATCACCAAGTTTTTCAAAAGAAGACCCACATTGAAAAATAACTCCATGCTAGTTCCCATCACTTCCCTTCTGAGAAATTCGGGGTTCTCAGCAACCTTGCTACTCGTGCTCTAAGAATCTCTGATGATATCCACCTTGATCAAGAGAAATCTCATATTCTTGAAGTTTTTCAAAATAATCGGTACAGCAGGACTGAGTGCCTCAAGGCCTTTCACAAAGCTAGCAAAGCGCCTAGACAAAAACACGCCCATGTTGAACCTATCACCAAGGTTCATCTCTCGTATATCCAAGGGACCACAGATAGGATTTCCTATATCCTTAAAAAGATGAATGTCTCTTCTTCTTTCAAACCTCTCCAGACCATTAAAAATTCCTTGAGATTTGTTAAAGACTGTCTTGACCCTAAAGACACGAAATGGGTTTACCTCATTCCCTGCTCCTATGGCATCCACTACATTGGGGAGACAGGTAGGTCTATTAAATAGAGAATTAGTGAGCATGCAGCTGACATTAGACACGATCACTCTTGTACATCATCCCTTGCTGAGCACTCTGTGAAATTGAAACACCATGTCTACTTTGAAGAATCCAAAGTTATCGTTAGGGTTAACCATTTCCATCACAGGAAACTCAGAGAAGGAATTGAAATAGAGAGGCATGTCGAAAGCCTCAATAGGGATGATGGATGGGAATCAAGTAAAAGATGGATTCCATCTCTCTCCTCTTGAGCCTTCTTCCCTTCCCTCTCCTCTCCCCTTTCCATTTGTGCTGGGTCTCACTTCTCGCCTTTTGGCATTATCCCCCTGGATCCAATATTATATTTTTCTTTGTTTGATAGTGTAGTTTTCCTCCTTCCTATTCTGTTTTTATTTTTTCTCAAATTAATCAGTATATTGAATTTAACTTGATAAGAATACCATTCTTTGAATTATAATTGAATACAAAATATTATTATAATAATTCTTAATTAATAATTTAAATATGAATACCATCAATACATTATTTAGCAAATTACCAAATTCCAATTATAGTTTTTTTATCCTTATAGATATTAAAATATTAGATTAAAATAATTATATTTTACTATTATAGCAATTATTATATTTATTTAAATTTTTACAATAATAGTTCTAAACTAATGAATCTCTATAATCATAATACTAATAATAATTCCATCACACATTATTGATTAGATTTTATATTATTACGAGAACTAATAATATTAAATTATTTAATCAATTAGTTATAGATGATTTAACTAACATTATGGGTTAGACCCTAACGAACAATATTATCATAATATTTAGTATAATATTAAAATTATTATTCCATCTATAATATCAAGATATAATATTTATTTATCACATAACAACTATTTTCCAGCTAAATTTATATTATGAAATTATGATATCCAAATAGAATATTATTTATTGCATAACAACTCAATTGTTAAACAATTTAACAAATTACCTATCGGCCAATTTCCAATGGCTAACTATGAGTAGTGATGCATCCTTCCTATTTATTCCCTCAGATCTACTAATTTCTCACCTTGTCCTGAAGATGAACCACATTAGCTGGTTCGCAACGTCGACCCAATCTCAACGATGTGATTAATCCGAAAGACTGATATATTCATTTTTATTTTTTAAAATCCATAAATAGTTTCATTACAACGTTTTTTTTCTTTGAAACATATCGGTGCATTCTTGTACAAGAGAGTTATATGATAACATTCTTTTTCGAAATGTAGGAAACTGGTGCAGGTATTATTTGAACACATTGGTGTTCATATTATTTAAAAGCATTGGTGCACTTTTTTCTGATAAGTGCACATGTCATGTTTAGAAGCTATCTGAAATTTTATTTTCACAGAAAATGATATATTAATATCAAATTATCTTTTAGGATGCATCCACATGAATTACAATAGTTCATAGTATACATTTTCCGCTTAAAGTCACCTTATTCTTGAAAATTTGTTTGAAAAGAATATTGAATTCTCTCAAGACCATTAAGAATTCTCTTAGATCAATTAAGGACCCCATTGACCCAAAGGACTCAAAAGGGGTCTACCTCATTCCCTGCTCCTATGGTATCCCCTACATTAGTGAAACTGGTAGGTCTATTAAGTAAAGGATTAGTGAGCATGCTACTGACATCAGACGCAAACACTCTCACACTTTTGCCCTTGCAGAACATGCTAATAAATCAGAACACCATGTCTGCATTGAAGGATCGAAGGTCATTGCTAAAATTTGTCTTTTCCATCACCGAAACTCAAGGAAGCGATTGAGATTGAGAGGCATCCCAGGAACCTCAATAGGGATGATGGCTGAAAATTAAGTAAACGCTGGGTTCCGGCTCTCGCTTCTTAACTCCTCCGTCGTTTTGGGGCCTCATATGTTTTCCCTCTCAGATTTATTTTCTCTCCTCCTGCTTTTGGTTATACCTTCTTTGCTTTCCTTCTCTTAATGAGGTGAGCTTTCCTCTTGCTTAATATCCTTATTGAGGTATTGAGTTATTAATATGAAATAAAATATATCAAAATCAAACATAGTTTAAACCATATATATTTTTAACAAAATTTTAGTTTAGGTCATAGTATTACACATTTTTCAACCTTGTAATTTAATAACACTATTAACCAATTTATTATGTCCAACTAATTGTATTATAAATCATTATTGAATAATACTACTATTTGAATTGATGAATAAGTTATTTATTTTTAATATTATCACCTTCTAATTCATTACATAAAAACAAATTTATTACCATATAACTAACTTTTAACCTAAATATATAAATTAGTTATTATAACGGCTAGTTTTCTACCTGATAGGTCAATTCTTACCAATAAACTAATATTATATTTATTTAATATATCATGCTAATGGCTAGGTTTTTACTAATTCACATTGACTAGGTCACCAAAACTTTTGATATAATTTTATTAGATTTTATCATTACTTAAATTAATAAATTATGACAATTTCCGATAACTATTAATTATTTATTAAATAGCAGCTAGTTTCTAACTAAAATTTCGTTTCACCAACGACTATTTTTAAAAGGCTAACACTGAACAATGATGCATCCATGCTATTTATTCTCTTAGATCGATTGATTTTTCACATCGCCTTGAAGATGAACCACATTAGTTGGTTCGAAATGTCGACCCAATCCTTACAATGTGATTAATCTGGAAGACTATTTTCTAAATTATGGAACACGAAAGTCTTAGATCTAACAACATTTAAAATATTCAAATCATACAAATTACACATTTCAAAGTTATAATTTCAACAATTTCCTACGACATTTAAAACAAAATTCATTGAAAGAAATTGGCAAATAATTAGAATATACGATTCAACAACTCTTTCAAATTGGGAGGATGTCATCGTGGCCTGACAATAATATTCAACAAATTTTTCAAATTTGTAGGATGCCGCCAATGTCATAATACTATTATTCTAGGATTCCAAGTTGAAAATTGGATTTAAATTGATTTGAATATTTAAAAAAAGTGTAATCGTAATTTTTAGGTTTTGATTTTCTTTTTAAATATTTCTCAATTAGTATGAGTATTCAATCAATATGATGAGTATTACCACAATGCTAACAGGAATATATTATATACAAAAGTTTAGTAATAATAATTAATAAGGCTACATAGTAAGCTGTTGGGCATTATATATTATTAAAATGTATCATGCCTAGGATGATCATTGAAGTTCACGAGCCCAAGCCTTATACATCATGTCACTAAAAGTCATGAGCCTAATCCATATACATCATGTAGCTGGTTTGAAGGAAAACAACTATATGATACAACAATGGCATGAAAGGAATGCCTACAAGTTTTCACCGTGTTTGGTGTGTGACTAATAATATCCATGAAACCCTTATCTGATACCTTTTCTCCATACTACTCCCTTGTCATTTCACTGTTATTTTACCATTTGAACTAACAAATTTTAACAAAGTATAAAATTTTCACAATTCCATTTATGGAATGCATGGCACCATGGTGGTTTGTAGCAGAGACCTCTAAGATCCAGGTAAGACACCTAGAGTGTGTATTGTAGGATAATAATTAGGTGTGCTCCGTCTCTCTAGCCTCCCATGGTCGGACCATATAGTATGGGTATGCCATTTTCTCTCGCTCTTGTTGCTGCTCCCTCTGCTAATGTCTCTTATACATGATTGACATATAAAATACATCATCCTCATACATAAAATAATTTATTTTTTATTAAATGAAAAATGTATTTATAAATATGCAAACATAACTTTCAATTAAAAAACAATATATTAGTGTGCCCAAAACACAGTCATGCAGCAGCTCTGGGGTGTTGTCAAACACAACTACATTGGCAACGGTGCACACATATGTTTAACACACCAATGTTGGATAAAAAATTTAAATTTTCATCGTGGTGCATCACACTTATTCACTAATGTCCACATATAACCTTTTCACACTGGTATAGAATGTTTAGGTTATTGAACGCACCAAGCTATAGCTATATTTTTAAATATTATTTTTGCGATACACTTGGTAAATATAAATGCACAGGCATAACGCACCAATGTATAATTTATAAAAATTTTAGTGTGTTTTCATTTACGGAATGCATAAAAAATATAGCGGTGTGTTATGTTCACACACCGAACTATGGTGCACCCTGTAAATTTATAGGGTGCACGACTATTGGTGTGAGTCGAAGATATTTAGCACACCATGCAGGGAATTTTTTTTTCAAAAACAATGAAAATTTTAAGCTAATTTACAATTCTAATACACTGAAAAAATTAAATTAGAGAGAAACATAGGCATTACCTATACCTGTGGTTGTCGGGGAGGCATTATTGACATGTAATGGAGAAAAATAAAATTACAACGGTTTGAAAAAATTAGAAAGTCAAGCAGTGAGTATGGTATGAAAGGATGGTGAGCAAGAGAAGCACCAAAGTCAAGGTTCTTACATGAGGCACAAGTGGCACCAATGATTTAAAGCTCCCTAGCACTGTAGATGGTAAAAATGAAATTTACAGCTAGAAGTCTTTTTTATTTAACCCATGTCTGGTGTGTTACAATAACTGCACCGGTGTGGAAGATATCCAAGAGCATCATGTTTTTTTAATTAAAAAATCTATAGCGGTGCTTTTGTAAGACGCCTGGAGGTGTTCCAATACAGGTACTTCACTGGTGATTTGTTTAACTATAGCATGCTCTTTTAAAAAATATTAAAAACCACCTAGCAATGCTCTTTAGAAGACGTAGCGGGGCGTTTTAGTACATTTACCACAGTAGTGCATCATTGGAAAATAACACAACATTTTTTTGAAAATTAAAATCTATAGCGATGCTCCTTATTGGTATTCATCATGGTTTTTACTACATGAAGTGCATTGGTGCTACGAGTGTATATAGCACCGACAATTTTTAAAAGTTAACATTTTTCCAGTGCTATTGATTATTCAAGCACTGACACATTACGTTGTTTAGCACACTGTGTTTCTTTATTCTATAAAAATAAATTTTCTATGGTGCACCATGTCCAATTCAGCATCAGTGCTTGTATGGATAGTAAATCATGATGTAATTGTATATTGTAGACACATCATCTAAAAAAATCCACTAAAACATCTGTTTTCCCACCTCTACTAACGACCTCTACTACAAATGGATTTTTGGGCCATTTTTATAGGGGATTTTGCAAGAACCTCTGCTAGAAGGTTTTTTCCTTATAGTGCGTGAAACAGTCAATTAAGCCTCTGTGTATGCTTGAGAGGTTGGTCGAGCTAGTGATTGATATGCAACATTGTCAACACTATGTGTACGTTGCGGATAAGGTTGTTAGCAGCATGATTGTGTGCTTAAGTTGCTATTGTGGAGATTGTCTAAGTCTCCTCAGTCTAGTAAAGAGTACTAAAGCACTTCATTCAACCCATTATGGGGATAATCCAAGTTAAGAGTCTCTTATAAACTACCAGGGTCAAAATTATGTGCAAAATTCATGCTTAAACCAGCTATACGGTATGTATAGGGAGAAGGGGGAAAATCATTCTGAAAACTACCATGTTCAAGAGTCACTGAGTCATTATAACCCAATCTCCACGTAGAGTCATCACAACCAATCGTTATGTTCCCATGTAAATGGTGCAACGTGTAAGAAGGAAGCAAACACTTAGGAAAACCACCAGATGTATGGAACGAGCTGTATTAGATGATATTCCCCCAAGGTGTGAAGCGGGGACTACTGGATGATATTCCCTAGATGGATGAAGCGAGGTCTACTAGATGATATTTCTGAGTTGCGTTAAGCAGGTAGCACTCAGGAGTTTTAGTCGTGGTGTGACTGAGAGTTTTAGTTGGGGTGTGACTGGGAGTTTTAGTTGGGTTATACCGGGAATTTTAACCGAGGGTGCATCGGGAGTTTACACTATGTTTCACTGAGAGTTGTAGAGAGGGTATGCCTAGGAGTTATTTTCGGGGAAACACCAAAATTTATAGATAGGGTGGTGTTAGGTGTTATAGTTGGGAAACATCACTGGGAGTTTCTGTCAGGGATAAAGGGGGTTCAACCTTAGGAGATCCACTCAGAAGAAAAACAAATGCATACTAAGAATTTTAGCTGGGTTGGTGTGGCGGAAGTAGACCTGGGGTGACATGATCAGGAATTTCCATCCCAAAGTTTAAATTATGGGTACACAAAGGAAGGATTCAAGAGAACTCAACCGTGGTGACATGGTAGTGTGGGCCCAAGCAAGCATTGTTGTGACCTCTAGCAAGAGGGCATGAGGAACAAGGTGTAAAGAATGAACTATGAGCCAATTAGAGGAGTTGATGGCGCAGAGGCATGGACCTCCCTTAACACATAAAACTAGAGGCCAACCCCTGACAGTTCAATGGGAGGAGGTAAATGAGTTGGTGCAAGGTAACGAATCTAGGGTATGGATAAGGTTTACATTAATTGACCTTTTTTGATAATATTTATCTATATATATAGATATATAAGGCACATCATCCTAGAACATCATCTCCAAATTAATTCTTGAGTGTACAAATGGCTTGGGATAGGATAACAAGCTCGGGAGACAGAAAAGGTCTCCGTTAGTTGATGACCTTTGATCATGTATATATATTCATACAATATGTAGTCGACGGGGACCCAAGTCGTGAATGGGTTGACATCCATTAGTGATCTACCATGTAGTGCTCAGAGGCTAGCTAAGGGTATATCCACATGGTTGCCACATGGCTGAGATGATGATGTTGCACACCGTAATTCGTCCGGACTGTAATGAGCACATCCCTTGAACCAGAGATTGGATTGAGGTAAAGTGTTATATCATTGGAATCATCTCAATGAGATGAGCACAAAAAAATTATTTTTGTGAATTTTTATAGAAGTCAAAGAAAAAAGAGATGGAAATTTTCAGACCCCATTTTCAGAACGACACCTTGGATCCTCGACTGTCATAGCAACCATGTCCTCTTAGTTAGTGTTAGTGTGAGGATTAGGAGGGTATATTGTTATACACACTACATAATGAAACGATATGGTACAAATTAGAAGAGATTAAAAATACTTTTATTCGCTTTACATGCATTTTTCATCATAAATTTAATGTATGTATTATATAAATATAACTATATAATTCACTGCTTTGTGTGTGTGTTATAGTTGTGCTATGTTATGTTATATATAGTTAAATAAAAATATAGGCAGTGCAAGTTAAATATAGTTAAATAAATAATTAAATAAAATCTATTGTTAATATAGGAAGTGTAAGTTACAAAATCATTACTCAACTAATAAATTTAATAAGGGTGGGAACTAAGAGATATATACTTGTCATATCATTAAATTAAAATAATTCTACAAATATGAGTAGTGGAAATTTTAAGGAAAATTACAGTTTATAGATAATCTCGAGTCTTAAAACATTATTAAGTATCACCCATCCTACGTTATTATGAAGAGCACATTATATTAAATAGTTATAGAACTTTGTTAAATTTTATATGTGTGTCTGTGTGTGTTAAATTTTATGTTATAGTTATATATATTAGTTATATTATATATAATTTTATGTTTTGTTATATAGTTGCATATTATATAGATATGCTATAAACAATATATATATATATATATATAAAATGAAATTTAATTAAATAACAAAAATATCTCGTTTTGCATTTTTAATTTGCTCAATATTTTTTTAGTGAGAATTACTTTTTAAAAAAAAATTAATATATTCATTATTAAAAAAATACTTAAAATATAAATTAATTTATATTTGAAGGAAAGAATGAAATAAAATTTCTTATTTGGTAAATAGAGGTTCACCATCAACAACAATATTCATCATGTCAATCTCAAGTTCCTAATTTTTTTTTTTTTTTTGTTATAGTTTAGTTGTTTTCTATTTGGATTTTTTTTGGGCATGTTTTTTTGTGAAAATGTGTTTGAAATTTAAATCACATTTTAAATAAAATAAAAAAAATCATTTTTTTTGAAAAATTATTTCACTAAATTCCTAAGAAAAAACTTTAAAGCCTATAATAATAAAAAAAAATAGAGTTTTTACTATAGAAAAAATTCATAATAAACATGATATTATTGCAATTATTAAAAACTAATACAATGAAATGAAAAAAGATGAAAACCTAAATTATAGTTTTTTTGTGGTTTTCAATGGTTTTCTTAGTGGTTTTATAGGTTATTTTTATGGTTTTCAAGAATTTTCTTGGTGGTTTTTTGTGGTTTTCATGGAGTTTTTGTCATTTTTTTTTGTTTTTGTATGGTGGGTTATTCTTATTTCAAATTATTATGTTTTAATTTGCAATAAAAATAAAATAAATGAGACAAAAAAGATAGGAAACCTACCTTTGCTTGCGCCTCTGGGACGTTGGCAGGGTCATTGGGCAGCTAGATCGAGCTCCTCTATCTTGATTGAGCTTAGAAATCCTTAGTTGAGCTCCTTATTCCTCACAGTATGTGAAAAATGGCTTGCACAGACCGTGACTGGGATTTTTATAAGAAATAAGGGCATGATTGAGCCCTAATTTTCAATTTAGCCATAACGCTCATTTGAGCCATACAGTTCGATCAAGCCCTAATGCTTGATTGAGCTCTTACCTTGGGTTACACGGGAGCTCGATCAAGTGTTTGTTTTAATACTCGGTCGAGTTGTTTCTTATCCCTCAAGAAGCTCAATAGAGCGTTTAAAATGGCACAATTGAGCTCCCTTTTTTTCACCTAAATGCGTCCTCCCTTTGTCGAAAAGTGTAACTAATCTCCTTGCATAAACCTTATGAAACAACATTTTCTACAAAAATTCTATAGAATAATAATTTGTTTAAATTTTTCTAGATTTTTTATCAAAGAAAAATAGCAATTTTTTTATTAGAAAAGAAAAATATTATTTTTTATGAAATATTTCTAAAATAATCATTTCTATAAAATTTCCATAAAAATTTTAATTAATAAACCTTTTTGAAATAATGATGATTTGTTTTTTTTCTAAATAAGTTAAAATTTTCAAAGAGTAAAATTACCATCAATTATACAATACAATAATTTATTACAAAATTAGATAATTTACTTATTCGATAATTCAAAAAATCTTATAGATTTACTTATTTGATAATTTAAATATTTGTCTTATTTAATAATAATAAAATGTATTTGAAAATTGAATTAAAAGTAGAAAGACATAAAGTCTCCTTTAATTTACATATTTGAAAATTTAATCATCTTTTAAAGTGAGTTAAAAATTTTAAAATCATAATTTCCTTAGAAACAACATGAAAATTTCCATGAAACAATAATTTTCAACAAAAAATTTCATAAAACAATACTTTCTATAAAATTTCTATGAAACAATGTTTTCTAAAAAATTCTAGATAACAATAACTTATATATATATATATATATATATATATATATATATATATATATATATATATATATATATATATATATATTTGAATATGAAAGAGAAAATTGATATTTCTAGGAATGTTATAATTAATTCACTATTTAGACTTGATAATGACGTTCCTTTCATGAATATGGTTAAGGAATAAGTTGTGTTCAAATTCTTTAGTGCCAGTTTCCTTTCAGAGTAGAGTCTTGAGGGGAGATTGGTTTGTACAAATAATGAGTGGGCAGGATGGACTCTTGAGGGGGAGGGGTGAGAAGCCCTCCCTCAAGGATTTTGTAGTTGGTAAGAATAAAAAAGGCAGGAGCAGAAGGGGTGGTTGTCCTAAAATGCTTGGTATTGGAAGTTCATCCAAAGAATCTCCAATTATATGGGCGTAATGGGAGTTGAAACTTGGAGGAAAATTCATTCCCAAAGCAGCTCAAAACCCAAAATTTGTAATCCCACCAAAAATATTGTAGAAGCATAGAAAGAGGATGAAGTACCATGCCTTCATTTATAAGTTTTTCAGGAGCTAGCTAACAAAAAATGATATCTAAAAATAGATAAAACAAAAATGGAAATCGGAAGGGGAGATGGACCTAAGGCTTGGGACGAAAGGAATATTTACGGTGATTTTGTCTAATCTAGAGGACAAGGAAATGATATTTGAAGGGCATCTGTAATTCATGAATAATGTGGGTTTACACATAAGGAATTAGGAGTAATTATTTAACCTGGACAAAGAGGGGATTCTTGCGGGTCCAGTCTTGGTGAGGCTCTACTCTCTACCAGCTGATTTCTAGATTCCAGAAATCCTGGAAGAAATTGGTATCTCCTTAGGAAAATAAGTAAAAAATTCTAAGGTCACTAGAAGAGGAAATATCGTGACTTATGCTAGAATTTGTGTCTACATGAATATCTCTCAATCTCTACCAGAGTTGATAGATATGAGGTATAAGGGGAAAATTTGGTCTCAACCATTGGAACATGAACATGTTCTATTCAGATGTTTCTATTATTACAAGCATGGCCACTTGTTCTTAGACTTTCCTATGAGAAACGAATAAATTCAAGAAGAAGGCCAACAAAGGGTGGGTGATTAGCTCACGAGGATGCCCTTTGACCACAGAAATCTAAGGGGTCAAAGTTCGGAGGTGAAATATAACCCCTTAAACAATAACAATGTGTTTTCTAGCTTGGAGAATATGTAGGAATAATTTATGCTATCGAAGGATATAGCTATGGAGGAATTGCCACTAGAAGCCACAAGTGACAAAAAAAGTAGCAAAGTGGAAGTTCCCACAAGACAAATCCCCACCAGAATGCTTTGTCTCCTTACCGGGACTAGTGAAGTTTTATCGATGCTCGAAGAAATCCTAGATTCTTTGATAGAGGAAGGATTTCTAATGGTACTTATCAATAATTGGGCATAGAAAAACCTCTCATAGATTCCCCGAGATGAGAAATAAATTTATGTGTAGGGGTATTTTTGTTAGAAAATCAAGGGTTGTGGTAGAGTGATCAGAGATAGAGGATGAGGAGATATAAAGGGGTAGAAGGATAAAGGAAAAAAATGAATGATCAAAGAAGTGAACACAAAGATAGAAAGACAATGAAAGATCCACTCTCTGAAACCTAGAATAGAGAAGAAAGTAATAGGAGTTGTTGTGGAGAAAAAAATCAAGAGTTTAATGGCTAAAGGTACAGGAGGAAAGTTCTAGTTGCTTCCACAAATCAATGATTAAACATAGGAATTGTTGTAACATGCAGTTTTATTTTTTACAATATTCATTTTTCATTCAAGGTTCACTTGAAAATATCTTAAAAAAGGATAAGGCAAGAGAGAAATGTAATAAATGACATATTGGAATAAAAACACAAAAAGAATTGGCCCATGCAATAAAGCTAAATCACAATATAAATAATTATATGAATACATAATCGATATATATATATATATGTGTGTGTGTGTGTGTGTGTGTGTGTGTGTGTGTGTTAGCGATGCGATTAAATCACAATCACAAAATGCAGCGGGCAATAAAGTTACCACGGGAATAACCGATCGTCGATTGCGATAAAGGTGTATCTTGAAAATTGTGCAAAGCCTTTGAAAAGGCGGAAAAAGGTATGGTTACGCATTTTATATGTATTTCCATTATAAATGATTATAACATAAATAAGTGTGGAACAAGTTATAAACCAGACTTGAAATATATACATTATATTTAAAAGCCATGGTGGGTCCGCAATCATCGCATAACACTTTATATATGTCTATATGGCTATGCCGATTACGATTTGCGATTGCGGGCCAGACCCAAAAACATATTTATTGTGTTTCATAAAGTTCAGCGAGTCCATAAAGTGCCTTATATATATGTGTTGGCTCATAGCGTCGATTGTGATTTGCGATGGGTTTTGGACCTGATATGATATATATTACATTTTATAACTTTCGTCACGTCCGTTATGCCATAGTCTATTAAGGATTGGATTGATCTAAAAATAAAATGGGCTGATTGCGATTTGCGATGGGAAGTTAATGTAATGATGAACGGATGGATCCGATGAATTTATTAAACTGAGTTAATTCTTTTTCAGTTCCGCTTTGCGTTCTTTGCATTATTTTTGCTGTGTAAAAGGAAAAATCAGTGTTAAAGTCGAATCTGAAGAAAAATTAATCGGGCATGTTTTCTTTGCATTTGGCCAATATAAGAGCATCCGATATATACGTAAGCCCCAGTCTACACACAAGCCAAAGTTTAATGCAGTTAATTATGGTTTAAATGGATTATGTGTTACTAAAGCATCCATAGAGAAACTCAAGAAATGATTAACAAAGCCAAAATCCAGCAGTCATTTTCATCTTCTATGTTCAGTTATTTTCCATTATTTTATGTTCTTTGAGATGTATTTACCCTCTCGGTAATATTTTGTAATAATTCTTACTTCAGATAATTGGAGAAACAGTTTTAGTAGTTTGACAGTTTCGGAGATCAGCAACTGTTTCACAATGTATAAAAAGAGGAAAATTTATAGAGAAAGGTTTGGTTGTTCGAATTTTTGAGAACCCGGAGACTAGGCCACTATATTCCTGATATCATCATTGATTAATGAAGGAATCAGGAGTTTCCATGAGTTGTTGGGTATAATTTTGTAACCTTCTCTGTTATGTGTCATGTTATGTTTTCTACTTTCAAGTATAGTAGTGAAGTTGTAGGCCTTTATTTTATTATGTAGATAAAGTTAAAATCCCTAAAAGGAGCACTCCTATGCTTGAAGTTCTCACCTTCTTTTCTAAGTTATAGATAATATTTTTTGTGAAAGACCAACATATTATCTTTAACTTCTCCTAGAGTCACAAATAGTAGCTTCTGTGTTAAGCAGCATATTGTCTATGATTCAGTTCTCATCTCCATAATTCTTCGAAGTGATGGATATTAGTTTCTTAGAGAGATCACCATACTATCTTTATCTTTTCCTTCAAGCTTTCTTCATTCATCATTTATATCTAGCAACAAATGGCATTCTAAGATGTTCTGGTCGTACATGTACTAAGGGTTAAAGACCAACTTTCCAGGTCCTTCATTTAAAGACACAACATATATCCAAGTGACAATAAATAATATTTATTAATGTCTTAAGCACAATTTCCCTTTAGCCAGGAAATTGGTTTCTTAAGGAACACAATTAATTGACGTCGTTTCCTGGGAGAGAAGACAAAAACACTTTTCCCTTGCTTCTTCATGTTTTCCTCTAGTTGTTCAGTGAGGAGGAAATATTTGGCTATTTCAAATAAAAGCAATAAAAGGTGACTCCATTCTAACAAAGACAACATCTTACAAAGCAATAGAATAAAAACACTTTTCTTCGGTTCATTATGTTTGAAGCTGATTCTTGAGAATGACAAGTTTCAGCAGTTGGTTGTGCATTCACACCTGTGATTTTAACTTAGCACATTGATTAGCGACTCCACTGGACATTGAATTTTTCTTTTTTGGGCTTTAATGGCTCTCCTTGCATTCTTAGTCCATAAATTTGATCCATTTTATTTTACTAAGATCACTGGCTATCCTCACGAGATTCCTGCATTTTCTGTGTGGAATGAGCATCTTTCAAAATTCAGTAGAAAGGAATATGAAGATCCATCTCAAAATCTCCAAGAGTTTCATGAATGCATGGAGCAGCAGGGCATCATTCATGAAGATGTGAAGATGAAGTTATTTTTATTTTCTTTAGACCTAGAAGCTAGGGCTTGGTTCAAGTCTCTGCCTCTTTCAAGCATTTCATCTTTGAAAGATTTCCATTTAGTATTCAATTTTTCTTGTAGAACTTATTATCCACACAAGTTTATTTTTGAAGGTTGTTGTGAATATTATGATGCTAAAGAAACTTTAAAGGCTCAAGATAATCTTGTTGATGAAACTAATGATTTTGTTGATAATATATCAAGCATTCAGAGTTATGAGCAAGTCTCTGAAAGCGAGGAACTATCATGTTCTCAAAATGATGCAGAGAGGGTTATAAAATAGTTTTCTTCAATAATCTCCCAAGTAGAGAATGGGTTGACTCTGTTCCAAGTAGATCAAGAGAGTATTCAGATAGAGGAAAGTTCAAGCATGCATCAAGAATTTCTACTCAACAGTCGAGAGGAGGAAGAAATAATTAAGTTGCAAATAAATCCCCAGAGTTCTTATTTTATTAAATTTGATGATCCTCATATCTATAACGAAAATGGTTTAAATGGGGAACAAGATGAATCTCTTCAAGTGCATCAGTTGGGTGTTGAACATACAGGAAGAAGCCAGCAAGTGAGATATGTTGGACAGTAATATATTGAGACATTTATCATAGAAAAAGAGGGTATCTCATGTAAAAAGGAAGCTAATAAAGAAATTGTATATCAGTGCATTGAAGAACACAAGGATGCCCATGGATTAGAGGTAAACAATCTATTTGAAGTTGATCGTATTTCATATATTTATGTGAAAAAAAATATTTTTCTTGCAGAGGTTAGAATTACAAATTGTTTTCAATCACAGCTTAAAGATGAAAATTGGAGACATGAAAGTGGCATAGATCATTTTCATGAAGATGTTGTTGATTGTTATGTTGAAAATATTATCCCAACAAAAGGTTCGATTGAGTAGGAACCTTCATACATAGAGAATTTCTTTTTTGGAGCTAATCAAGAACATATTTTTTCTCATACTTTTGAAGATCCTAGGGCAAATTACATGGAAGAATTTATTAGCAGTCTACACATCATTTTGGGGATATACTCGTAATTTTTGTTGTGATTTCCCTTTATTCATAGCTTATTTTTCATTCAGGATGAATTGTATTTTAAAATTTCACTGGCAGAATGGTCCAAGATTATGCACTCAAATGCTAACTTGGTACCATTAGAAGATTGACTTCACCTAATTGAGGTTAGTCATGTACATATGTAGGAACTTGTACATAAATAAGCTCAGGTGTGGAGCATTTGGTTTCTAGTTGCAGTTCTTCAATTTAATCATTAGTTGATGAATAAGGGTGACTTTCCTAGTTGGAAACAGGTTTGCAGAGGTGTCATACTTCAATATTGTCAAGTTTTAGTTGTCAAATTTCAGGGTTTTCACTGTTTTGGACTCCATGCCCAACTAAGGCTACTGATCCATGATTCTCAATACTTCGCTATCAAAGCGTAAGAATTTTATCACTGCAGATATCAGTGTGGGTTCACTGTATATAATTTTCACATAGTTAAGTTTGATGAAGCAATATATGACTCGATGCCGAAAGGATAAGGCACTAATCTACTATTCTTATTGTTTCTGTGGCAGAAGCACTATCCCCAGGTGGAGCCACATGTTGTTACATGCATTTTTATTGTTTACAATATTCACTTTTCATTCAAGGATCACTTGAAAATATCTTAAAAAAGGATAAGGCAAGAGGGAAATGTAATAAATGACATATCTGAATCAAAACACGAAACGAATTGGCCCATGCGATAAAGTTAAATCGCAATATAAATAATTATATGAAGCCATAATCGATATATATATATATATATATATATATATATATATATATATATATATATATATATATATATATATATATATATATATATATCTATATATATATATCTATATATATATATCTATATATATATATATATATATATATATATATATATATATATATATATGTTTTAGCGATGCGGTTAAATTGCAATCGCAAAATACAATGGGCATTTGTATAAAGTTACCACAGGAATCATCGATCGCCGATTGTGATAAAGGCATATCTTGAAAACTATGAAAAGGCTTTGAAAACATAGAAAAAGGTATGGTTACACATTTTATATGTATTTCCATTATAAAGGATTATAACAAAAATAAGCGTGGAACAAGTTATAAACTGGACCTGAAATATATACATTATATTTAAAAGCCCCGGTGGGTCCACAATCATCGCATAACACTTTATATATGTGTATATGGCAATGACGATTGCGATTTTTTATTGCGGGCCAAACCCAAAAACATATTTATTGTGTTTTATAAAGTTCGGCGAGTCTGTAAAGCACCTTATGTATATGTGTTGGCTCATAGTGTTGATTGTGATTTGCAATTGGGATTCCAGACCCGATATGATATATGCCATGTTTTATATTTCCAGTGGGTCCTCCATATCGCCGATTGTGATTTGCGATGGGTTTCAGACCTGATATGATATATATTATGTTTTATAACTTTCGTGGCGTCCGTCATGCCATAGTCTATTAAGGATTGGATTGATCTACAATAAAATGGGTTGATTATGATTTGCAATGGGAAGTTAATGCAATGATGAATAGATGGATCCAATGAAGTTATTAAACTAGGTTAATTCTTTTTCATTTATGCTTTGTGTTCTTTGTGTTAATTTTTCTATGTAAAAGGAAAAATCAGCATTAAAGCCGAATCTCAAGAAAAAGCAGTTAGGCATGTTTTCTTTGTGATTGGCCAATATAAGAGCATATGATATATACCTAAGCCCCAGTCTATGCACAAGTAAAAGCTTAATGCAGTTAATTATGGTTTAAATGGATTAAGTGTATTTAAATCATCCACAGAGGAACTCAAGAGCTGATTAATAGAGCCGAAAGCCAACAGTCATTGTCATCTTCTTCGTTCAGTTATTTTCTGTTATTTTATGTTCTTTGAGATGTCTTTACCCTTTGGGTAATAGTTTGTAATAATTATTACTTAAGATAGTTAGAGAAACAGTTATAGCAGTTTGACAGTTTCAGAGATAAACAACTATTTCACAATGTATAAAAAGAGGAAAATTTACAGAGAAAGGGTTGTTTGTTCGAATTTTGTAGAACCCAGACTAGGCCATTGTATTCTTGATATCATCATTGATTAATGAAAGAATCAGGAGTTCCCATGAGTTGTTGTGTATAATTTTGTAACCTTCTCTGTTATGTGTCATGTTATGTTTTCTTCTTTCAAGTATAGTAATGAAGCTATAGGTCTTCATTTTCTTATGTAGATAAAGTTAAAATCCCTTAAAAGAGTGCTCCTATACTTAAACTTCCCACCTTATTTTCTATGTTATATATAATAGTTTCTATGAAAGACCAACATATTATATTTAACTTCTCCCAGAGTCACAGATAGTAGTTTATGTGTTAAGTAGCATATTGTCTATGATTCATTTCTCATTTCCATAATTCTTCTAAGTGATGGATAGTAATCTCTATGAAAGATCAACATACTATCTTTAACGTTTCCTTCAAGCTTTCTTCACTCATCATTTATATCTAGCAACAAATGGCATTCTGAGATGTTCTGGTCATACATGTACTAAGGATTAAAGACCAAGTTTCCAGATCCTTCATTTAAAGACACAACATATATCTAAGTGACAAATAAGTGACAGTAAATAATATTTATTAATGTCTTAAGCATAATTTCCTTCAGCCAAGAAATTGGTTTCTTAAGGAACAACAAGAATCATAACTTAATCTTCTCCCTAAAAGGTAAGGATGGGTAAAATAAGTTTCTTCATGAAGAGATCGAAGACGAAAATGCAGAAACCCAAAGCCCCATGTCCAAATGGTTTGACTTTGGAATTTTTCAAGGCATTTCAGAGCTTCTTGGGTGAGGAGGCTTATGAAGTGGTGGACGAATCCAGGAAATATGAAAAGTGTTGAATGCTACATTTTTAGCTTTTATTCCTAAGGCGGGTAAGACTAAATATCCTAATGGATTAGGATCAATATCATTGTGTAATTTAATTTATAAAATTATTTCACTTTTTATAGTGAATCAACTAATCAACGCTGAACATATTAGTTTTGTGTAAGGGAAATGGATCTATGATGTAATAGTTACAGTGTAGAAGGTTGTACACTCTCTAAGATGTAATATGTATCCAAGTATGATGTTAAAACTCAATTTCTCAAAGGCATATGATGGGTTGAATTGGGATTTCCTCTAGTAGTTTGAGATGCTTACGGTTTCTCATGGCAATGGATTTCCTGGATTAGATCTCTCGATTCATCTACGTTTTTCTCTATATTGATTAATGGTTCACCATCAATCACTTTTAATCCAAATAGGGGTCTTTGGAAGGGAAACCCTTTATCCCCATTTCTTTTTATCCTGATAGTTGAAGGTTTAAGGATAGCTTTTAAAGATGTGATTTCTAGGGGCAAGCTTAAGGGTGCGAGGTGTTGGAAATAATACTGAGAGGGGGGGTGAATCAGTATTATCAGATTAATCAAACTTTTTAAATGCTCAGAAACATATACGCTACTTCAGTTAAGTGAAACAGCGTGTACACGCTACTGTGACGAAGTAAAACAGCGTATAAGAAGAAAACTCACAATTTAGTTAGCTTATTCTTCAATTAAGTGCATCAGGACATTATTCACCACATTAACAGTAAACATGTGCAGTATAACAGAACAGATAAAAAGCCACACACATGAACACCAAGATATAAGGTGGAAACCCAACGTGGGTGAAAACCACCTGCTGCAAGTTGTCTCTATCTTTCTTTAATATGAAACTTCAGTTTACAATCTTTTGTACTGGTGCAACCTTATACCAGTACGCAGGCTACAACCTGCAGAAGGCTACAACCTTCTCTCATTCTCCAAACTTCCTTGGAAGGGAGCTCCAACCCCCTTTGCTCTTGTACTAGCCAAAATACTAGTACGTAGGTGCTGACCTACAATCTTCCTTCTTTCAGGTATCACTTTTCATACATTTTCAGACTTGGATATTCCTGAAGCACAACATTACAATCTGAAGACCACAATTCATTCAATTTCCACAACAGATCATTGAAGCATAAAACAACCAAACTTTGAATCACTGAACCACTGAACCCTGTCAATCACCAGTTACCAGAACACAGAGCAGACTACAGAACTCTGCAATAACAGTCAGACCCCACTGTAAACCCAAAATCAAGCTTCAAAAGATATACGCTACTTCAATGAGCAAAACCCGCGTATACACGCGCTTTTACCGAAGCCAACCTGCGTACAGATCTAAAAATAAACTTTCTCAATTCGCAGTTGTACCAGACATTAGTTAGACCCAGAACGTAACATTGCGACAATATGCAGATCTAGAAATACGCATAATCAACCATATCATGATAGTGCATTTCAAACCATTAGATCCCGATCTATCCTTAGATCTAGTCTTCCATCAACCGATGTGATCTCTCCTTGGCTTAGATCAAGCAACCCAGAACCTGCATATCAGATCTCTTTCTCTCTTAGATATTCAAGCCTTGTCGAAAGATGATTTTGCCTAATGATCTTCTTCTCCTTATATAGTCTTAGGCCTAGCTCAATACCAAGAGCCAAAACCATAGTAACACAATACCATCAACTTCAAAACTAGGGATCGACACGCCCGTCGAGACACAATGGTCCGAAATCATAGGCACAACTTCCAAGGACTAACCACCATGGACCAAAGATACTTTTCCACATACACGCGCTTTTTCTAAAACCAACTTGCGTGTACACGCGACTTGGGCTTAACGAACATGCGTATATGAACTTCCTTGGCATGCTGTACTAAGATCTGTCTTCTGATTAAGTTGCCATCACCTGTACCAACCTCTGAGCACCTGTACCATCCTCTGAGTGAGTTGCCATCAAGGACAACACTTGAATCATAATGCCAACACGAGGATAGTTGGGGAAGACCTTCCTGTTATAGACATTTTTGTGCCTTACAGCATTGAGCATGAAATGTCCATAATCTAAGGGATCCAAAGTCCCTAAACATGTTGTTCCTACCCCTAGAGGAACAAGGCTAACAAACCACAACAATTCACAGAAGTTCTCCACCAGAAACTGCTCAAAAACATGTCAATTCAGGATCATTTCAGTGGCTACACTAGCTGTTTGCGCTAAATGTCAAAGCCAACACTGGCTACCTACGTTGAATGTCAAAGGGAACACTGGCTACCTACGCTGAACAAGAATGGACATGTGGCAAGCTCATTTCTCAAGGTGTCAAAACCTAGGAAGCTTCCAAAATGACACTTGCCTCAGGGAATTCGACTGGTGATGAGTAAGAGGTTCCAAATCTCCAAGTGGAAGCAAGAACCTCCAAGTGGAATCAAGAACTGACAGAGGGAGAGGACACTAGTCAGATCTCAAGCTGACTCATCCTCTCTCCAAACATCTATATATGGATCTCTCCTCCATGAGATCTAGAGGCGGGAATTTTGTTATTGCAAAGAATTGCTGTTGGTTTGAGATTGGAATCATTGGGTGCTTAATGCTTTGAAGAGGGTGAAGATAGGAATTCCATTTGCTGGGAAGGAGATGCTGGATTGGAGCCCTCTGGGTTGTATCTCTTCCTGAACCTTGTTATTCATCAATAAAGCTATCTTGGTTTCTCCTATATGCTGATGTATTTTTGATGTATGATTGCATTAGTATGTTTAGTTTATTTCTAATCCTGAACTAGTTATGAATATGAATCCATGTCTTGTGTAGTGTTCTCTTCTTGTGATCTCGCAGAAACCTCTTGAAGCTGGGCGAGCGAGAAGGCAAGTAGCTGGGAATCCTCCAAGAGAAGAGAGACCGGATCGAGGGACAAACGGTAGACACCAGTTAGTCCATCTATCTCTCTTCATTCTTAATTCATAAAGGACGAAATATTAGAATAGATGTCTCTGTTTGTTGCTAAGGCACTGTCACACCTTAGGTGGATAGGATCGTCCTGCATAGGCATTTTTCCCCACAACAAATTGGCGACTCCACTGGGGAGATCTGTTTAGTCATTTTGTTTGTGTTTCTATCATTGTTTGTTTCATAGACTCGACAGCAACAATCGAACTGCATCTGCTATTCCCGGATGCAAAGTAGACAGTTGCTGCTTTGATCCAATCACTGGACTTGTCTATAATCTGAACAATGGACTCACAAATGATTTGATGATCCTTTGTGATAGATCTTAGTACCCCCTCAAAGCATCCCTTTGATTACACCTTGATTGTTGCTTTTATTTGGCCTGAAACAGTAGATTAAATAGCAATCTGTGACCCAGAACCAGTGGGAAACAAGAGTTTCTCCTTCAGCGTAGACCCAGTGAAGGGATTCTGCATTTCAACGCAGGTCTCGTGAAGGCTACCTGCGGTGAATGTCAAAACCCCTGTGTTGAGGTTGCGCTGAACCAATTTTCCCTTGTGCAGCTGGGGTTCTATGCTCTATTTTGCCTTGTTTTGATCTCCATTTTTTGCAGCCTGTAACCAGCATAGGTACCAGTCTGATAACTCCTTTTCTCTGCTTAGATTCCACCTCCTTTTGTACAAAAAGACTGTGAGTGTTTTTATGTGTTTGTGGCGTCATTCATAGTTTTCCTTTTGCATGAGTGAAATAATCATCCTGTAGCCCTTGATTCAGATATGTTGATTGTGATCTTAGGAGAGAGTTCATTGGCTGTTTGCAGTTGATTATACATTTGCTTTTGCTTATTGGTTTGAGTTTGTCTCTTTTAAGTGTTGAAACAAGTATTCATTTCGAAAATCGTTAAGTGTTGTAATCTCTTCTACCCTCTCTGATTTCGAAAAAGTAAACTTGTTTGTATTTTTCATTTAAAAGCAAATTCAAAGTTGTGCAAAAAGCTTTCTTTGTAGGCATCAATACTAAGAAAGCGGAAAACAAACACCTGCATTGTACATTTGCATCTTGATAGTTTGCATGTCTGATTTAGGAAAAGTGCATTAGAGTGTGCTGATTACTCTTTGAGAAAAGATGGTGTCCTTCTTTTCCCTTAGTAGCTAGGATTTTCAAAGTTGAAAAGATATAAAGCTTGCTTATCATCTTTAGACTGCATTTAGGAATTTGTATCATACATCTCGTGGTGAACCTTGAAAGGAAAACTTCTAAAAAAGATCAACCTAAAATAAATTGAATGAACTTAACAACGCTTTGCAACATAACGCACAACATAGAGGTCTAGGCTAGAGACGTGTTCCGGCGTCGTAAAGCCTGGTGATTGTCGATCTCGTGGATGGTGGGTGATTCCTCCTGAGGGACGACAGCGCCAGTACGGATTGTGCTCTCACGTACCGTCGCGTATATATTGGGAGACCCCTATGGGCATAAAACCTTTATCCTTAGGAAGCTGTGTCGGCCGCCCTACTGATCCCAATGCACTAAACATAGCATTCAGGAAAATCGACCGCCCGTACCCTAAAAAGTATTCTGCGGTTTTGCGAAAAGTTTGGCACACCCTCTGCCTAGAACTCCAGAGCAGTTTCTTTTGGCCTTTTTCAGACTGTATAATAGAAAAAATTCCATCCGACCATTTGTCACTTCGGGCTCGTTAAAACATCGAAGGGGACTAGAGTCATCTTTAGATTTTTCTCGACTCTTTAAAATTGAAAAAGAAAGTTGTGTCTTAAGCGTCATTAAAATTTATTTTAAACGAAACAATCACCCTTTATCCCTGCATTGATCTTTAGGTTGAAAAAATGGAGCACACCAGCCAAGGAATTCCCCTTGGTGGAAATCCTAGTCCCTTCTCCTCTTGGGGAGATGTTGGTGCGCCCCATATGGCCACATTGTCGCTTCCAGGATTGACAATTGGCCTACCGGTCTGGCTCTTTTCAACCAATGTCGTTCAAACCACCACCATTCCTGAACAGTCGAGTCAACAGTTAGACCAGACCAGAATTTCCAACCAGCCATCTACTTCATCTAACTCTTCCTCTCCTCCTTCCTCTTCGCTTGACGAAACTGGTAAAACAAAAAACCAAGTTCCTAAGGAGAAGAAGGAAAAGAAGAAGAAAGAGAAGAAGAAGAAGGAGCCAAAAGCGACTGGGGGCAAACAAGTGTCGTCTGACAAAAATCCACACACAGCACTGACCAGGCCTAAATCGCCATGTGTCATATGCAAGGGAGACCACTTATACAGAGATTGTCCCTACATCCCTCGGATACTAAGGGACTGGTCTCCCCGTTTGCACAATTTGGTAGCGTCGACCTCTGATAGCCATGTTGACAGCTCACCATCGACTAGTGAAAGTGAAGTCTTTGGACAGAGAGGGAAAGCTAGATTTCCCTGCAAGCTGTCTGGAGGTGACCACACCATCCACCATTGTCCCTTCTTAGACGAGGCTAAAAGAGTTTTGGAAGATCGCCCGATTTTACGAGCGCAACTTCCTCTTAGATATCAAAAACTCCTGCCAAGTCCTTCACTAGTTGAAAACCCGGCTGGCCCACCCAGGTGGTCAGCCGAAGCACCTATCATTGAAGATGAACCGTATGGATCCATGCCTGACGAAAGTCAAAAGTTTGAGGCGGCAGTTGACCCGGTTTTGCCTTGAGAGGCTCTATCTTCGAATGATACCATCACAGAGGAGAATAAAGACGACACCATCCAAATTCTCTTCATCAACACAGACTCCGACGAACAAGGGGGAAATTTGCCCATTCCTTTATCGCAGGAAGGAACTTCGTCAGAGTCATATCCAGCTGTCTATTCGGTCCCACCACCAAGCAACCTAGTTGTCTCGTTCGACTGGAACCAACTAGGCAGACCCCGGTTGCCAGCAAGCATACCATTCAGCCATTCAGAATTATCGTTCAAATATACAGAATGGTAATGGTTGGCACTATCATTGATGAGGGGGCATTTGTGAGTATCCTTTCCTCTATTGCTTGGAAAGCGCTTGGTTCGCCAGCTCTTTTGCCTGAAATGAGAAATCTATCAGGCTTTGATAAAGGAACCAGTTGACCTTTAGGGATCCTCCCCAATGTGCCCATAACATTGAAAGGGAAGACCGTTCAAATGAAGGTGATGGTCGTTCAAGGACCCTTGGATTATAACCTACTCCTTGGACAAGACTATATATATTGCATGGGTGCCATCGTCTCCTCACTCTTTAGAGTAATGTGTTTTCCACATGAAGGAAGAGTGGTCAAGCTCGTGGACCAACTTTCGTTTCCCGGATCACGCATCGCAAATAGTCATATACCATCCCTAAATGGTCTATTCATGCAAGAAGTGTCTCGACCCACGGTCTGTCCTCCTGATGAGCACGAGTAATCTGGGAGGATATGACTGGAACCCAGGGGGCATGCGTCCTGGTCTGCTTCGGCAGGAAAACTTTGGGTATAAGGTAGGTTTCCGCGAGAGAATATGACTAGTGCGTACCTCGTCCGTCTAGAAAGAGGGGTTGTTCTAGAATAAGATTCTTTTGTCAAAGTTATGTGAGTTGGCGGGCATCATTTCTCACCTTTGTCTATTTCGGTAGATATTGCCAAGGAAGTGTTTTGTTTGAAAGATTAACGAGACAATCTTTGGGTAACCTGAAAGAGGTAAGCCTCTCTCGTTAAAACAAATGTTTTGACGGAAGAGAAGTAGAGGTAACCTTGAAACTCTGTTTTATACCTGGGGGCATGCAAACCTTTTGGAGTGAAAGCAAGGGGCGGCTATTTATTTTTTAAATTTTTAGGACCTCTAACCCTTTAAACTCATAGGATTAGTCGTTTCCGAACTTGCATAATGAAAGGATGCGGGGCATAGCTTCGTGAGGTGAAGCTCCATAAAAAATAGAATCTCAATGAGACACTCTTATCATATGACTGGGTATTCGAGCAGTTTTAGCACACAGTTCATGCTCGTTAAAAAATAAATGCAAGATCCGAGCAGTTTTATCGTATAGTTCATGCTCGTTAAAAAATAAACATAAAATCGAGCAAATGTTTCCACCCGCGTTTAAGCTCGTTAAAAAATGAACTATCCCGGTAAATAACCACTGTGAATGTAATATCATCAGCCATTAAAGCCTTGGTCGTGTTTGCACCGTCACCTCCACTTTTCCATTGGCCGATGGTTCACCTCCATATGATTGTTTACCCGTTTTGAGGAACAGCTGCGAAGAGTGATTTCACCTAGCCATCCTTGTGACACTGCCGTGATTGGAAAATTCCAACCTGTACCTGGAATCAGCTGCTAACCCTGTTTATCACTCGTTCCTCAAAAGACGAGTCTTCTTTAAGCTCTTTACAACTGACTCGTAAAATATGAAAAGATTGCCAAGTCCTTGGCCTTCCAGCTCGTTAAAGGGACAGGAAGTGCTATCCCTCCTCTAGATTTTAATCTTTTTGGACCTGAGGGATTATTGCACAAAAAGATCAAGCACTTGTTTTATTCGGCTCGTTAAAACTATCGAAAACTCATCCCTTCTGTATTGTTTTATACTTTTTCGGACCTAAGGGATTAGATGACGAAAAAGGACTTTTGGAGTTAACTTTATGTACCTTTTCAAACTCTGTAAAAATGAAAAGTACCGAGTTATCCTTGTCGTTAGACTCATTAAAATCATTAAATAGCGACAAACTTGTCTTTAGACGAGAACGAGTTTCACTATCACTAGGCTCGTTAAAACATAGCGATGGGCTTGCCCGAAGGGCAGGTTATAGAACAAGCATATGTTATCCTCCTCAAGCTTGACAAAAATAAAGAGGTACTGGTCAGCAATGACTGGGGAAAAATTGGGAGAAACTAAAGAAAACTTTGGTGGTAGCAAGTCGCTCTTGAACATGACACTTTTCCTCCGTACCAAATCGGGTTGGGTTGTTTCATTCACCGGTCACATCCATGGTCTCGCCATACCATCCATATTTGGGGTAATGCTACCGATCCATCGCATCAGTGTCGCCACATGTTCAAGAGAAGTCGTTCAGAAAAGTCAACTGTGTCCCATCCACTGCCATACATTATCCTTCATCCTTTCATGACCGCCACCCTGAATCATATGTCACAGATCGTTTTCACCTCCATTAAAATCATTAGCTCTGTTCCGTGTCACTGATGTGGGATTCATTAAGGCCCTCCTTTGACGGATCGCTTCTTGTCGACATCAGCTCATTATCCAAGAAGTTGATCTAGGAACAACCCCTTCAGTACTTTGAAGCTTGCATGCCTCAATGGCAAGTTTCTCACTTCCGGCGACAGGTATACATCAATGACCTTCGACCGAAAGATTTTGCGTGGTGTTCGACGCCAAGTCATTTATTCACACCACGTGAATTGTATTGCAGTACCTTGAGGGTCATTATCATTATCGGTGATTCCTCTCGCGCTTGTTAACGGTTTACGTCATTGACCGATAATCAAGCGAGGTCTTTCCATGTTCGACTCCAGAACATTTATCACATGGATCGACTTGTACTTAGAGTGAAGATCGAACGAGTTTGAAGACCCCGGATCTAGTTTCATCCATCTGGGCTGCGATATATATTCAAGAAAGATAAAGACATTGACATGTACATCATTGCAGCAGATAATCATCCTACTCAAAGGATGATAATTTCATCAAAATTATCAGTCTACCATTAGACGATTTTCTATTCTATGTACAGAAAATTGAATTTATAAAACTGAGCATGGGAATGCCCGCCTCAGCTAGATCATGAAAGCAGTATGCAAATAATGTATTGTATTGTATCTTATTACAGGTCTCCTCCCAGCATTGGATGAACTTCGGATCCCCCTGATAAAGCATTTCACCCGATAAACGGCCTCATACTTTAGGGGGAAACTGTTATAGACATTTTTGTGCCTTACAGCATTGAGCATGAAATGTCCATAATCTGAGGGATCCAAAGTCCCTAAATATTTTGTTCCTACCCCTAGAGGAACAAGGCTAACAAACCACAGCAATTCACAGAAGTTCTCCACCAGAAACTACTCAAAAACAGGTCAATTCAGGATCATTTCAGTGGCTACACTAGCTGTTTGCGCTGAATGTCAAAGCCAACATTGGCTACCTGCGCTGAACGAGAATGGACATGTGGCAAGCTCATTTCTCAAGGTGTCAAAACCCAGGAAGCTTCCAAAATGACACTTGCCTCAGGGAATTCGACTGGTGATGAGTAAGAGGTTCCAAATCTCCAAGTGGAAGCAAGAACCTCCAAGTGGAATCAAGAACTAACAGAGGGAGAGGACACTAGTCAGATCTCAAGCTGACTCATCCTCTCTCCAAACATCTATATATGGATCTCTCCTCCATGAGATCTAGAGGCGGGAATTTTGTTATTGCAAAGAATTGTTGTTGGTTTGAGATTGGAATCATTGGGTGCTTAATGCTTTGAGGAGGGTGAAGATAGGAATTCCATTTGCTGGGAAGGAGATGCTGGATTGGAGCCCTCTGGGTTGTATCTCTTCCTGAACCTTGTTATTCATCAATAAAGCTATCTTGGTTTCTCCTATATACTGATGTATTTTTGATGTATGATTGCATTAGTATGTTTAGTTTATTTCTAATCCTGAACTAGTTATGAATATGAATCCATGTCTTGTGTAGTGTTCTCTTCATGTGATCTTGCAGAAACCTATTGAAGTTGGGCGAGCGAGAAGGAAAGTAGCTGGGAATTCTCCAAGAGAAGAGAGACCGGATCGAGGGACAAACGGAAGACACCGGTTAGTCCATCTATCTCTCTTCATTCTTAATTCATAAAGGAAGAAATATTAGAATAGCTGTCTCTATTTGTTGCTAAGGCACTATCACACCTTAGGTGGATAGGATCGTCCTGCATAGGCATTTTTCCTCACAACACTTCCCATAACCCCTCAACAATTTGTTGATGATGTGTGTTTATGCAGGTTGGCTAATCTCATGGAATAAATATCAGTTCACTCTTTATTGACAATATTTATTTAAGCATTAGACACTCTAATAAATACAAATAAGTATAACATTTTATTTTTTAATTTCAATGTCTCAATTCAATAGTAGTTGGCTAGGAAAATATATTCTAGGATGCATCCTTTCATTCCAAGTATCTTTGAGTTCCTCTTGCACTTGATTCAATCAAGTCAGTACATTGGCAGGAGGTGTTAGGAAAATTGACAAATAAAGTTCAGAATTATGCCTTCAGAGCTTTAAATTTAGCCAGGGGAGTGGTGTTAACAAAATTAGTGTTACAAGCTATTCCTCTATACCCAATGGAAATGTTGCCTATTCCAAGAGCTACCATCAATGAAATAGTCATTGTTTGGAGAAATTTCCTTTAGAGAGGTGCTAGCAAGACTAATAAGTGGGAATTGATGGCATCGAAGAAGATTTGTTTGCCCAAAGACGTTAGTGGGCTGGGCTTGAGAGACCTAGAAACCATGATTGAAGCACTGGGGGCTATCTTATGGTGGCCATATGTGATGGGTGGTAAATAAATTCGGAAACAAATATGGGAGAGAAATTATAAGCCCCAATCTACATAGGAAGCATGTATTAAAGATCTCAATTACTGTCTTGGATCCTGGTTTGGATATGGGAACAAGAGAGAATGAAATTAATAAGATACCATGCATTTTGGGAAGTGAGAAGAGGGGATATAGCATACAAAGTGAGTGGAGATAGAAAATTTTACTAAATCAGAGGGAAGCCAAAAGGTGGGGAATGTTCGGAAGGAGAATTGTGATTCTTGAGTTTGGTGAGCCTATAAACTTAAGGAGGATTTGGATGGTCAATAGGGAGAAATTTTTTGGGATAGTTTTAATAAATAATTTGTGAAGAGGAAGGTTTAGATAGCTCATAACCATGACAAATTGAGGTGGGGTTACAATCCAATTGGTATGTTTAGTTTTAATGAGGCACATGTCACCTTCAAAAGAGATAAGGAAGTAGTGAAAGAACTTCTTTGGAAGGTGGTATGGCCTCAAAATCTTTTTACAAAGGTAAGGCACTTCCTTTGGTTGTTGGTAAAAAATAGAATTTTAACATGGGACCACATCATAAGGAGAGGTTTCCTAGGAACCTCTATATGTTTGTTGTGCCAATATTAGGAGGAATTAATATAACACTTTCTTAATTCCTACCTATTTCTGCAGGAAGTTCGAAAATTTATTTTGGAAAATTTTGGTCAAATGAATCGAAAAAAGGAAGATGTGGGCCTACTGCTTAGTCAATGAAGAAGAGTAAAATTTCAAAATCCCATCATTAGTATAACATGCGAATTGGTAGGAGGATTTGTACTATGGAAATTCTAGAAGGAGAAGAAGGTGAGGATATTCAAGGGTAAGCGTAGAAATACGGGAGACATAAGTGCTATTGTGAAGAAAAATATTCGAGAAACAATTCTGATGGTTCCATGGTCTAGTGAATATTGGAAAATGTGCAAAGGGGATGCAGACATTCTGAGAAATATGGATCTGATTTTGGATATGATATCATTCAAATCAAGGTCACCCATAAATATGAGAAGTAGTGAAGGAACAACTTTCTCTCCCCTAGAAGGTTTCATCAAACTAAAATTTGATGGTGCATCAAAGAGAAGCCTGGGTGTGACATGTTTGGTAGGTGTGACTAGAGACAACAAATCCAATGTAATGAGAGTGTTCACTCAGAGTTACAGCTGCACTAGTAATAACATGGTTGAATTAGAAGCCCTCGAACATGGTCTATTGTTCGGAATAAGAGAGGGTTTCAAATCATTTCAAGTGGATGGTGATTTGTGATTTTTAATTAATTTCCTATAGCACTTGATCATAGTTCAACCACCAGACAAGGTAGTTAAGAGCTAGATATTGGTTCAGAGAATTAAAGGTTTGATTAGTTTTTTCGATTATATAACTACCCATCATTCAAGAAGATCTACCACTAAGGTGGCATATTTTCTTACCAATATGGGTTGTTAGGGAAGAGAGGTGGACATAGGTGAATGGTTGCCCATCATGTGGACTATGATTAGAAGGAGGACATAAATCGTTTTCTAGCAGGTGATGGGTGGATCCCTGATGGGGGTGTTATGAAGGACGACAAGGAACTTGGATCTTTGTGCCCACCACCCTCAGTGTATTAACAAAGCATTTACGGATGGTGTATGCACTTGGTACTTCACACGCAAGAGCATGAAATTATCATAGTAATGCGGGGTTTATGAGGTAATGGAGTTGATACTCAACAACATTAATGAATTTGAGGATGTAAAAGTTGAGGTTATTCGTTTCTTATAGTTTATGAAGGAAGTGGTAGTCATTGGTGGAAATTATTTAGTGAGGGTGGTGAATCACTACTTATATGTTTCTATGATTCCTCAATCCTTGAAGTGAGTAATTCCACATCTCAGAGTGAATCTCTTGAGTCCTAGGTTTTCAATTCTTAGTCACCAGAGAGCTTTTTGTGAGCTCAATTATATATGGGAGGGGAGTCGACTACCTTCGATGGGGCTTTTCTACTTGTATCTGAAATTGGTAAGGTTTTTAGCCTTTCTTTGGTATGCTTTCCTCTTAAGAAATCATGTTTGTTTCATTCTTATGTGGCTTTAAGTTATTAGGGTCTTAGATATTTTTTAAGTGATGACTCATATCTTTTGAAGGTTTAGGTCTCTATGAAACTTGTACCTATGTAGGGTTTCTTTCTTTGAATATGAGTCTACTTGGTATAGTTAAATTGAAAATTTTAAGGTCGGGTGTTGTGAGGGAGTCTTGGTGAACAAGTTCTATTATGAGTTGGAGGCTAGGGTGGGTTATTTCTCTTTGGGCTATTGGGTATTATAGTGTATAAATTCTAGTGTTTAATTTGGGGCACTCATTGTTTAATGGGTATGAGTCTCTGACTGACATGGATTTTCGCATCTCCCTGGGGTGTGAGTCTATGTTATAGGTTAATACATGTGGCTGGTGATTCTATGACGATGCCCTTTTGTGGTTCCTAGGTTTTGATAGTTTTGAGTTGTGTTAGTGGATTTTCCACTTGCATTTAGAATTAATCCATAAAAAGAAGTAAAGGAACCCTCATGTCGGCCGACAATTCCACTGAGGCAGAGAGGAAGAAGCAGGAGGGGTGGAGGAGCAAGAGGCCAACAAGGGAAACATGGGGCCAAGTTGTTCACCCATGACTCAATGGTGACATATTTCAATGTTGTGCCTCCAAAGATGCACCTGGAGATTCGTGAGTTGGAAATTAGAGCTGGGTAGGAGAGGCATTCCTTCTTAGACTCATCGTTATTGAAGGACATGTCAAATTCAGTGCATGACCCTACTAATGCGATGGTAAGGTGAAATAAGTAGTTGAATTCAATAACGTTACACAGGAAAATGAAGACACTTCTGGGGTTGGTGTTAAGGGACAATTAAGTTAAAAAATAAAACATGTTCTCCTCCATTGAAGATGTGAAAAGGATATTGCAGAACCTAAGTGTCTATGTGGACAAGATAGCTACCCACCATATGCATGAGGAAAGTCACATTCCTTGTGACTTTGAGTGTGGGGGGGATATATTGATTCCCCAGGCTTCAACGCTTGGGTCCTCGACACCATACCCTCCTCTAAGGATGAGTTGATGGGACAAATTTTGGTCTGAATCCTATTGGTATTCCTAGAGGATGATGTTGAGTTTTATGGCAGTTCCCTGATTCCTGAATAATATTGATGTAGAAAGGTCGGGGCCATGGGGTTTAGGTTTTTGGTCTCAGTTGGAATCCAATGGCTGGCTAAAATATTTGGGAAAGGGAGGCTGAATCCTAGTGCATGGTTTCAATGCTTATTCTGTGTGGATTGTGGATACACTGGGGTAGACTTTCGAACAGTCTTCTTTGGTTCTGTGGGTGGCGGTGAAGCATAACCTGAGGTTAGGGCTCTCAACCTCACCAGAGGCTTATTTTGTGTTATGTCATGTAAATTATGTCTTGGTTGTCTATGCAAAGAGTATGAAATCTCAGTTTATATGTAGTGGTCTACTTTTATGGTTTTTTTATGGAAAAGGTTGAGTTGTTTTCCTCCCTTTGTTTGTTTTGCTACCAATGATGCATTCTGAATCATTAAAGTAGTAGAATTTCTTTTATTTAAAACAATAAAGAAGATATTTTTATGAATTTTCTATAAAATAATAACTTTATACAAAATTCCTATCAAAGTTCTTAAAGAAAAAATATCAATATTATCAATATTCTTTTGAAATTTGAACTTGAGAAGAAAACATATCAATATTTCTATCAAATATGAGAAAAACAAAAACTATACAAAGTTTACATTTTAATCAGTTATTTCTTCTTTTTAAGAGGTGTACTAAACCATTCAAAACCAACTATCCAAAAGTCCTATCAACTATGAGAAGAAAGCATGACATGAATTCTTTAATTTAAGTAATTATTTTTCATTGATAATCATTAGAGAGTCCATTTAATAATAATTTGTTTCCTTCAAAAGTGAATTAAAAGCAAAAAAGTAAAAGCACAATTTTATTTTATTTTTTCCATGAGGTCAAGTTATATTATTAACTTGCTCTTTTAAAATTTTCATGGCTTATTATTTATAAAATTATTTAAGAATTTTAAAACCAAAAATAACCATTTCCTTAAAATTCCCATGAAATAATAATTAAAAAAAAAAACTATAAAAAAATAATTTCTAGAAAATCTCTAAGAAAATTTTTTCTAAAATCTGATTGGAATTTTTCTAAAACAATAACTTTTTTACAATTCTAGTAAACCAATAAAAATTAACACTATTTAATTTAAATTTGAAAAATTAAAATCATATTTTCCATAAAATTTCTATAAAAGAGGAATTTATATATAAATAATTCTTCTATTAAACTTGATAAAGTAAAATAATATGAATTCTACATTATTAACTTTTTTATTTTTTATTTAATTTTTTTGGAGTGAATTATATTAACTTTGAAAATAGGGGAGCACAAAAAAATTTATCATAGGTCATACTAATTTTTCATAGGGAGGCCAGACCATAAAAAAAAATGTACCCTTTAAAGCTATATGAGAGACACCATGAAGCTAACAAAATTAACACCACACAGGACTAACACGAGACACTGGTCTATCTGGCCACATATAGAGTCAACTACAAAACAGAAACCAAGAACTCAAATCATAGCATAGTTAAGAAAAAGGCTTAGAATTAGAGTGTGCCATAAGGATAAGGGCTATTGGATATGTTGGAGGTGTGGAAACTACTGGAGTGGTGCCAAGATGTTTCTCAATCCTTTCTAACCTACGATCTATCTTCTTCAACTTGTGATCATAATCATTTAGGTGCCCATGTATGTGATCAAGGGATTGTAATAGGTCCATTAGGGAGTCATGGAAACCTAATAAGATATGTCCCAAGAGAAACTTCATCTACTAGTACAAATATACTTTTAATATATACTAATTAAATCTTCCTCTCATATGTCTCATGTCAAGGATCCATCCTATCCACTCTGCCAACACTTCGGAATCTGAGAGGGAATTTCTTTGGGAATAAACTTTTCATTTAGAATCAAATAATTCTTCATGCACGTGCACCAAAATCTACTCGCTATATCTAGCTGCAAAAGCTACTACTCTTTTATGTAGAAAGGAGTTTCCTTGAGAAGCATGCTTCCCATAATAGGTAGCCTTTATCTATGCTCTTTCTCCCTATCGAGGCATGGTGAAGACATTACCTAGGGTCTATGATATATGGATTGAAATGCACTGGAAAATTGATCCTTCTCCAACCTAGATCCACCCCACATTTGAATGGTGAAAACCTAATTTATATATGGCCTAAAGAGACGCGAGCGGGTGCTCTTTCCAGCAAGTTGGACACATGTTGATGTAGCTTCCGAACTTTTTCCTCTACTTTTCTAGACTCAAAGAAGCCACAAGCTCACACTACCACTAGCTAAAATGGATTGGACTTAGACCAAGGACCTCAGATAATATACAAAGCCACCACCCATCCCACGTAAAGACTAGAGAAAAAAGACATAGCTTCCACCCAACCCACACAGAGACTAGATAAAAAGGACAAAACCTCAACAACCCATGCAAAGGATTGAGAGTTGATACACTAGTGAAGAATAATGGATTCCCACATAAGAAAATCACCTTCCACTCAAATTGCTCACGTACCATAACTAGTGACCCTGAGTCTTGACTAAGATCCTAGCACCAAATAAGTAGCAACACCTAATAATAATATAAACCCATTAGAATACATGACATAAATAACTAGGTACATAACCAATCTAGACACCCCACACTAAATAATCACAAGACCAAACTCCCCTCAGGCTTTAAACCCTACTCCATGCCCATCCCACAGAAGAAAAATAATAAAATTCACACTACCAACCATCCCCAAAAATGAGGCGAGAGGGAAGGAATTCCCTTGAATTGATTTGACAAAGAGATGTCAATAAACAAAACCAAAAGGAAGATGCATCCACTAGAATAGATATTACTTGAAGGAGAAGAGAGGAAAATACACCTTAATTTCATGAGATGAATAATAAGATGTCATTTTGATTTTAGCTTCCTTGTTTGAGAATGTGGTAGTCTACATTCTATACATGTGAATTATAGGTGATGCTCAAAATCAATCTTCCCTCTAGAATTAGAATTTACAAAAATTAGCTCCCCCACTCTAACAACATGAACAATTCTTCCTTGACTTAGCAATTTTGGGAGTGAATTGACACTACACTCTCTAATTTTTTTAGGGCCTACTTGATCCCTCATCCTCTATAGCCTCATAGCCAACTTTAAATTATCATGCACAATATTATATCCCCATCTAACTCTGGGATACGAAATCCCACATATGAATTAACAAAGGAATGTTAAGCATTAATGATGATCCGGATGGATCTCCAGACACTAGTGGCATGAAAAAGGCTCAAAATTCAGAGTGGTGGAAATATGATTAACTTGACATCAGGTCGAAGCGCTCATTGCCTTGATTCCAACGGTGCAAATGATACTCCAATCTGAGTCCAGATGAGGAAGACAGAAGCAATCAAAGTTGGGTTGAATTTTTTCTGACTGAGCAGGATTAATGAAGAGACAATTTGGAATTTTTCCAGAGGACTGAATCCGGCCAAGTCTGGCCAAATTTTGGGAAAAATTGTCACATGGTTAAAATGACTCCTCCATTCAAAATCTGGATTTTTCGAAAAATGTCATGTTGTTTTTTATAACAAAAAAATTATAAAAAAAAGGGTGGCGGGCCACCAACCCCGCCACCCCAAAAATTCAACATTTATTTATGGAGGGATGGGCCATGACCAGTGGCCCCTCCCCCCACACTACGGAACCACCATAACTATATGCAGCTATTAAGGTGGTGGGCCGACCTTGGGGCATGGACCCAACCACCAAAACAAAGACCACCGTTGCAATAAACGTGGGTCAGCCCTTGGGGTGTGAACCCAGCTTCGACCACCCACTAAAAAAAGATACGGGCCAAGGATATGGGACAAGTGAGGTGGGCGAGCTGCCCAAGGCAAGCCCAACCCGACTTCCCTTCCCACTTAAAAAATTGTTTGGTAAAAAAAGGAGGAGGTGGAGTTTGATTATCGAACCTCCTCCGTAACAAACGAATCTTAAACCAACTTAGCCCAATGGATTTCTTGTGAAGTCCACCACATTTTTGTTATTTAAAATTCAATTTATCAGTGCGCCGAGGAGGAGGAGGGAGTGCACATAGTTCGAGGCATATTTTTGTTAGAGGGCCAGATTTTCACTTTGTCAAATATTGATAAATTTTATATGGTTTCAACATTTCTCGACGTCGCGAATGCAATGGCATTGCCCATTTCTCCATCAGAGTTCTACATTTTTCGGCCAATTTTTAGTATGGAGGTATAAAACTCCTTTTTGTAACTGATGCTTCTACTCTTCTTTCTCATGCCACTTAATGAATGAAGGCCTCCCCATTGATCTAGCAGGGCCTGGAGACATAGTCCAGGTCGGACAAACTTTGTTATCAATTTTTGTTGTCTTCTTTCATTCTTTATGTGTTTCTCCTCTTCTCTCATGTGCACATTAAATTTCTATGTTCAAGCTACAATTTATGCATGTAATTCTTTAATAAATCTATAATAAAAAGATCTTGGATCAAGTAGTATCAGAGAAGGTCTCTTTAGATGAGAATTGCGTGCTTGTATGCTAACAAGAAACAGGCTCTGAAGAGGAAAAGGGAAACTAAAGTATTTTGATCCCGAAGTGGGGCGTGCACATCGAAGGAGAAATATGGCAGATGAGGAGGCTCATCATGAAGAGGAGCGCAATTTCCGCAAAACCTTCTATACAATGGCAGAAAATGTCAGTCAGTTGCTTTCAAGGTTGGAGAAAGCAAAAGAGAGAAATCTAGAAGAACAAGGTTCAGTGCATGGAAATGGTGAAGAAGAACCCCCTCCTTCTCCTTCCACAAGTGAAAGTTCTTGTTCCTCTCATCACCATCATCATAGAAATTCAAGGGATTCATCTAAGAAACCTTTATTTGAATTACATGTGAAATTTGTTCTTCCCATGTTTAACAGTGAAAGTAAAGCAGAAAAGCTTAGTAATTGGATTAGGAAGACTAAAATCTACTATAGGATTCAATATATCGAAGAGGATGAGGCAAAGATTCAACTAGCCTCTCTTTGGCTGAGTAGTAGCGCTCTCGTCTGGTGGGAGAGCAAATTGCGAAGCAGTAAGAGTGTGGGTAATATTCTTTCCTCATGGCCTAGTTTCATTTCTACATTAAAGGAACAATTTTATCCCTTGGGTTATAAACAAAAAGCCTTAATGGATTGGCAATACTTAAGGCAAGGCAGAGTTTAGGATGTTCAAAGCTTTATAGAGGAATTTAGAAAACAGACACTTAATTTGGGCATTTCACTTGACTGACCTGAAGTAGTAACTAAGTATATTGGATCATTACATAGTTACCTTAGACATTCATTATTATTGTTTGAACCAACTACTATTTACTCGGCCAGTGTAAAGGCCATCGATCTTGAGAAGAGGGGCAAAAATGAAAGAGATGATCATTTCAAGAAACCACCTTTCAAACCTCCAAATAACAATCTCAAAGTGAAATGCAATGGAAAGGAGAAGAGGATGGCATCAACCAAGAAAGATGAAGGATAAAAACCTTATTTCACTCACTGCAAAAAGGGAGGTCATGACGACGATCATTGTTGGAAACTGTACCTAGAAAAGAGACCAAAGAATTATGGAGGAAAAGGCAAGTAGAAGATAGTGGCAATTGTGCAGCAAGACCTTGGATCAGATTTGGGAGATGAAGCATTGATTACAGCAGTAGGAACAAAAGTTACTCTTACACCTCATGTTAATTCTAAATCACATGAAGGCACTAGTTCAATAGATGAGTCTCTTCTTAATGAATGAAAGAGAATTGAGCTATTTCATATTAGAGTTATCATAAATCATAGAAAAGTGGAAACTCTATTTGATACCGAATCTTGAGAAAACTTAATTTTAGAGTCCTTAGTAAAGAAGCTAGGCTTAGAAACCAAACCGCATCCAAAACCTTACCTGATAACGCAATATAACTAAAGAAAAATACTTTAATCTAATTCTACAATCAAACGTGCGGAAGCTTAATAGATTTTACCAAGATCAAGCGGAACACATATAACCAGAAGAAGAATCAATGCATATAAAGCACAAAAGAATACTCCGGGGAAAGCCTCAGCTACAAATCCCACTATCTATATTATCATACAAGTGGAAATATATCAGGATTACACAAAGCTTTAGCTCTCACAGCTAGCCAGCTCTGAGTACAATCCCTCAGTGATGCTCATAAACAAAATAGATTGCTCATATGCCTTGTCCTCTGCCCTCCAAGCTCCTATTTCCTTGCATTGTTTCTCCTAGGTGATCTAGCTGTTACGAAGTGTAACACTGATTACTCACACCGACCTTACACCCTGTAAAACTGCACAAATCTCAAGAAATGAATTCCTTCTGCATGCAATAGTTTTCCTTATAGGAAAATTCTTGCAACTGATAGTACATTGTCCCTATCTTTAATCTCAACTAGCTATTTCTCTGAACATACATGCATGAGTTATTTATGAGAGAATCTTCAGTTATCTGGAGTACACTAGTTTGATGCATGCATGCACTAACTGACTGAACTCACAATTAGTTCCTCAAACTATTTGGAACTAATTTAACTGGACATAACTCAGTTAACTGAGCTAACTAATTACAACTCAATTATAACTCATCCTTATCTCCTTAATTTAAGTGATAACTATTACATGACTTCACAAAGACTTCTAGCTTGAATTTCTCCAACTAATTGATCCAAGATGAATTAATTAATTATTTTTTCAACCAGCTAGTGAGACTAAATTGGAATTTTAATTCTCAATTTTAATTCGAGGACAAATTAAAATTGGAATATTCTTGTTGCCACATTTCAACACGAAAGAGAATTGAGCTATTTCATATTAGAGTTATCATAAATCATACAAAAGTGGAAACTCTATTTGACACTAGATCCCAAGCAAACTTAATTTCAATGTCCTTGGTAAAGAATCTAGGCTTAGAAACCAAACCACATCCAAAACCTTACCTACTTGGATGGATACATGATAAAGCAAAACTGAATGTAACTAAGCAGTAGAAGGTCAAATTTGTGATCGCTTCTAAGTTAGTGGATGAGGTAAAACTTGATGTGATACCATTGGATATTTGTGGCATGGTGTTAGGGAGTCCATATCTATATGATAGAAAGGCAGTCTTCTTCCATCATGAACACAAATACCAAATCACAAAAGATTGGGTAGAATATATTATATGGGCTCATCAAACTAAAATCAATGCCAGCCTTGTAAGTGTAGGATAAATGAAGGGATTTGTGAATTACAGTAAGGGTTGCATGCTTATGGTTGTAAGGGGGAAAGATGTAGAATTATCCGGTGCTTTCTTGGGTTGTGATCATGTGCATAAAAAGGAATTATGTGAACTAATTTCTAACTATGATGAGGTGTTTTAAGAACCAAGTGGATTACCTCCGAAGAGGGAAATCCAACATGAGATCCATTTACAGCATGACGCTCCTTTACCAAATATTGGCGTGTATAGGATGTCGACCATTGAGATGGAGGAGATTAAAAAGCAGGTGCATGAACTATTGAACCAAGGGTTCATTAGACTGAGCACTTATCCATGTGGCTCACCGATTATCTTAGTGCCAAAGAAAGATGGCACATGGAGGATGTGCGTGGATTACTGAGCACTAAACAAAATCACTGTGAAAAACCATTACCCTCTTCCCCACATTGATGACTTACTAGATCAGTTAAAGAATGCTATCTATTTCACCGAATTAGATTTGTGTAGTGGTTATCACCAAGTCCAAATTGCAGAGCAAGATGTCTGGAAAACTACCTTCAAGACTAAACATGGATTGTTCGAATGGATGGTGATTCCATTCAGACTTTGAAATTCCCCAGCCACTTTCATGAGGGTCATGAATGATCTCTTTAGGCCTTTCATTGATTAATTTTTTCTTGTATATCTAGATGATATTCTTATCTTTAGTAAAAGTTGGAATGAACATGTATGCCATGTGAAGAAAGTGTTTGATGTATTGAAAAAAGAAAAACCCTATGTAAAATTGTCAAAGTGTGAGTTTGTGAAAACCTTTTTGGTTTACCCAGGTCATATTGTTGGACATGGTCAGCTAAAAATTGATCCTTCTAAAGTTGAAGCATTTCTAAATTGGCCTAAGCCTACTAGTGTAACCGAGGTTCGCAGCTTTTTGGGTGCAGTACAATATTTGAGGAGATTTATTGCCAATTTCTCTATTATTGTAGCACCATTACATGCACTGACAAGTGTAAAGCAAGTCTTTCAATGGGGAGGAAAGCAACAGAAGTCCTTCGAAACATTGAAAGAAAAGATCAGCACTGCACTAGTCTTGGCCTTACCAGATCTCTAACAGCCATTCGAGATCAACATAGATGCCAGCAAATATTCCATGGGAGCTGTATTGATGCAGCAAAAGAAGCCGATATGTTACCACTCAGAGAAATTCTCTCAGGTTGTGATAAACTATCCCACTTATGACAAGGATTTATATGCCTTGTTCTAGTGTGTGAAAAAGTGGAAACACTACCTGATCGGCAAGGAGACCATCATCCATACGGATCATCAGCCCTTGTAGTATCTTCAGTCACAAACCAAGTTGTAGCAATCTCATCATTTCAGCTGGATGGGTTTTCTTCAATAGTTTCATATGGTAATAAAGTATAAGAAGGGCACTAGCAATAAAGTGGCCGATATGCTATCTCACCCTCCTATTTTTGCTTCTGTTATTTTGCATAATTCTTCGTTATCTTTTGAAAGTTATGTTAAAAAATATGCTAATGATGATGACTTTAAGGAGATTTATGCAAAACTAACCCATGGTTCACAGGTGGAAAACTATCACTTGCAGGGGAAACTGTTGTGTCACCTTGTTAAATTGTGCATACCCTAAGGACAAAGGGTACATGTAATCCAGGAGGCCCACACCTCCCTTGTATCTGGTCATTTTGGTTTTGAAAAAACTTTGTGTCATGTACAAAGATTTTGTTTTGGCCTCATATGAAGAAAATTGTAACTCGCTATGTAAAGGAGTGTGTGATGTGTTCTATTTCAAAGCCCTCTAATAGAAAACTCGAGCTCTACACACCACTCCCTATTTCGAGTCATCCATGGGAAATTGTGTCGATGGATTTTGTAGGAGGTTTGCCTTTGTCTAGAAAAGGTCAAGACTATTTGTATGTCGTCATTGACTATTTTAGTAAGATGCATATTTTAATGCCTTGTAAAAAGCAGATCACTGCAAAGCAGACTGCTTATCTTTTCTTTCAGTATGTTTGTGTCCATTTTGGGTTGCCCACATTGATTATGTCAGAGCAGGACTCTCACTTTCTTGGAGAGTTTTGAACCAGCTTGTGGAAGATGATGGACAAAAATTTGAAAAGAAGCACGACATTTCATCCACAGACTGACGGATAGACATAGGTTGTCAACTGCACCATGGTACACTGGTTTCGAGGCTATTGTGGGAAACATCCTAAGTTGTGGGATGAGCATCTTCCATATGTGCAGCATTCCTACAATTGAGCAGTGCACTCATCTACGCATCGTTCACCATTTGAGACATGTTTTGGCTACCTACCAAAAGATGCTTTTGATATGGTCTTTGGAAGGGAAGATGACTCCAGTGGATGTGATGATAGGAACAAAGCGAAGTAGTTAATTCAATGGATCCAGTTGATTCACCAAGTAGTTGGAAAAAAGTCAAGCTTGGTACAAGGCTCGCCATGACAAACACCGATTCGACCATCAATTTCAAGTGGGCGAGAAAGTGTGGTTCCATATCAGAAAGGATAGGATGAAGGGAGAAGGGAAGAAGTTGTGACCAATCAGGTATGGTTCATTCACCATATTGGAAAAGATTGGAAACAATTCCTTTCGTCTTGATTTGCCGATATATATGCAAATGTACTCCGTAGTGAATGTGGAAAACTTAAAGCTGTATGAGCCACCATTGATTATGGACACCAAAGAGGTGGGCACAGTTCCTACAGTTGATGAATTTGCACCAGAATATCTCGATGAGTTACCTGAATACATCATCCTTGACAGAAGAACTAGGACTTCACGACGGGCAGATGTGGAATACCTTCGAGTTGTTTTCAAGGGGATACACCCTAGCAAGGAAAAATGGCTGGAAAAGGAAAGAGTGAGGGAACAATTCCCTCACTTGCCAATTGACTATTAAAACTTTTGACGGTCCAAAAGCTCCTCAATGGGGAGGATTGATCTAGGTGGATCTCCAAACACCAGTGGCATGGAAAAGGCTCAAAATTCAAATTGGTGGAAAGATTATTAACTTGACATTAGATTGAAGTGCTTGTTGCCCTGATTCCAATGGTGTGAAGGACACTCCAATCCAAGTTTGGATGAGGAAGATAGAGGCAGTGAAAGTTGGGTTGACTTTTTGCTGACTGGGAAGGATTAATGAAGACACAATTTTGACTTTTTCGGTAGACGGAATCCGACCAACTCCAGCTAGATTCCATGCGAAATTGTCACCTGGTTAAAATGACTCCTTCGGCCAAAATCCAGATTTTCAAAAAATGTCATGTTGTTTTTTATAACAAAAAAAATTATAAAGAAAGGTGGAGGGCCACCAATCTCACCACCCCAAAATTTCAACATTTTTCTATTGAGGAGCAAGCCATGACCCCCTGCCCCTCCCCCCACACTACAGAACCACCATAACTATATGTAGTCATTAAGGTGGTGGGCAGACCTTGGGGCACAGACCCAACCACCAAAACGAAGACCATCGTTGCAATAAACGTGGGCCAGCCATTGGGAAGCAGACCCAACTTCAACCAGGCATTAAGAAAAAAGATACGGGCCAAGGAGAGGGGACAGGTGAGGTGGGCGGGCTGTCCAATGCGAACCTAGCCCAACCTCCCTTCCCACTTAAAAAATTGTTTTGTAAGAAAAGGCAGAGGTAGGGTTTGACTAGCCAACCTCCTGTATAACAAATGAATCTTAAACCAACTCAACCCAATTGATTTCTTGTGAAGTCTGCCACCTTTTTGTCATTTAAAATTCAGTTTATGAATGCGCCCAGGTGGAGGAGGGAGCGCATGTAGTTCAAGGCATATTTTTGCAGGAGGGCCAGATTTTCACTTTGTCATATTTTGACAAATTTTATATGGTTTCAGCATTTCTCGACGTCACGAATGCAATGGCGGTGTTCGTTTCTCCATCAAAGTTCCGCATTTTTCGGCTATTTTTCAGTATGCAGGTATAAAACTCATTTTTGTAAATGATCCTTTCACTCTTCTTTCTCATGCCACTTAATGAATTATGGCCTCCCCATTAATCGAGGAGGGCCCAGAGACGTAGTCCAAGTCGAACAAACTCCCTTATCAAGTTTTGTTGTCTTCTTTCATTCTTTATGTGTTTCTCCTCTTCTCTCATGTGCACATTAGATTTCTATGTTTAAGCTACAATTTGTGCATGTAATTATTTAATACATCTATAAGCAAAAGATCTTGGATCATTTGGCACCCTCACCACATGCACATTGTTTCCTTTTTCATAACATATACATCCTTTCAACTAACCTTATCCATTGAGAGTTAAGACCATCTACAACTATGTTACACTTCTCAGGGGCACATCCTTGTTAGACCATCTGCAACACAATGCCCTATCAACTCTGGGAGTCGACTGTGTGTCCCCACCCAGACAGTAGGGGTTGTGGGCAAGGTTGGTGGAGCAACACCGAAGTGGGCATGAACAACCAAATCGTAGAATCCACAAGGCATTGTGCTATAAATTGCCTTGTCGATTCTAGGATTTGATAAGGCAATCCACACACACACACACATATATATATATATATTTTATGTTTTATATTTATTTTTTTATAAGATTCAAATGTATTTCATATTTGTTTTCAATATTTTTTAATGTTTAATATTTTTAATTTTATTTTTATGTTAAGTAAATTTTAATATCTTTTTATATATTATATGTATTTTTTTCTGAATTTTTACTAACTATTTCTTTATGAGAGAATGCTTTTGGTAAATCACATTTCAAATTTTTATTGCCAACACATTTCAAACCACTAAAAGTGGTTCGTCATCGGGACTTGGATGAATGTACTGATCCAACCAACAATTATATATTATAGAGGTGCAAAAAGAAAAAAGAAATGAACATTGGAGGATTTGATAAATTGATAAGGATGAATGATTTATAATTAATAAAATAATCATTATAGATATAAAAAGAAATTATTAAATCTAGTCAAAATAAAAAAGTTTATAATAATATGTTATAATTATTTTGATATAATTTCAAAATTATTATTTTGATTTGAGATTATTGCTATGGCTTCACATATATATATATATATATATATATATATATATATATATATATATATATATATATATATATATATATATATATATATCTATATATATATATATAGATATAGATTTGAAAAACAAAGAAATAAAAATAAATTACCAAATCTACTCCTAATATATATTTTATTAAATAATAATTTAATATTTTTAAAAAATATTTCTATGATTTAGTATTAATACTTTGACTTAATCATATTTCTTTTTTGTAAACTTGGCAGTGCTTCTTCTATTTATATTACTCTTCCAAAATCATATACTTCCATTTGTTCCAGGTGGCTTACTTGCCCGAAGGAAACCAGGTAGCCACCTGTCTGCATTAAAACCTGTCCAAAATTTAAAAAGGTTTTTTGCTATCCATCTAGCAACATTGTTTTGATTGTCTATACTACTGCTTATGTAAAACAAATTAAACAAGTGAATGCATTTCATCAAAATTTTATCAAATTTGAGCTAGACCGCTACATCATTCCTCATACAAGGATATTGCTAGGGCCGGGGCTTTGGCACTGGAGCCAGGAATCTCACTCCTCTTTTCAATTATCCACTGTAGATCCTTTAGTGTCTACTCAATTCTTCCGAAGGCAAAGTTATTTCTATAGGTCTCGATCTGAACTGTTGCTATTTCCATGAGTAGTTCGGCCCTGACTTAATCCTTTTCTTTTTTTTTCTCCCGTGCCTCTGTTTCGTCTCCCCTTCCCTGTACTCGGTTTAGGGTCATGGCCCATGCCACCACATTCTTCATGACCCAATATTGTTGTATGGTTTGCTTGCATAGGGAGTGACAACCATGAGAATTCCCTGGATCGCAAACCATACTTTCCAACTCCTCCATGGGGATGTCTTGGTTCTTAATGTTGTCATTCGATTCTCTCTCCCATCCTACAATTTGGGCTCTAATGTTCGGCGGGTTCCCATCCATATAAGCGTCAATAAGAGTTTTCATGTGTTCACTGCCTGGCTTCCTCCCTCCTTTCCTGTTCGACCCGCTTGTTCCTTCTTCCTTCTTGTTTTCTCTCTTGCCTCTCCTCGGGGCCATGTTACTCCCTACCTATCTGTAACTGTCCTTTGCTTGTTGGTCTCTATTCTCCTCGTTGTGCTGTCCTTGGTATGAGGTGAGACCTATCACAGAGCCAGTGCATTTATCAATATTATAATAGTAAATCAAAACTATTTCCCATTTACTCTTTTCCTTTGCATTTGCAGGGTTTTTTTCCTTCATGATTTTTGGCGAAAAGTTGCCAGTCCTCTCTTTGTTATGGGTTTGATCCTTTCTTGGATCTCTTACCATTTTCCTTCCACAGCAATAGTCGGCTCACGGCCTATCTATTTTGGCCATCCTAATGGGTTCCTCCCTGGATAAGGTTAGTTTTCTATTCCTCCCTTCCCCAGGTCTCCCTGGTTTGTCTACGTCTTCCCTCGGGGTGTGGGCGCTAGATACCTCCCCATCAGGTTTCTTTCTTCCCTGGTTCTCTATTTTTCGTAGGTTTTTTTGACCCCCGAGGTGCTTCCTCTCTTTCGTCTATATCCCTCCCATCATTTCCTATTGGGATGAATATAGTCACTCTTTGTCTGGGTTTACTTTGAGCTTTTATCAGGGTATAGTCCTCTCCCTTCCTGGGTTTGAGTCCCTCCCAGCTTCTCTCCCTACCCTAAGTTTTCATGGGAATTTTTATTTTTCCTACATCAGTGTTGCAAAAGGGTTTGGTTTCCTTCTTTCCATACGTATTCTTTTTCCATCTCAGATTTCCTATTTTCTTACTGAAATCTATCCTTGGCCTAATGAGTTTGGCGAGTAGAAAGTCTACATACCGACTTGCAGGTCTGATGCTGCTTTTGTCCGCGAGCTAGACCTTCATTCGTTGACCACCTTTCCTCTCTCTAGTTCTCGCCTCTGTCGTCTGCATGCGTTTAGAAATGCCTTGATTTCCTTTAAGTTTTATGCCCCTCCACCTCTTGTCCCTTGCTTTTACTGCCACTTATCTAGCATTATTACTTACAATGATCCCTATGCTATCATCTAGGGATATTGCCCCTCTGTCTTGGCTGCCATCTCCTCTCATTAATCCGCACTTTCTTCAGGCTGCTCTTGTCATGTACGTGTCATTGTACTGCCACATGTTGACATCTTTATGCCCACCCCCTTGCTCACTGCCCTACCCTCTTCGTTGTCATTCCCATCTATCACCTCCCTCATTCTCGAGAGTTTACCTTCTCTCCCTTGTTCCATCACTTTCCATCTTACCTGTCTACTCACTTCATTTCCCTCATCTGTCCATTCCCCCACTTGTCCTCTTCCTCTCCCTTCCCGGTCACATCTCCCATGTCCCTCTAGATTTCCTGTGTTGTTCCCCGATCGGGGGTTCCCCTCTCCTCCTCTGTCTTGTTCTAATATTTTTCCTAAGCTTTCCAAGTCCTCCATATGGGATAGCTCTTCCTCGTTCATATACAGGGTTCCCCTCTCCTCCTCTGTCTTGTTCTAATATTTTTCCTAAGCTTGCCAAGTCCTCCATATGGGATAGCTCTTCCTCGTTCATATACAGGGTTCTCCCTCCATGACTGCTCCCCAAGTTTGCCAGGTTGTCTGCTGGTGCATTACATTTCCTTCTCACATGGGTGGGAAGGATGTAGTCTATCTGTCTTGTGAGTTTTCCAATCTCCTACACCAGTCAAGCGATTCTCCAGCTACAGTTGATCTTCTCCAATTGGGTTCCTTGTTGTAGCTGTTTGACTATATCAATTACCATTTTCGGGTCTCCTTCAACCTGCAGTTTTTGGTATTTCCCCCTCATTACCTTTTCCAGCCCTTTTTTCATTGCACGAAGCTCTTCTTCATTATTTGTAGCATTATTGTAGTCCAACGCATAGATTCTGAGGGTCCTTCCCCTGTCATATTTGAATACTCCATCAGTCTGTGCCTCGCCAGGGTTCCCTTTCCCAGCCTCGTCAAAGTTTAAGTTGATGAACCCCTTCTGGGGTCTTCTGAAGTGGTTGACCTCCTCTTCCTTGTTGCTTTGGTGTTTCCTGGCTGGCTTGTGCGTAATGCTTGGCTTTAGGTTCAGGCGAGTCATAATTTTTGTTTATGTTGGGTTAGTTATTCAATCCTTCCCAAACCAACTCTCGATTAGAATGGTCTCTCGGATATTTTGGATAATTTGGTTCCATATCTCTATTTTTGCTTTGCCTTCCTCCTTGAATATCAGTCTATTTCACTCTTTCCATATATTCCACAGAACAAATCCTAGCGAGAGTCGACATGCCCTATTCAAAATCGTGTTCTAGTAAGGTCTTTTCCTCCAATTCTCTATCATTGTTTGCATGCTATTTATGTTTCTATCACTGATTTCAAATAATTGTTCATGTTTTTGCCACAGGTTTACGCTAACTCTATAGGCATTGGTTAGGTGCTCTATAGTCTATCCTCTTCTATGTAGAGGACACATCTCGATGGGCCTTGTGTTCCTTTTTTTCTCAGTTGGTCCCATGTTAGTACTCTCTCGTGGCTTAGGAGCCAGGTAAAGAACGCTACCTTTGGCCATGTTTTTGTTTTCCTTTTCATATATTTTCCATTGTGGTGTTACTGGCACTTTTGGATAGTTTTCCTTTTGTTTCCACTTTCTCCAGTATCCTTCTAGTTCCAGGCACCAGTAATTTCGTACTGTGTCGCCCTCATATAAGCTGGTGAATTGGTGTACATATTTGAGCTGCAACAACTTGATGAGTTTTTCTCTTTGTTGCCATCCTTCTTCCTAGAAGTTGGCTTTATCCCCTCCTCTAACCTCCTAGAAGCTGTGCTCTATGATCAGATCCCTATTGGCACTCGCTAGGTTCCATATTGTAGAGCCTTTCTTCTCATTTTGACTTCTCAACTTTCGTTCTAGGGCCCTAGGCATATCATATTTTCTTTCCCATAGATTTTTCCACAGGTCTTCCCCTCCTTGTGTCCATCTCCACCATAACTTTTCCCCCATTACCTCATTCAGTATGTAAGGATCTCGAAGACTGAGTCCTCCTCATTTTAGGGATTTGCTTAGCCAACTCCAGTATGGGAGCGCCCATTTCTTTGTCGTGCTAGGCCCTCGCCATAAGAATTTTTTAAACATGTCTACCATTTTCCGACAGATTGTTTTGGGGGTAGCTTGACTGGTAAGATGGTATATTGGGATGGATTGAAGCACTGATTTTAGTACAATGATGTGGCTCAGAGTATTCAATGCCCTCAATGTCCAATTTTGCATTTTTCGTTGAATCTTTGCCATTAGGGTTCTCCAGTTGGCCACTCTGTTTTGTTGGTCATTTAACTGGATTCCTAAATACTTTATAGGGAAATTCCCAATTCTAAATCCCATGGTTCTTGCCGGGAAGGCTTGGGAGGATGCAGGGGTATTGAAGAAATAAATATCTAATTTCTCTTTACTTATCTCTGTCCCAGAGGTGCTTGTAAAATCACTGAGAATTTCCATTATTTCTTTTGCTTCTTTGAGCGTTTCCTGTCCATATAGCATGACATCATCAACAAATTACTGGTGGGTTAGAGGGAGATCATTTCCCTAGATTCTTAGGCCCTTAAATTGGTCACTGTATACTTTAGCTTTTATTAGTCTACCTAGTCCTTCAGCTACGAGGATGAATAGGAACGAAGATAGCGGGTTGCCTTGCCTGATCCTTCTAGATGCATTGAAAGCTTCTATAGGTGAACCGTTTAGTAGTATTGATAGAACTGGCGTAGTTATCATTGACGTTACCCAAATTATCCATCCATCATCGAAGCTGAATGTCTTTAGGATTTTTTGGAGGTATCTCCAATTTAGTCTGTGATAAGCTTTCGCTAAGTGTAATTTTATCAGTATCCCTTTGGTTTTTGAATTTTTCAATGAATGTATTTCTTCTTGTGCTACCACTATGTCGTCTGTTACTTCTTTGCCTTTGACAAACACTGTCTGCTCCTAGGATATCATCCCAAGTAGAATTGGATTCTGTTAATTCACCATTATTGTTGCTAAGATTTTATATATAACATTGCAGAGTGTTATAGGTCGCAATCCTTGTGGTTCTTCTGAGTGCTCCGTCTTTTGTATCAGGGCCATGAATGTGGCATTCAGGGTCAGATGCATTCTTTTGGTGCATCTGGATTCTTCTACTCCATTCACTATGTCTTGGCTCATGAAGTTCCACATAGCTTGAAAGAATTCTGAAGTGAATCCATCAGGCCTAGGTGCTTTATTCTTTGCCATCATTTTTATTACCTCTATGACCTCCGCTTTCATTATGACTCTTATGAGAGCCAAATTTTGATCTCTAGTTACTAGTTTGGGAATATGTTGACTGATTTTGCAAATGTTGTCCTCCCTTCTGATATTTGGTTCTGTTAGGAGCCCTTTAAAATGTTGTACCAGCAGATTCTCCATTTCATCTTTCTGAGCTAGCATGTTGCCTTATTGATCCTTTAGGGAGAATATTCTATTTGGTTGTCTATGTTGTACCATTCCTTTATGGAAGAATTTCTTGTTTCTTTCTCCTTATTTTAGCCATTGGATTCTTGATTTTTGTTTCCAAAGGATTTCCTCTTTTTTTCTCCTTTCTTCTAGCTTATTTAGCACCAATCCTTCCTCTTCTGCCATCTCTTCACTTCTTCCTTTCTCGATGATTCGTTGTTGTATTTGTTTCATCCTTATTTGGAGTGTTTCTTGTTCCTTCTGGATGTTTCCAAATTATTCTCTGTTCCAATTGTTTATTCTTCCTTTTAAGTATTTTAATCTGAGTTTGAGGGTGTGCATTTGATTTGTTCATTCCATCCCCGTGTCAGCCTCCTTCCACCAACTCTTCATTTTATCAATAAAGGTGAGATCTCTTAGCTAGAATCCCTCAAACCTAAAGGGTCTATTTTGGTTCTGATGATTCATAGCTATTTCTAATTTAATGGGCGAATGGTCCGACCGTAGACGCAGGAGGATTGTTGCTTCATAGAAAATATCTTTTCCAATGAAGTGTTCTTTTGCTAGGAATCTGTCCAACCTAGATGTTATTTGTCTATTCCCTCCTCTTCGGTTGTTCCACATATATTTTCCATTGATGGTTGGGATATCCTCTAGTTTCAGTTCTTCTTGAAGGTCCCTGAACCTCTCCATCTCTGTCTCTTCACTTTCCAGACCCCCTTTCTTCTCCTCTATTGATGTTGTCAAGTTAAAGTCCCCTGCTATCATCTACAATTTCTCCTCGTGGAGTTTTCCAAGCTGTTGTAGTTGGAGGAGGAAGCTTCCTCTTTCCATAGGGGTATGAGGGCCATATACTGCAGATACTAGGAACCATTCTCTGTTTCCAATTAACCAGAATTGTCCCGTGAGTATTCCTTTCATGCATATCCAGTAGTCTACCATAATCTCTGCAAGGTTCCATAATATTCCTATACCTCCCACACTACCTTTCACATCTATGGACATGCATTCATATTTCAGTTTTATTTTATTTAGGATTTCCTCCATTTTCCTTCCTAAAATTTTTGTTTCTTGTATCAACATTAGTTGTGGTTTTTCTTTACTTAGCCTTTCCACTAAGTGCCTCTATTTGCCTTTAATATTACGGCCTCTTATATTCCAATATGTAATTGTCATTGGGGTGCCTCATTGGTTTGGTGGAATACCGCCGATAGCGGTACTACCCTCCCTGTATTCACTAACATTTCTCCCATGATCTGTATCGATTCTTGTAGGTTTCTTCAAACTCTTTTCTTTCTACATTTTTCTTTGCTCTGATGGTCTTGAGTGTTGTCCTGTTGAAGGCATAGTTGTTCTACCAGTTCCATATTCCCTTGTCCCTGTTTTGCTTGGTATTGTTGAAATGTTTCTCTATATAGTCTTTTTTCCTCTTCTGGAATGAATCTTTCGTCCAGATGTCTCCACTCATTTAGTAGTTTCCTCAACACCTCTTCTTCTTAACTTAGTTATTCTCCTCTGCTTGTGTCTATTTCCATTATAGCATTATCCATCTTCTCTGACTCTTCCTTTTCCTCCTTCTCTGTTAGTTCGCTTTGTTCTTTCCTCTTGGGTTTTGATTTGCCTTGGCTTGTGCTGCTTTCCTTTGCTTTCCCCCTGATAATCCATTGTTTGGATCTCGTTTTTATCTTCTTCTTCTTCTTGTAGGACTTCAAAGTTCTTTGTATTTCTTGGCTGGGCTTGTTGTTCTTTCTTTCCTTTGCTGGTATTCTCTCTTGTGTGTCTTCTTTTTCTCTTTACTTCTTGAAACCCTTCCTTGTCTTCTTGGTTTTTCCTCTGTTGTTTGTTCCCGCACTCCTCTTCTTCAATATTGAGTGGGCATTCCTTAAACAGATGTCCATATTCATTACATATTTTGCATCTGTATGGAATATGTTCATAGTCGTGAGTTTGCTACCAGACCTCTTCGTGATACTCTAACTCAACTGTGTCTGGAATAGGGTCAGCTATATTCATGTAAACACATATTCTAGTGTATGAAGTGTATCTTCCTTTTTTTGTTCTTTCTGCTATTTTGATAAAACTGCCTATCATTTTTCCTATGCCCTTTAGGATCTCCGGGTCCCAAAAGTCCTTTGGAAGGCCAAATAACCTAACCCATATCGGGGCTACCAAGAATTTTTCCTTGCTTGGGTTATAACATTCTTCCCAGTATCTCATAAACAATCCAGCATTATAATGAAAGTAAGGGCCATTCTCAAAACTTTTTCTTTATCTTGCAAGTTCGAGAATATTACCGTGAAGAAGACTCTTGCTCCCAGCTTTAGCTCGATGTGGCCTCGGGGTTGCCATTTTTGTTAGATCCATTTGGTGAGATCCTTTTCTATCGGCCATACTCCAATGAACTTGTATATGAGCGTGTGGTCTTTCTTATAGCTTATGTATTGCTCCAGTTTGTTCATCAGGATTATGAATCTTGGTTTCTCCATCATACATGGTAAACATTTTCCTCTGTTGCCTGCCTACCATCGTGCTCCAAGGGCAGGTCCTGGTTTTCTTGTTTCTCCCGCCTGATTACTGGTGTTCTGGCCTTCCCCTGCCGCCGTGTCTCAATACGAGGGGATCTCCCCTCCTCTTCTCCTTTGTCATTTTCTTTTGGTTCTTCATTTCTGGGTCTATCTCTTGCTGCAATCTATGCTTCTTCCTTGCGCCGCTTATCT